>OX411730.1:26727759-27327759 GCA_948252095.1 Dicycla oo
CAGCATGATGGGAGAACACCGAAAATATATTTGAAAAGTTTCAGATAAGAGCCCCGTCAGGGATCCAATGTGGAGGTTTTAGATATGTAATACTTTATGCATGTGTTTACGTAACCTGTAAAGCCAGTTACTCGCTAACCGCTGCTGTCCCGGTCGGACAATAAACCATCTTCGTTGAAAAAGTGCGTTTATTTCATAATCCCATAGCAGTACCTAAAGCACTTTCAGATTTCCAAAATGAACCAAAGATAATGTGATCCTCGCAGCCTTTGGTTTCCATATCATCGTGTGCGGCCTAACGCCTAGAGACTTAAATATTCAAATCTGATCAAGAAATTGTGGGCTTTCCCTAAAACTGACGACTTTGTAAACTCAGTTTTGGACAATTTCAAAAGGATTTTCAGGATGAATAAAAGTTATTCTGTGCAATATTGTAACATGACATTAATTCCGACATTCAATGGGATAAATTCCGACCTCCACGCGGGTGAAGCCTCGGGCAAAATCTAGTAGACTGGCAGCCATATTGGATTCAATCATTTATACTGGCTATGACTGACAGTCCAATATCTGTTTCGTCGTCTGCAATGACTGTTCCAGTTTCATAGAATGGATATTTTAGGTCATCGACCGCGGACTCCTGGAGTTTGGACTTAAGTTTTTTTTTTTATAATCTTTGTGAGGTATGCATCGCTATGGGGAAAACCTTTGTATATGGGACAGTATAGGTTCTACTAATGTATATTAATAATTTTTAGGCCCAACTATGTTAAAAATATACTCTTAGTCAAACTAGGCTCAATGTTTATACTTCTTGTCTAGCCAGCGGCAGTTATTCCAGGCACGAATGGGTAAATGGGTTTATCTGAACACTACTTAGCTTCTGCCAGCGACTTTATCTGCGTCGAAGATACGTAATATCCTATAGTAACAGGGCAACATAGTAACATGCCAACATGTGTTTTTTTTCCATACTTCTCTATTGTAGTCACTTTCTTTCTAGCTATATCATCTTTCACACAGTTGGTGGATTGAAAAAGATGAATGCGTCTTTTTCCCTTACTCTTATACCTCTTACAAATAAGAAAAAAAAAACAATTTTACTTCTTTACAAACGAGATTACAATTTCCTACTAAATAAGCTTATTCAACGTCTTACAACTCACCATACTGAACCCTTAACTTGCATTAACAGCCGCAAGCCCATCCACAGCCTCTCGTTCGTTCATAATTAGAATATCTTTTTGGAACTCGCCAACGACTTGACAATTAGGCCTCGTCCGGATGTCTGACTTTGATCTCCAAGACAAGAGCTGTCGACAGAAAGGTCTCAGATTCTCACAGACATTTCAAAATACCCTCAAATTGATGCACTTGAGATATTTTGTGAATTTTGCTAAAGTGTGGTCTTGAGTGAAGAAGGACCTTGGTTGAGGTTGTGTCATTGAATTTTAATCTCATTAAAAAGGTGAAAATATTAGGTTGGGGAAAAAATCTTTTCGCATGTATGAACTTGTAATAAAATCTCTTTGGCTATACTATTTGTATCTGGCTGGTTTTGGTATCATTGAAAGTTTAAATTTTAAAGAATTCCAAATTCAAATTAGGAAAATGTGTGATTTTCATCTGTTTTTCGTACCGTCAAGATGAGTGAATCTATTGAAGAAATTCGATACATTTTAAAATTTTACTACAAAAAAGGTAAAAATGCAACGCAAGCCGCGAAAAAAATTTGCGATGTTTATGGACCTAGTGTAGTGTCTGTGAGAGTAGCACAAATTTGGTTTAAGCGTTTTCAATCCGGAAATTTTGATGTCAAAGATGCACGTCGCTCTGGTCGCCATGCCATTTTTGAAAAAGTGGAGCAAGATCGGCATATCAGTAGTTACGACGTAGCTGAAGAACTGGAAATTGACCACAAAACAGTTTTGGCGCTTTTGAAAAAAACTGGGTACACAAAAAAGCTCGACATTTGGGTACCTCACGAGCTCACTGAAAGAAATCTAATGAACCGTGTACTCATTTGTGATTCTTTATTACGACGTAATGAAACCGAACCATTTTTGAAGAAGCTGATAACTGGTGATGAAAAGTGGATCAGGTATGACAAGAACGTGCGAAAAAGGTCGTGGTCAAAGGCCGGTCAGGCTTCACAGACTGTGGCGAAACCCGGGTTAACTCGCAACAAGGTGATGCTGTGTGTGTGGTGGGATTGGAAGGGCATTATTTTGGATTGACAGGCCAGTTGGCGTGGTTGGTTAAGATACTACCTATCACGCCGCAGGTCGTGGGTTCGATTCCCATCCAGGACAAACATTTGTGTGCATGAACATGTCTGTTTGTCCTGAGTCTGGGTGTCATTATCTATATAAGTATGTATTTACAAAAAAAAAAAAGTAGTGTATGTAGTATATCAGTTATCTGGTTTCCATAGTACAAGCTCTGCTTAGTTTGGGACCAGATGACCGTGTGTGAAAATGTCCCAGGATATTATTATTATTATTATTATTCATTATGAGCTGTTACCACCAGGCAGGACCATCGATTCTGAACTCTACTGCGAACAACTGATGAGATTAAAGCAAGAAATTGAGAGAAAGCGGCCGGAATTAATCAACAGAAGGGGTGTGGTTTTTCATCATGATAACGCTAAACCTCACACATCTTTAGCCACTCATCAAAAATTAAGAGAGTTTGGCTGGGAGGTGTTAATGCATCCGCCGTATAGTCTTGGCCTTGCACCTTCAGATTTCCACCTGTTTCGGTCTCTTCAGAATTCTTTAGGCAGTGTCAGGTTAACATCACGAGAGGACTGCCAAAACCACTTGTCGCGGTATTTTGACCAGAAGTCCCAAAATTTCTATAGCAATGGGATCATGTCCCTACCTACAAGATGGCAAAAAGTTATCAAACAAAATGGTACCTACATACTTTAGTTAAATGTAAATAAACTATATTAAAAAATGTTTTGAATTTTCTTAAAAAATGCGAAGAAACTTTTTCCCCAACCTATTATGTTGTTGAATGACGGCTCAAAAAATTAAAAATCCTTGAAAAAAATTGGCAGTTATGGGGACTGCCGAGAGAAATGAAAACTTAAACGTAAAGCTATGCATAGCATGTCGTGGTGTTGCGGTGTCGCGATGACGCAAGCCCGTAAGATTTCCCCTAAACAAAAATAGCTCAACGCGCCTAAAGAAGTTATCACTTCAAAAACATTCATGGTAATTTTTTTGACATCACATTTTAAACTTTTAGATACTTACTTAAGTTCTGCATTCAAACCTACCACAATACAAATAAGTATAGTGGTTTGCTAAGTAGAAAATAAGACTAACCATATCTATAAAAGCTAACTTGTTTTAAGCACTAACTCAGGGTCACATCTGTTGTCCTAAAAATCTGTCATTGTTTCACAAAAACCTTGTTTCCTATGAGCGATTGGCTTTATGCCACGACAAGTGATATGGGTTACAAGGTCCTTATATATTGTAGATTATGAGATATTAGTTCCAGATCGGAAGCCGTTTTGTCTGTCTGGATTTTTGTCATAGACATGGTAATTTATAGCTAGACACCAGTGGCGCAGGGTCGCCAATCCACATTGAGCAAGCGTAAGATCAATGCTCTTGCTCATCCTTGCTTATCTATCAAATCAAAATCAATATAGGTACTTATATATGATTTTACTTACTTAGGTTGGTAATATAAAAATAAGTCATGTCAGGTGTATCGATCGAACTGAATAGTTGATCCTTGACCCGTCGCCAGAGACTTGTATCACAATTTTTGATTTTTTGTAGAAAATTATCTCACAAAAAGAAAAATATTAAAAAAAAACCCGACTGCAAAAACACAACTGAAAAAAGAAAAACAAGCATCTATAGAATTTTGGTACCGCAGGCGGGGACAAACTAAAGTTACACCATATTTCAGGTTATTAGTTTGTCCTCCACCTACAGTACCAAAATTCTATAGATTATAATTCTTTTGCAGCCGGGTTTTTTGTTTTTTTTTAATCTTTTTTTTTTATTTCAGTCTTTTTAGTTTTATTAATATATATATCATATTTGGAATTGACTCATTACTAGTATCTATTCATTTGATACCAATAATGTTAGCAATTTGTTTATAAAAAAATATCCCTCTCCTTTTTTATATTTCCAGATGTAATATATAAATATTATATAGCCTATGTCACTCCCACAATAAAGACAAATCTAACGACACCTTATATGTTAAAATCCATCAAGCCATTAAGGCTACAGAGCGTGCCAAAGAAATAGACATACATACATAAAATACATACATACTTACTCTCAAAAAACATTACCATCCTTCTGGGGCAGTCGGGTAAAAAGAACTCTCTTGAAAGGAGAATAATTATGATTACCAAGCTTGATGACTACACGTTGCCAATATTAGACCATTGAATGCAGGTTTTTTTTTTCAATAATTATTATCGGAATCGTATATTAGCGTTGCTTTAGATTGAATAAGGGAGTGGTGTTAGGGAAAGATTTAATATAGTAAGTATTAGCCAGAGTTTTACTGTCATTGTAAGGAACTAACCTCTGTCAAAACAGTGTGAAAGTTTACTACTAATTGGAAGGCTTTAGCGCCATTCCATACATGGACTTAGTATAAAGGCGCAAACATACATTCGAACGATTAATAATCGAATATACAACATATCAATACAATACTTTAGTATATCACCCACAGAATAAATGAGCAATATTTGTTTATATAATGATATTATATATTATATATAATAATAATAATCTGGGACATTATTCACACACGGTCATCTGATCCCAAAGTAAGCATAGCTTGTACTATGGAAACCAGATCACTGATATACTACTTAAAAAAAAAAAAACATTCTTATGTAAATCAAAAGTCATTTATTCAAACTAGGCTGAGAATCAGCACTTTTTGAACGTCAAAATTACATAAGACAGTCCCCCAAAAACGCCCGCCCTTCACCACTTCCTAGTGCTTTAGCTGGGGAGAAGAAGTGGCGCAACAAACTCCCCAGCAGCACAGCTGTCTGTTCAGTTAAAAAAATGATTCTATATAATACTGCGCATAATAATTTAGGTACATTACGCAACACAAAACATTAAATTAAATTATTTGCACACGCCAATATACCAAAAAAAAAAAAAAACGAAAACAATACTCAAGCAGAAACAAAATACAAAACTAAAAACGTAAGCAGAACTTTATACCTAAATAAAGGCCTCCAGTAATAAAGGGCGCGCCCACTTACATATAGCCGTACATGTAGTCGTAACTCACAAGTCACAGATAGGGATAAACTAGGACCATCGAAGTAAAATCAACAACGAGTTAAATTACTAATAACAAAACAAAACCAAGGTCAGCAAGACGACCTGTCACCACAAGCAGCACCCGTTCACGAGTATAACGCAAAGATCAGCCATTACCCCCCTCGCCATATTTGAGGGAAGGAGACAACCCGACCCCCGACGCTACCGCAAGCAGTGACATCTAAGGGAGCATGACGAACTTGCTGCCGGTTGCTCGAGCAAGAAAAACTATGATCAATTGTCGAGGTCACTAGCTAACCACATATTGCAATACCACTCATAAAAAATAAATAAACATTGAAATGAGTAGATTATGTCAATAATAAATTAAAATAAAATTAAAATAAATTGACCTTGAGAGTCAAAGAAAATAAATAATTATATGAACTCATATAACCTGTCAGTAGCTATGCTAATTCTGGAGAAAGAACATAAACATTGTCTTAAGCTAAACACAGCGACCAACTATTCTTATCGTTTAAGTAATCGTTGATAGAATAGTATGCCTTTGAACAAAGGTTAGATTTTACTTTAGCTTTGAACGCATTAAAGGGCAAATCTAGCAAAGAAGAGGGTAGCTTGTTATAAAAAGTTATACCAAGCCCAACAAATGAGTTATGAACCTTATGAAGCCGGTGAAATGGAGCACGTAATTTGGCCTTATTTCTGGTGTTAACATTGTGAATATCACTGTTTTTAGTGTATAAATGTATATTTTGTCTAATATATAAGATGTTGGCGAAGATGAATTGTGATGCCACCGTGAGAATACCAATCTGTTTAAAAAAATCTCTCAAAGAAACTCTGGCACCGAGCTGGTAAATTGCTCGAACAGCTCGTTTCTGAAGAACAAATATATTTTGAATGTCAGCGGCTTTGCCCCAGAGCAGAATACCGTATGACATAACGCTATGAAAATAACTAAAATAGACTAATAATTACACTCAGACTCAGTACAAACAGACATGTTCATGCACACAAATGTTTGTCCTGGATGGGAATCAAACCCACGACCTTCCGCATGATAGGTGGTATCTTAACCAACCACGCCAACTGGCCTGTCTATGCACTATGCAAGTGCACCCAAGGACAACCCCCGGTTGGTGCAGGACTATTGCAGAATGTGGAAACAAAACATATCGGACTATGGGTCTGGGTGGCTAATGTGGCTTGGGTAACTTGAACTATGGAAGAACTATGTCCCCTGCCCGACCAATTTTATATAATTATATACGGATAAAATGGCAGGGGGTGACTTGCACACTCAATAATAAGTGACGTAGCGACAAGGGGGCAACACTTCTTGAGATGCTTGAAGAGTGGAGAGGTATTCCACAGCTATCAGGACAATCCCAGAAGTACGGTCAAGATCCCTACCAGCACCTTACTGGAATACTTCCTTCCTCCGAGCACGTTTGCTCTTGCGAATTTCCAATCAAGCCGGCCAATAAAGGCAAGCCAGGGGTAAAGAACAATACTTCTCTCGGGTGATAGGGTAGTGGGGTCGCTACTGCTCCACAGCTCGCCACACACATACACTACATGCTGCCCTGCGGATTTATGCATCTCTCTTGGTCTGGCTCCTCACCCTAGACCTATTTCGGCAAAGTAAACTTTACCGGCACAGACCTAGAGTTCAGGAGCGCGTAAGCCACATCACGACGTCAACGTAGAGATACGGCGGTAGGATAATTAATAGGTAAGGAAATTGGGTAATTTGTTTTGTAACCACGTTCTCGAAAACGGAGCTAACCATTTCGATGAAAGTTGTAATATAAAGGTTTGCGAGGGCGTAAAATCGATCTAACTTGGTCTCATATCTGGAAAAACTCGTTTTCTCTATTTTCACCCAAGCAGAACTCGGTCGCCCAGGTTCTTATGAGTGAAACGATTGTTTTTAATTTTAACATCGTTCGAATTTATATTAAGTGTACTGCGTACGTTGTTGCTACGTCCACTGGTTATCTTCAAATGCTTGCCGCTACCCGTATGTGAGCGGTGTATAAATTATGTGTGGTAGTGATCCTAACGAAAGCTATACTAGTTTTGTCTGTTCAAGGTCGCTTTTAGAGATCATTTTTATGGTACGCGTAATAAAGTGTTATCTATCTATAGTACCCACTTCTTTTTCTAAAAATTGCCTACTATTAACTAGTGAGCAATTAAAAAATTTCTAGAACACTTCATTATTTCAAGAAGCTTTAACAGCTCTTAAGCCCCGTTTACACCGAACGAACATTTTTTTCAGAGCAAATGTGTGTTCTGCCGATGTTCGCACAAAATGAAAAACTGCTGTTTTCACTATAGGGTTGCCGAGCGAACATTTGCTGTTCTGCCGATGTTAACTGAAAACAGAAAACATCTGTTTTCACTATAACGAGGAAAAGAATGCTCGCTCGTCGTGACATCGTTTTCACTCAAAGAATGAGCGAGCGTGTATTCGTTTACGGAGTGCAACAGACTGATCATCACTGAACTTCAGACCAAATAAAGAGACAAAGACATACCGCTGTCAACAGTGACGTGAAACTGGTTCTGTAAATAAAGTCAAAGCGTTTATTGCGAACTAAGTGTACAATGTTGGTGTTACGTTAAGTTAGTACTTTTGACTTAGTGAGGTGCAGTTTGTAGTAAATGTGTGCGTGTGAGCGTGTATGCACAGAGCGAGGTGTAGTTTTGCGCATGCTTCACTGTATTGTTCGCAGCGCTATGTCTTGAATTTTTATTTGGTCTGAGTACTGAATGTTCGCTGCACAAAGAAACGCTTGCTCGCTCAGCTCAGAAAAATGCAGCTTAACACACGTCCCCACTAAGGATTAGTCCTTCGTTAGAAATATAACCGTAGAGCTGCAGAAATTCATTTTAAACAATCGAGATCCAATTTATGGAGACACTCCGCCTTTCCCGTGCAGGACTTATTGACGTAGTAATAAAGATAGTATCGTGACAAGTGTGAGGATTATATCTTTCAAGGAACATTTACTACGAGGTAAAAATACTTCGTACATTTTAGAATCTTGTAGAGGAAAAAACTGCAGAGGGAAGTTGCTTTATTTGGATGGATTAAAGATAAAAAAAAACTACTTGATGTGGCTGGTCAGCTTCCTTAAATTACATTTGAGGATTATTTTATATCAGGCGTATTTATAACTAGTAACTTTATAGTGATTTCAGTAATTTTTGGTAATACGAGTATGTCAAGATAGTGACCAAGCTGTCATCTTTGGTCGGGTCTTTCAATTGGTCTGAAAGGAAATATCTAAAAGTGTAGCTCAAGTAAGAGAGCAGTGGGGGCCAGTGGAAACGGCCGCGACTTACGAGTCGTAGGTTCGAACCAAGGCAGGCGCTTTGTGTAAATTACTTCAACACGATATTTCCTTCTCCGTTTTGAGAGCGATTTTTTCTTCACCGTTTCGAGAGCTATAGCTCTCAAAACGGTGAAGAAAAATATCGTGAGAAGACCGGCGTGTCCTAGAATCGAAGACATGTGATATCCACCCGCACTGGGCCCGCGTGGGGGTTTACTTCCTACCCCCTCTCACAGAGGTCTGTGTCTCAACAGAAGGAACACTACAGGCTAATTGGACCGTGTTATGCAGAAAGCAGCCATGTCGGGAAAACTACAAACAGAGTTATAAGCATTTTTCTGTCGATGGCTGCATTATGGATATATGGACAAGGCTGCATTTGACGGCTCATATCTCCGTGATAAATGGAGATATCGACATGGCTGTTTTTGCAAAAAATCTTGTATATCGAAATTAGTATGACTGTGTTTATAACTCATTTTTGGAAAAAAGTACGTGCCATAGGTCAAATTATGCTTATGCAAGTAACAACATTTTTTATTTTATTATGTTATGTATAGATACCTAACTTTTATACATATCTTGATTTCTATATTTGATTTGCTTTTCTTTGAATTTATGTTTTAGTTTTTTTATGTTCTGAACATTGTTTTCTAAGTTCTGTTTCTACCTAATTGCAATTTCAGACTTATATTATATATCTTGACTCTAACCATTTTGTAAATTTAACATGTCCTACCTAAAAGAGCCCGGTGATCTGTAACTCAGGACCCTCCTACCTCAGACACCTTTCTATATTTAAGATTGTGCATTTTAATAACTTGTGCCTGTAATGTGGTGTTGAGATAAATAAAGATTTATGATTTATTAATGAACAATGACAATTATAATAATATGTACTTACTATTCATTAATAGGTACCCTATACATCATAGTGAAAGCATAAAAGTAACAGAAACATCACCCAAGTTGGCAGACGAAGTTGGAGCAGGAACTTTAGCTACCTGGTGCAACTCCAACCGGCTTGGTATGAACTTAATAGTACCGTAAGCGAGTTTACAAGTCGGCGACCAGGCGGCTTACGACTGAATCCTGCTTATTAGTTATGAACGCTTTGCTCAACTGATTCCTGCCAAGTTTTAATGTAATATGAGAGAAATTCGCTGGCGTAATATGAGCCGGTAACTGTCTGTGTGGTGGTGATGTAGATTATGCTGGAGTACATTAGCATATTATTAGAGAGTAGGAACAGCCGCACGGGTCGATCCATCAGGTTAAGCTACGCTTTCCGGGGTTGGTCTGTGGATGGGTGACCATCTTTTCATACCGAGACTCCTACGTGCCTCGGAAAGCACGTTAAGCCGTTGGTCCCGGCTGTCATTTGTGGATCTTTGACAGTCGTTACGGGTCGGCAGAAGCCCGAAAGTCTGACAACCAGTCTTACCAAGGGGTATCGTATTACCCAGTAACTGGGTTGTGGAGGTCAGATAGGCAGTCGCTTCATGTAAAATACTGGTATTCATCTGCATCCGGTTAGATTGGAAGCCGACCTCAACATAGTTGGGCAGATTGATTTTGACATTAGCATGTTATTATAATTGTCACACAGCAATGAAAAGTATTCTTCTATACATAAATATTATAAATTAAACTCGCTTTTCGTGTTTAACTGCGTGGACCGCGTTATTCTTCTGCGCAACGAATTTTGATGCGGTGTTCACATCATTTCGGGAATTTATTACGGAAGTTTTAGTATTCAAATAATTAAAATATGAACACAACAAATCGGCATACATTATTATGAATTCAGCCAAGTTTATCTCGCCGCCATATTTAATTTCCGTTATAGTGACGTCATTTCAACGCTACGGGAAATGCCCTCGGTATGCGTTTCATTGTGCCCAACGAGTTAGCAGTTCGACGCATTTTCATTAAATAGGGGTAAATGTAAGCATCGTGGATTTAATATTTATTCTGTCGGCTGTATTTACAGGCAGATGTATGGTAACAGATGTTAATAAAGGCCGGTCGGTAGCTAAACTGAATTACACCCGTCCGCTTCTGGGACGAAAATGACTGACTGAAATGACTACGACGCTTCCTTAGTGTGCTTGCATTGGTGCAGAACAGGTCACAACAAATTTCGTTGAAATTGCGACTGGCTCTCAGAAAGTATGCATTACGCTTATAATTAGTTTTTGCATAAGGTACATGCAGAAGCGGTCGCTGTCACAGCCCCAACTTAGTGCGTATCTCTAATTTTGAAACCAGTTTTAAACCATTAATATTACTTCAGTGTGAGAACGAGATGGAGCTATACAGGACGTCTAGCTCCATCACTTTCCCACACTCAAATAAGATTAAAATAATACTGCTTTAAGAGATGGTGGTCTAGCAGCAGGTTAGTCAATTGAACCATTTGCTATATTAAACAAGTAGCAAATGTCATTAATATGACGTCTACGGTCAAGCGGTAGAAAACGGTACCTTCTCCATCGGTGAGTCAACAGATATTTGTTTCGTCTTTTAATCTAGGTATTTAAGAAAATACCTAGATTTTCTTTTGAATGCCCTCAATACTAGATTCCGTACTGAGGGTTCCAGACTTGTGAAAAAATATTTTAGTTAAAAATATAAGGTGGCTACATACGAACAACACAATACAAGACTTTGATCGGTTTTAGTGACCGGAAACTTGCCGAGGTTCTCATTATGAAACCAAGTGCTCTCGGTGCCTTATTTACTATGCTATCAATTTGCTGATCAAAGCGTAGCTGGCTGCCTTGTATAACCCCAAGATCCCTTAAACTATTTTCAAGCCTGTTACCTCTACGTCTTAAAATAACATTGTAATTCTCTCAATATTGTGCGTATAAACTTACATTTGCAGTTGTAATGTATGGGAGAACATGTTTTTCACCTACATGTTAAGTTTGTTCTTGGGATAAAGTCACCCCAACTACTCCTCTCCCCTCCCCCCCTTCATTTGTACATGGTCCGACACGCACTTGGCCGTTTTTTTGTAGGTACAAGAGATATAGACGTATTTGATATTAATTTCAACTTGATACCTCCACGGGTTCCTGAGAAAAAGGGTCTTGATAGACAGACAGATACACGGACAACGAAGTGAGAAGTGGTGAACGAAGTGAGTGGTAGTAATGGGTTCCGGTTTTTTTTAGGTATGGAACCCTAAAAACAGGCTACATAATGTAACGGCTAAGGCTGCACAGGTATTCTGCGCAGGCCGTCAACAAAATAAGTACTCCACTCCACTATACACATATGTTATGTGTATAGTCAGTCATTACAAATACTAAAACTAAGATTTAACAAACATGTAACCCACACCATTGTCCTCATTATAACTAAAAATTAAACAGCAGTGCTGATAAAAGCAAGCTTAACATAACATAGCTTAACATAACTTAAATTTTCTCGCCAGTTAAAACATCAAGAGATATTTTCTTAAATAATTGCTAAGATTGAGAGAATATATCCAGTTCCATAAAATACGTGTTATAAGTATCAACAAGGCGACGAAGAGGTGCTCGCTCCCCAGCGTTGGTCCTGCATATGTCTGTATGAAACAGTTGAGGGACGCACACCCCCCTTCGAGTAACACTTCTAGGTACCCTGAGACACACTTTGTTTATTAGGTCCATACAATCCAGTTGGTTATTACATATGTCGTGTAGCATCATGACATCATGAAACAGCCGCCTGATTCCCAGATCCTGAACGTCATACCGCTTCAATAGCTGCATGTAAGGTACCTTTGATTGGAAGCACTTATAGTTCCTAAACCGTAAGAACTTTTTCTGTACCATTTCTATATTCTAGTGCTGTATTTGTTGTAGAATGGGTTCCAGGACGGAACGGCGTATTCTAACTGGGATCGCATCAAGGTCTTATAAAGTGTTAAAAACGTAGAGGGCCGCAAAAAGTCACGCGTTGATCTCATGACGAAACCATACATTTGAAACGCCTTGTTTACTATATTGTCAACGTGTATGTCGACGTGCAAACTGGCATCCAATGTAACACCCAAATCACGAACAAATCTAACTTTATCCAAGTGCGAGTTATTAATTGAATAAATAAAATCAGTTTTATTCCTCTTTTTGGTAAATGAGATAGCATGACATTTGGGTAGACTGAGAAAGAGTCTATTATTATTACAGTATGTAAATAATCTGTCAAAGTCCATTTGAAGAAGCCGACAGTCGTGTATATTCTTACATGATCTGTAGATTTTTATGGTGTCAGCGTACATTAAAAATGTTGAATTGATAAAACATTGTTTAATGTCATTAATAAATATAATGAAGAGAAGAGGTCCCAAAATGGATCCCTGTGGTATGCCGGATGTTACAACTATAGGAAAACACACACACACTCGTAAAAGTTAATAACAATTTTTTGGGTCCTATTATAGACATAAGAAACAAACCATCTGAGCAAATTACCACGTATTCCGTTGAAAGCTATTTTTTTTTCTAAAAGCAGTGTATGCTCCACCTTATCAAATGCCTTCTGAAAGTCCGTGTACATAGCGTCCACTTCAACATTTTGATCCAGGTTTTCAAATAAACAGTTGGTAAATACTAACAGATTGGTTGTTGTTAAACGACGTTTGACGAAACCGTGTAGCTCGGGTAAAATAAGCTGATGAATGTGGGGATACAAGGCGCCATGCACAAGACTTTCAAAAACCTTAGACAAAGTAGAGAGGATAGAGATGGGTCGATAATTTTCTACATTATTCTTGGCACCAGTCTTATAAATAGGAGTTATAAACGCACGTTTCCAAATTGCAGGAAAAACACCTCCACGCAAACATTTATTAAAAATTACGTGCAATGCAGTACACAAGCTATCGCGTGTTTTTATGACGAAGCTGGGAGGTAGGCCGTCGGGTCCCGCCTCTTTAGATGAATCTAAAGATTTTAAAGCCGCGCGTACCATTTCGGAGGATAGAGAAATATTGGATACGCAAGTCGAGTTATTTGCAAAGTGACCAGAAGGTTGCCAATTGACAGGGTTCAAAGAAGAGGGTTCGTAGACAGAAGAAAAAAAAGATGAAAAGAGATTGCAAATGTTTATGGGGTCGTCTGAGGAAGCTGAAACACATACTAGCCGGATAGTTAGATTTTCCTTTTCTAGATGAGACGTAAGACCAGAAACGCTTTATATTCTTAGGAATGCTATCTTCAATCGAGTCGATGTACTTCCGATAACACTTAAATAACTCCCCGTGGAAGAGCTTATATAGTTAGATAGTTAGAAAATTTTAAGTAGTCAGATTGGCTTTTGTATTTCTTCCATCTTATCCAAGCACGTTCTTTTGTTTTAAAGATTCGTATGAGTGAAGGCGTAAACAAGAAAGGGAACCTTGAGTGTTTCATTCTCGTTAACGGAACATGTGACTTGATAATTCCATATAAAGTCTCATAAAATACGTTTACAGCTTGATCAGAGTCAAGGTGAGAGAGTACAGAGTCCCAGTTAATTTTACGAAGGACAGAATTTATGTTAGCGTAATTAGCTTAATGAAAATTATGTCTACGGACCGAGTGGTATTTTAGTGGAGTGTAATGCATATTCAGACATGTCAATACAGAAAAAACTGGATGATGACCATCGGGGTCAAGTCAGTCAGATCAAGTCAAGTCAGTCAGATCAAGTCAAGTCAGTTATTACAAAGGTGAAATATTAATAACGGCTGTCCAGTGCAAAGGTCTAGTATAAATAAGTACTAATTAATGTGTAATTCACCCTGATTTGGGGAATACTAAATCCAGTATTTGAGTTACGAGAGCTCTGCTCGCTAAGCGTAAAGCTATCAAAATTGAAAATGGACGAGTGAGACTTTGAGAATTACAGTTGTACCCATTTTATAGTGACGTACTAGTTAGTAACATTTTGAGACAGTTAACATCACTCGACTATCTATGATTGAGCAGCCATACGACGCTACAATAATTAATATAATAATAATTGTGATAATGCAGGGAGTTACTAGTTGATAATGAAATCTATTTAGTCACATAAGTAAATTCTCTCATTTGTAAATAAATAAAAAAAAAAACTTCTCCACTTTACATGGATGTTTTATCACTGCAATGGTTTCACTCCACAAATAGATACTACACCCTTATCCCATTCATACCCGGGTATCCCGGAGTAGCCTTCAACGACACTGAAAAGTGGTCGAGGTACCCAATTTGCTGACGAGAGGTCGCAATTCTTGGAATTGCTATCGAGCCCACAAGACCACTCCAATATGTGGGTAGTTTGATGATGAGCTTAAAAACCATACATGATCCATTTCTATATTATACGTAATTAAAAAAATCAATCTGCAATCTGATCAATCTTACCCAACGATATTGGGGTCGGCTTCCAGTCTAACCGTAAGCAGCTGAATTATTGTATTTTACTAGGAGCAACTGCCTATCTGACCTCCACAACCTAGTTACGTTGTAATACGGTACCCCTTGGTGAGACTGGTTGTCAGACTTTCGGGCTTTTGACGACCCGTAACGACTGTCAATGTTCCACGAATGACAGCCGGGATCAACAGCTTAACATGCTTTCCGAGGCAAGGAGGAGTCTCGGCATGTAAAGATGGCCACATCATGATTCGTGGGTTTGATCCATAAAGTCTGCTCTCAAAACGACAAAAGAAACCTCGTAATGAAACTACCTCGTAAGGAATTGGGCCGATGCCTCACACAGAGAGAAGGTCTAAGCAGTCGAGCAATGCGAACATTACAGGCTTATTTTCTATTTTATAAATATTGCAATACACGATGACCGTTCATGCAAGTAATCGTTTCACAGGGTTTTAATAGTAAAAGAATAATACCTTCGTGTTCTTATCATAACATTGCCTTTTAATTCTCAATTATAATACGTAATAAAAACATAACAACACAAAATTAAAAAAAATAACGTCACGTCTATTTAGTTAATGAGTGGTATTTAGTTCTCAAGGCATGCGGATTTTTCCTAACTTAATCTTATTTTTCGGCTCAGTGAAACATTCCCCTTCTGTCAGATATACTGCATCGGCACAAAGTAATCTGAAAAATAACATAGTAATGAGATATAGATATACACAGATATACCTACAGTACCTAAGTACGTGGTTTAGGCACAAGGAGTTTTAAAAGGCTTTGCTGAACTTAGTCTCTCTCACTCAGTTCGATGTGTCACACTTATGCCAGTTCGATGTGTCACACTAATGCCAGTTCGATGTGTCGCACTAATGCCAGTTCGATGTGTCACACTAATGCCAGTTCGATGTGTCACACTAATGCCAGTTCGATGTGTCACACTAATGCCAGTTCGATGTGTCAAACAAATGCCAGTTCGATGTCCAACACTAATGTCAGTTCGATGTTTCAAACAAATGCCAGTTCGATGTGTAACACTAATGTCAGTTCGATGTGTCAAACAAATGCCAGTTCCATATGTAACACTAATGCCATTTCGATGTGTCACACTAATGCCAGAATAATGTATGTACTTGAAGAGACCGAGACGAAGCTCTACAAAACAGAATTTTTCTAAACTCGATGTTTCACAACGGTAGGTAGGTACTCAAAAGTAACAAACTCAAATCACCAATATATGTAGCCAGAATGTCACATCACTAAAATATTTTGATAGCCGATCACGACGCAACCAATTATTAACTCGTTAGGCGGGTATCTCACATCCGCCGCGAAACCATAGCAGTGAAATCGCAGTAGTTCTGCCATAACTTGTCCGTTGTATGACTAGCGAAACAGAAGCAAAACTGCCTGTAATCTAACGTACTAATAAACCATTTAAAGGTTTTTTTTTTCCATTATAATTTTATTTAATCTAACTAGTCCCAAGAGGTCCGAAGTAGATCTATACTGGGACCAATTAGTTCAACCAGATTCTAGGCTGGCTAAAGAGCGTCGGGAATCGATAGCCGATTCCCGGCCACTGTAGGCGCGGGCTTGCGGATGGCGAGCAATGGGTAGCTCGCCGTCCGGTAAGGACCAGGCCCGGGTCGACGGCGCGTTGTGTTCCACGCGCGCCTCAAAGATGTGTCAGCACTAGGTGAAGGGGTCCGCTGGGGCCGATGCCCGCCAGGGTTGCGGGTTGTTCGAAAGAGTTACCGTGGCCCTGGCACAGGCAACTGAAGGAACACGGGTGAGTTTTAGCCAGTAGAAGTCTGACACGCCCTCCCGCTCCACCCAGAGCGGGGGAAGTTAATTGATGATTTCCCATCCAAAAAAAAGGCTGGCTAAAGTGGACTCATCTTTCATGGGGTACTGTTTAAAATGTTACAATAAAATACCTCCCACATACTTCAACTGAATGAAACGAAGTTTAAATCTTGTATAAAACGCACACTATGCATCTAAGGGGTGTGTAACGGTTGATATAATAACAAAAAATCTAACGTTCACTTGACCTAATTTCAGTTAATATACTTTTGTTTAATATAACGATCAGTTGAGATAATGAATTGTTGATATAATTTCATTTTATCTAATTTCTTATGATATAATAAACATTTCCTATAATGCACATTTGACATAATATTCATGTAGTATATTATTCATTTACTATAATATTTATAATCTCTAATAACTTTTAATATAATTTAGAAAATCTAACCAGTAGAACCAGTAGAAATTGGATGCAATCTGGACTTTAGGGCACCCCGACTCAGACAGGTTAGGTTAGAAGGGGATGGCGGGGTCGTGTGAGCGAGCGAAGCGAGCGAATAGACCCCGCCATCCCCTTCGTGGTTATTTTTTTATAAACCATCCAGAAGTAGGAGCCCCGCGAAGCGGGGCTCCGTCGACCAAGCCCACCCTCGACCATGCATTGAATATTTTAAGATTTGGTTAGGTGCCATTTGAGTTAGGTTAGAACTGTGACCATTAAACATGAAAATTAGGTCAAAAGAACATTAGGTCAAATGAATGTTATATAAAAAGAATATTATACATATTGAAAATTATATAAAATGAACGTTATACTAAATGTTTTATATTAAATGAAAATTATATCATATGAAACATTAGGTCATATGAAATTAGGTTATATGATTTTATAGCATATGAAAATTATATTATATGAACGTTATTTCAAGTGAAATTAGAGCATTTGTTATTATATCATACATTACACACCCTAATAAGAGATAGATTTTTTTACAAAGCAAGATAGTTTTTAAAATCTTTAGCAGCTGCAACAGTATTTCCAAATGCTAAGCAATTAGTTTATGCGCCCTTGTGGAGAAGGACCAGCGTTTAGCCAAGCATTTTTATCAGCCAAATAATCCCCCAACTTATAATATGCTTGGATGCGGGTGCATATACTGTTGCAGCTGCTAAAGATTTTAAAAACTATCTTGCTTTGTAAAAAAATCTATCTCTTATTATTGCATAATTGCATAGCACATATGTGATTACTATGTACCTACTATAAATATACCATATATTTTGAGTATGTCTTCATTGACTTGAATGTGCCCGGCGGCTGAGAGTAGGTATGTCATGCTCACTCTGATGTCACGCTGATGGTGGCACGTGTGTTGGATCATTTAGCTCCATTCAAAATGGTTGAGGTGAATTGTGCTTTATCATGCTTCAGGTTCGTAAACGGGCGCTGTCAGTAGGGACTGGTCATCTCTTAGCTGCCACGGCTTATTTTAATTTAATTTAATTTTTAATTGTTTTTTTTATATTTTTATTATGGACGCTTCTGCATCGGTCTCACATGTATAATTTCAACAGTACCTGGGCGAACGAGCTCTGCTCTGATGAAAATACATTTTTTGCCCAGGTATGAGACGTAGATATATCGATTTTCTGCCCCGTAACCCCATATTCTGCAATACTGCAATTTTCATCAAAATCGTGAAAGCAGTTTTAGCGAACGTGATTCTAATTGTATAGCGCAATTGCAATGCGGAAATAGCGGGAGGGTCAGCGCGGGAGTGTGTCCTATCGGTGGATCGGAGATAACACAAAGGAAAGGGGCGGCGTTTACGCACGGTCTGGCTTCCTTTTCGGCAGGTTTGACACGTGTTTTGCCGCGTGACTACTTTACTGTTTACAAGTTCACTTAGTGCGCGCTCAGTGTTCATGAATAATGTATTTTGTTAAACAATTACGTCACAAATTAAGGTTCAGTATTATATTCAATATTCGATTCTCGTCCCAAATATGTAAAAAACCTATTTTTATATATTTGGGACGAGAATCGAATACTGAATACCCCCCCTCAATATATCCCTCGTTTTACCTAACATACTGTATATACAAATATTGCTCATTTAATAATTTAAGTAACCAATATTTTGTAAACATATTTTCATTTAAAAGAGTGTCCGTCAAGTTCTTGTCCGTTCTTCTCCATGAGTACCTATTACGCTTTTGAATGGGGAACTGGCTTCATCTTTCTGACTGACCGACTCTTAACAATTAAAAAGTGCCTGTAATTATTGAAACAAATGTTTTGTGTTTGAGTTTCAGTTTGACTGTATTTACGTTAAGCAAGCGACGATATTTTGCTCCGGTTGTTATAATTCAGCTGACTCGCTTGATGTTCCGCTACTCGAATCACGACGTAATGTTGTAATATTTCACAGCAGAATTCGTTAGGCTGTTTTGCATCATTATTTTCGCAGCTGTTAAAAAATATAGTAGTATTGTGTTCATTTAACTAGCAACACTGTTAAGAGTTGGCAATACCATACCCCTACTAACCGTAGTGGAAATGAGACAGCTAGACTCCACCATTCGATCGCTGATCACTACTATAATGATCAGTGCAGCTGATAGCTGACTTGAGAAGTTCTGATAGTGAAACTTCGGCCTGATTAACCGTTAGTCGTTGAAAGTTTTAAATATTGTTAAGTACCGGAAAAATTACAATTTCTTGTACGCGAATTTGAAATATAATGATATGATTCTGAGTTTGTTTTATGTTGATAAAGTGATTAATAAAAGTATATTATCCTGAACTGCTGTTTTTCTGAGTTGTTTTACACAGTGTAGGTGTGCTAAGGCCCTAATAATGCGTTAGTAAGTCGCTTCGTGTAACGACCGCCATTGGAATATTAATGCTGTGACATTCTGGACACTCATTTGTGAAATGAGTTTGTAACACGTTACTTTTGAGTATCGGTGTGGACGATGGGCCTTAAGGCCGTGTATAGGCTACATAAATACGTACCTGCATTTGTTAAGATAGCTGCATCCGTTTGTGGCACAGACTGGCGCGTAGGTTTCATGGCAGCCGCAAGTGTGGCCATCTGTGCAGAATACTGCACTTGACTGTAGAACCATATTCATCAGCACGGGCAGCAAAATTATTAGAACTTAAAGAAAAAATAAAAATTCCTAAAATGTTCCAGCTTTCTTGGAAAAATAGCGTTGGATAACTAACAGAATCAGAGAGAAAGCAAGAACTAGAAGATTCGGTGTTCTGTGCACACACAAATCCTTTGATTAGATTTGACAAGTTTTTCAAAACAATGGGGAAGGAAACTGTCAAATTAATTCCGCGTAGATGGCGCTACGTGTTTGCTACAAACGAACTGTCAAACTCCAAAGAAATTAAACAATTTTTTTGTTGTCTATGTCAGTATAATGGATCATCGTGTAGCCTTTGGATGCAATAAAATGGGCGTTGACAAATCCCCAAGTAATTTTCATATCAAGAGAAAGTGGGAAAATGCGCTGAAATTAATCAACTTCAAATCAAGTGATTTTTCGAGGCTATGTGGTGAAACTTTTCAAAGAAACAGATACGAGACCACTTATAAAACGACGGTAGGTATATTACCTAGAAGAAAAAAATGGTTTCTTTTCAAATAACCATACATTTTGTAACAAGTAACCTTACATCTTGTTTATCATTAGTATAATTAAAAACTGGCCAAGTGTATGTCAGACTACGCACAATAAAGGGTTCCGTAGTTGGGATGAATTTGAAAAGTTTGTTGTGTAATAGACGAAAAAAACAAACAAATACTTAAAAAATCGTCCACATAATGCACACGTTTTCTACTTTCGACAGGTAACAACCACACAGCGCTCTCTTGCGGCGAAGCTTCCGGGAAATAACCCCATTGGTGACCACAATGCCAATTTTAGCGAAATGTAGAACACCACTGTTCAGTCTTTTAATAAAATCCCATCAGTCCCTTTTGAAACTCACGTGAAGGGACGAAAATTTTAGAACAATAATGTTATACAACGTTATATATAGGTATATATAAATAAATTATATAATTGAACCGTTTACTCACCATTGGAGACCTTCATATCGAACGTTCTTTTTTGACGCCAAAATGTCCAATAATAATTTAAAATATCAGCCACTAACAGCAGTCACACTGAATAGCAAGGGTTTGTCTTTTCTTCTGTTCAGAAGTAGAAGATACAGAGAAGGAACGAACTCTAATCTCCGCGCTTGCTCACTGAATATAACTCACAGATCAAATGCCGGTGTTTCACATCTCAAGCCACTATTATATACGATCTACCCCAGACATGGAAGTGTGAATGAAAATATTTTTCTTCAATTGATATTCTCTTATGGCCGTGGAAACGATATTATAAATATTATTTTTCTTACCATAATTATTATTGTCACAAAGTAATAATGAAAGTGAGAAAGTAATATTAAACAAAGCAATTTCAAACTTCGCCATTTTAAATCTAAAATAGATAATACGTTACTTATTATACGATACGATATACGTGAACTTACTCGTATTTACAAGTTTCACGAACGCGACATAAATATTTTTTTTCTAAAATTCGAATAAATCTCAACATTTCATTAGAAGTTTTTTTTTTTGCGATAAACCGTAAAAAGGTAAAACGTAAACATATAAGGATGCTTAAAAAAGAAGAAGTTTAACATTGGAGTAAACAAAGACTACACACATTCTATAAACGAAATAAAATTTAAAGACTTACGTGTTACTGCAGCCAAGAGTTCAAATATATTGACTTACCTGTAAGAGAAGAAAACATTTTGTTAATACATTTTATTATTATACTCAATTCAATAAAAGAGACGGTTCTCAATATTGCAGTCTCTATATTCTTGATAGAAGCTCCCAATGGTAACCTTACATTTTTATCAGAAGACCAAAAACCAAAATACTGTTACATAAAGTGACAAATTACTCGGTTCCTGGTTGGAACTGGTTCTCTACTTCAATGTATTCTATTTTCAATAGATGACATTTAAACATCTTAAAGTGCTGTAACCGTGTGTCTGTGAGGACTTTGTTAAGAGCACTACAAAATGAAAAAAAAAAATCATTTAAAACCTACTTTGACATACAATACCCTGGCTGACCAACCACCGGATAATCCACATTACAATTCAATTAACTTTGCATCGGATGAGTAAACAAATTAATTGTATACAATTGAAATAAAACAGGAATTACAATTATTTTGCAATTTATTGAGTGTACCTATAATTAAATTCCCTGCAGTGATTGCAATATCAATAAACATGTTTTAATTAATTGCAAATTGGTCCGTTAATTTGGTGATGTATCCGTTTAAATATCTAGGGTTATTATTAAGTAGTTTTATTCTCATTTATTTAATTATCTTAGTATTAACAGTCAAAATAGTTATTGTGTAATTTTCGTTTAATTTCTGCGAGAAACATACCTATATCAAAAGAAATCAGAGGGATGATATTATTATTGTCAATATTTTTATTACGGCTGGTATCTGATAGCTTTTTTTGGTCGTTTTGAGAGCCTAATGCTTTTACAAAAGCATTAGGCTCTCAAAAACGACCATTTCACGACTATACTCGCCTTAGCTCTCTCTCCACCCTCGCCAACCGTTTCCAAATAAATAAAAGGCTGAACACCCCTATGGCGAGGTTTTGGTCAAAAATATCCCAAATTATACTCCACAATTAGTGAAAGAACACTTTTATATTGCAACACTATAATTAAAGGGCAAAACGAGACAGAGCTATACAAATTATACAGCTGTCTAGCTTGTTAGGACCAGCTCTGGCCTTTAATCAGAGCTTCCTTCTGATTAAAATGTAATTCCCTTTGAGATAGCGCTCTCAAAATTTGTGCTGTACTCTGTAGTGGACTGTCTTTTGCTACCGTTTCAATAGAAATACTATGTAGCGAAAATTGGAGGTTTGGTACGGTTGAAATAAAATATTACAGGATAGAAATGTAGACTACAAGGAAGCTCAGAGTTTCAAGGCTGATAGTTATAGTCAGTAGTGAACAAAACTTTTGAAACGATGTTTTAAGACGCCCGCGTCCCCGGAGCATGCGTACTTCATATAAACGAAATACCAAAATAATTTGTAAATTAAACATATTCTAAAGGTAGTGTGTATTTATTCCGACTGGATTACAGAATATCTAGGTTCCTAAATATATATTAAATAAGAACATTGATTTAAACAAGAAATATGAGAAAAATAAGTTTTCTAAGGAAACTTCAAATTCCTCATATCTCGTCTTCAAATCAGTGTCCTTTCAAAATATATGTTTGGGAACCTAGATATTCTGTAATCCAATCGGAATAAATAAACACTACCTTAAGGATAATTATGTTTGATTTACAAATGATTTTGGTGTTTCGTTTGTATGAACTACGCATGGTTCGGGGACGTCTTAATGCGTCGCGTCATGGCGCAAATTAACGTATTTTAATGTAAGAAGGTACATCCACATTTTCACAGCTGTGTTCACGTATTTTCTTTCTTTTTAGGGTACCATACCTCAAGAGGTAAAAACGGAACCCTTATAGGATCAATCGTGTGTCTGTCTGTATGTCTGTCTCTCCGTCTGTCACAGCCAATCTGCTCCAAATATAATAGACCGATTAAGTTGAAATTTGGTACGCTTATGAATTTCTGTAACTCTAACATGGAGGTATAATGTAAATAAATGAATTTTGAATAAGGGGGGCAAATAAAATTTAAAAAAAAATATTTTACAAACTGTACCGTCTGACATATCAAATGAAAGAGCCTTACTATCAGGGTCTCTATTATTATTTTTTACTAATTGTAAAATAAGTTGTTTTAAAGTTATTTAAGAAAATAGACGAAATTTGACCTTCCCCCCTTGTCTTCAAAACTACTGAGCTTAAATTTTGAAAAAAAAAAAAAACTGGAAATAGTTCTATACCTATAGATTACAGAAAACCTGTGAGAAGTCGATGGTCTTAAAACAACATGGTAAATCTCTCAATATTGTGCGTACAAACTTACATTTTCAGTTGGAATGTATGGGAGAAACTGTTTTTCAACTACAATGTTAAGTTTCTTGGGATAAATTATTATTACGGAACTCTTCATTGTGCATGGTTCGACACGCACTTAGCCGGTTTTTTTATGTAAAAGTCACTTGTCTAGTCTAAACTAATATTATAAAGGGAAATATTTTTTGGAACTATAATATTTTTTTAAACTTCAATACTTAGCCGATTTAAGAAATTCTTTCACCTATAGAAAGCTAAATTAACAGCGAGTAGCATTCGCTGTGTTTTATCGACTTCCACGCGAACGAAGTCGCGGGCAGAATCTAGTCTTAGATAAAAATATAAAAACTAATCATTTAAAACAAATATACCAAATGAAGTCGTTCCTAAGAGTATATTTCCAATCACGACATCAAATAAAAAGTAACTGAAATCTGTTCAAACAGTGAGTCGGGTTCAACCGCTTCTAACTATAATCGATGTAGATATATGATACTCAAACCCACTGTATTAAGAGAAATAGATCTTTTGATTAAAATAAAAACTTTTTTAACAAAAAAAAAAAAAAAAAAAAAAATAACTAACAGATAGAAAAAAAAACTACAAAGTGATTTCGGAAGTCGGTGTCTTTGGTTTTGTATTTTCGTTTTTGTCACCGAATATTTGACGACTTGAGAGCCTCATCCTTTTTCTCGTCGGTTAAAAAGGGATTCTGGCAGTTAAATTAGAAATTTAAAAAAAAATTGAATTGACTGTCACTTTATTGTGGAATTCTAGCACCATTTTACTGATGCTATTTTGTCAGGCAGTCGATCCATGTAAAATATTGGTATAAATTAGTTGCATCCAGTCCAACCGGAAGCCGGCCCCAACATAGTTGGGAAAAGGCTAGGCAGATAATGATGATTTCTGCTATTAGTTTAGGTCTATAGTCTGACTTTAAAGCGACAAACAGGAAACGGAAGCTAATTTAATTAAGATAAGTTAATTTTTGCCGAGTAGGAATTTTAGACAATGATAAATGTATTATCATATTTCAAAATTCAACGTTTAATAAGCACCGCCCAAACTGAATACTTTGATACCGCTATTTTACAGCAACCCACTGAAACCTGAAGATATTTTCTCAAGTACGCACTTGCAACTTCGCGAGCATAAAACTGGGTTCCCTATTGTTGCAAGAGAACAATGTTTTCTTTTCCCTTTGTTCTACCTCTTTATTATCCTAGAAACACACAGGTGTGGCTAGCTTTCTCAGGTATAAAAGTAAAATGTTTACTTTATTTTTCTTCTAGCGGAGTAATCACAATAACTTTCTGGTCCTTGAAGGCAAAGGTTATTCAATGAAATTACAGTTTTTTGAAGTTGAAACTTCTTTCTGAGCAGTGAAAGCAACTGAACCGTCACGCGTGGGTCGGTGACGCTGAATCGCGTATACTCGGCTAAAGTCGTGAGTATTTCACTTCTATCGTGACATAAGCACACACTGTTTTTTTAGGGTTCCGTAGTCACTAAGGAACCCTTATAGTGTCGCCATGTCCATCTGTCAATCTGTCTGCGGCTCAGGAACTTAGCTCAGAGACTCTTATGCCCGTTTTCACCAACTTTAAGTGACACTTAAATGAATCCCTAAATAAAAGTGCACTGTTGGATTTTCAACGCTAGGCAACAGCTCGGAGAGTTGAAAATCCAACAGGACAATAATATTTAGGGATTAATTTTAGTGTAATTTAGGATTGGTGAAAACGGGCATAAGTACTAGAAAGCTAATTTGGCTTTGTATGTATTATAGTATTTTTTTCTAGAGACATCGTCATTACGTACTCTTCCTAACGATGTTGGGGTCGGCTTCCAGTCTAACCGAATGCAGCTGAATACCAGTGTTTTACATGGAGCGACTGCCTCTCTGACCTCCATAAGCCAGTTACATAAGGGTTGTTCGATACCCCTTGGTAAGACTGGTTGTCAGACTCATTGCTTAAGATGATCTAATTACTGTTAACAAAATATTGTAAATCATTTTTTAAACAGTAACTATGGAGTTTCTTCTTATCCATACGAAAGTACCTTGTGAAACGGGCATCTAGATTTTATTCTGCTTTTTTCTGGTAAATTTTGCCATACAAAAGCGCATTTCTGGCAAGGCAAAATTAAGACAGTGAAATCGTTTATTTCAAAAATACCATTCTTTTTAACCGACCTCTAGAGGAGATTATTAATTCGACGTGATATATGTAATGTTATTGGAACTGCAATATATTCACACATGATAATCTATTAGGGTTTCCAAACAAATATACAACATTTTTATAGGTGTATGTAATTATGTTTTTCCACGCATTTCTCCGAAACTATTCATTGCATTGTGCTTAGGAGTGAATGATAGCGTGACGGTTGACAGCGGCGAATGGAAGAAGAAAACGTGGTGTGCCGACCGCATGTAACGAGGGACAAGGGTAGGAAGATGATGTTGATGATTTATTTCAGCTTAGGGAAAGATGTAAGTTTCATCAAAATCGGTTCAGTAGTTTTCAAGATATGGACTAATACGTACGTAAATGTGTCTGTGTCGACCTGGCTTCTAGATTTACGAGCTACGAGTGTGGTGTCAAAGGGAAAACATCTCAAAACCTTGGTCAAACCCTAGAGCAATATGTACGTACTTATACCAAAACTATTTACTACTTATTACAACCAAATATTCCAGTTTTTACTTAAAACCTAAAAATGACGAAATAAAAGAGTAATAATTAAAACGAAATAAATCGACTTCAAAAAGAAATGAACTCTTGAAGTCAATTTAAATTTTTTTCATTACTTTTTTAAGTAGACTTTGATCAGCAGGAAGAACTCTTTCACTTTATATTAATAAATTACCGTCAATCATCCAAGACACATAGACTCACACTAAAACAGCTGCCATAGTAAGCCATCGTATACTGGCACGTCTAATGCCTTTGTTCTGTAGTAGGGGGAGCAAAGATAGTCTTCACATCAGCAAATAAAATGTAGGACCTAATAGAAACAGCGAAAAATAATTTGATAAGAAAAACTGTAGCAAATTGGATGCGAAACACGAAGAACTAGCGCCCAATTCCTTATCCAATTTGTTCAGCAATTAACTGAACAGCTGTCCTTATGGATAAAGCCATTGCCCCAACGTTTCGATCTGAAGGAATATCTAAGCACCTCTCTAGATTTGATGTAGACATTGGTAATCAATGATTTGTAGGCTGTTACGTCTTTACCAGAACTAAAGAAGTTTTATTGTGATTGAGAAACAGAGGCCCAAGCACTAACGTGCGACTAACATAAATTCGAACGATACTTGAATCGAAAATACAACTATTCTATTGCACAATTTTTTTTCAAAAACCCCATTAATATCACCCATAGATCAAACATAGACAAAGCCCTTAAATTTAGTCAATATTATGTGCGAAACGAGTATTTTCAATTTTAAATACGTTCCAATTCACATCTAGACATGCAGTAGCGTGTCAAGCCAAGTTCAAGAAAAGGAACTGGTGACGCAGCTGCCGTGTGTTAAATTACACGAACCATTTGGAGCCACTTTTGACCCCATAATAACTCAAAATCTATTTAACATAAACACATGAAATGTGGTTTATTTACTAAAACCCATTAGATTAACTAGAATTCCTAATTTCAAAAATACGGCTCAGATGGTTATTGAGATATTAACGTGTAAAAATCGGCATTTATCACTGACTGACATAGATATAGAGCAAAAATCTATCCCACTTCCAGATGACCTAGAATGATAAAATACGGCGGCCAGCTGGGTAATTGTGTCAAAATGAGA
Source organism: Dicycla oo (assembly GCA_948252095.1). NCBI lineage: Eukaryota > Metazoa > Arthropoda > Insecta > Lepidoptera > Noctuidae > Dicycla > Dicycla oo. The sequence continues at coordinate 26,755,508 of OX411730.1, forward strand.
AAACAGTGATTTTTTACGATTTGAAATATTGGGTCGGCTAATAAGTAATGAGCGACATACAACTATTTTATTTGTATTTATTTATTAAATGAATAATTGTTAATCATTAATAATATATTCACCGTCGTTTTCTACTACCATTCGCCATCAATCTGGCAAAGATTGAATGGCGTCCGCATAGAACTTCGTTCGTTTTGAATTGAAGAAGTCATCTATGTATTGTTTCAAGTGTGGTTCATCGTCAAAGCTTTTTTCCCGTAAATTATTACTAAGTGATCGGCTGAAATCAGTTGGTGCTAAGTCCGGCGAATATGGAGGGTGGGGTATTATTTCCCAATTAAGCTACAATAGTTTTAGCCTGGTACTCTTAGCAATATGCGGCCGGGCATTGTCGTGCAGGAAAAATATTTTGTCGTGTTGTGGACGTTTGCTATGGATGTCAAGCTTCAGGTTTTCGAGTTGATCACAATATACTGTTGCTGTAATCGTAGTATTAGTAGGAAGGAATTCCTAGCTTATTACTCCATGTATATCCCACTAGACAGAAAGCATTACCTTGCAAGGATGAAGATCACCTTTTGATGTTGGTTTTCCCTATTGTTTACATCCCAGCCACTGGCGCTTGTGTGTGTGAATAACATAGAGAACCCACTTTTCATCTCCAGTGACAAGATGATCTAACCAATTAAATGTGCGGCGGAAAGATAAAAGTTGTACACAAATCTCAGCTCGGTAGGTCAGCTGATCTTTACTTAATTGATGGGGTACCCAAACACTATATTTGTAAGTCTTTCCCAAACCATGTAAATTATTTTCTACACTGAGAAAAATCGAGTCAATCAAGTATGAAATTTTGCTTGATAGAAAAAAAAATGAATGAAGCAATCAAAAACTTACATAAATAGAATAATCACTGTTTGTTGTCACAATAAAGTTAAAATGATCAACTCTTCAATAACATGCACTTCATAAAATGAATTATGATAACATGATTAAGATATTGTAAACATGGCACATTACAGATTTAATCAAGTTGGATGATAAGTTCTATAATAACAGTTTGTTATATGGTGGTGAGTTGGTGACGTCAGTGTTTCATGTCAAGACTTGTTTATTTCATTCGTTCGGCAGATCAAACATGGCACGCTTTGCGCGGAGTAATTTATTCATTTAATTCCAATTTTCAAGTTATTGCGCGATTACACGAAATAAAAACACCCCTAACCACTGACCATCGGCGTCGTCGGCGCCAAGTTGGAACTTGGAAATGGAATTCGGTGAATCCTGTGCTGTGATTGCTGTGAATCTCTTCCCATCGTAGTGCTTATACCCCGGTTTGTGATGGAAGAAGTGTACAGCCTCCAAGTCCTCAAGTGTGTGTGTGTGTGTGTGTCGGCTTGAGGGCTGCCCGAACTACGTGCCACTTTTATCAGTAAGTACCTAACCTTCCTACATTATGTCAGCTTAGTGTGTAGTGCAGTATAGTAAATCTATAGAAAAATGTATTTGAATACTTAAAGTGCTAGTGCTTAGTGTTAGTTAAAGTGTTAGTATGTAGCTAGGTGTTTAAAACTAATATTAAAAAAATAACTAGGTATTTCAGGCCTAGTTAAGTAAGCACTACTTACAAAAAATTTTTCATCACAGTTAGGTGTCTATGTAACTTGACAGTAGTAATTGGATATATAGTATTTCGTAGTACATCATGTGCCAACCGTATCTACCTGTGGCCTACCACAAGTACCTATACTAGATACTTATTTAGTTTTTGGATTAAGAACCGAACCCCGCTCAGCAGTCAGAATCATAATCTATCTTTAACCTCTCGTCTGCTTGCGCGCACATCTGGACCAGACTAGATTTTCTATTGTTTTCCTAACTAACCACTGCCACTGGCATAGATTGAAGATAATAAACTTATTACTCAATTCAAAATTTTAATTATTTATTCAATGTAGTATAAATTTTATCTCATACTGATGGTTAGTTTTTTTTACATTTTACGAGATGCTAAGGTTACAAATTTGGCATTCTTCTGTGGGGAAGATGCGGACCAAGATACTCCACAGGAATTACATGTTTTAAAATAAAAGTTGAATACAATTTTTGTGTTAGTTACTTACATTCAATCTATTTCAGGACATTCTAGTTGAAGATCTTAATGCTGAAGAAGAAATAGAAATAAGTAATGTGTCCATGGCAGAACAATTAGAAACAAGAGCCCCCAGCTTTGATGCAACTTCAGCCACAACTACACAATGTTTCCATGTCATTGAAAATAATGTAAGCATGAATTTTTCTTATTCAATTTTATATATATATATATATAAAATATATATAATTTCTAAGCTACTTATATATATAGATATATATATATATAAGTAGGTAGTATACAAATGGGTACCTAAATCATTAGAGTAGGGTAGGAACAATAATATGATGGAGGGTAGACTTAAAACGTAATAAACACAAACATAAAAACTTAGAAGTATGTACGTATCTATATACCTACAACAGGCTGTATCTTTTGAACCATAATAGGTAGACACTTGCAATTGTCACAGTGTGTATACCACAGGATCTGCGGTGTATACTATGGCCGCTATAACACCAAATAATAATAAAAATAAAGAAATAAGTTAAAGTTAAAAAAGAATTGCTTGGTTGAGTGAACATGGCAATTGGCCTCCTTGATGTTACATAGAAACCGCATGCCATCTTCACTCAGCTGAGTAGTTTGTAGTAGGTTTTTGTATGGAACTCTCAGTGTGCGAGTCCAACTCGCACTTTATTTTTGTTTTCTATGCAGAGTTTGATCGCCTAGGTACTGTGTAATTATTATAATTAATTCATGGTACTGTTTTTTTTACAGCGCCTTTTGCAATTACGAATATTTTGGGACATCAGGTCTCTTAAAGTTTGTCGGGAAATCGTTAGATATTGAACATTCTAGAAGTCCCCTAGCTGCCACTATTTGCAAACAAATATTAAAAGACCATAAAAATTCTAATATCACTGAATAAATATATCACAAGTGGAGTAAACAAATAAAGGAAATTTTCAGAATGAGAGGATTACGACGTACTGCATTTCACCATGCGTTACTGCGCAAGGTGTGACATACCAAGCCAAGGGCAAACTAATCAGTCAATTACTCAACTTGAGAAGGAAATATCAAAAACAGGGTGTACTTGACATTAAACAGAAGAAACTACAAACTACTGATGAAGCTATCAAAGTATCACCCCAACCACTTCTGCTAACAGTTAATACTGCAAATTCCAGTAATGACGATGACGATATAGCGTGGCTTAAGAGCAGCTCAGATCCTTGGACATTAGTTCTAGCAAAATGGAAAGGGACATTACTCAGGGTTTAACATTGGTAGGTATTTAGTGCTTAATATACTTAATTTAGAATTCATTCTCTTGGCAATCTCCATACCAAATTTAATCAAAAGCGGTTCAGCAATTTATCTGTGAAACCTGATGAGAAGACAGACTTCACATTTATACAATTAGTATGGATTATTTTTCATGATTTTTGGGCGTGCTGGTAGGAACGAAGAAGTCAACTGCTCTGTGCGCAAACCCTAATATTTAACCTTTTGTTTCAGCTTGAAGAAGACTTCAATGCTTGTTACCCTGAAGAAAAAAACAACTTTTATTTGAACTTCCCTTCAGTGAAGAGAACTTTAATAGAACTTTTAAAAAGAAGAAAATATAAAGACGTTTATAGCAATGCTGTTATCCATTTGGCAGACGGTGTTTTTTTTATGATCACGGTGCGGGAAAGAAAGGAGAATTAACTATCAATAGTGTGTCTGTATGTCTGTTGCCTAAGATTACGGCCAAACAACTGGTCAAATGCTGACAGCCAGTTTTTATTAAGTAAAATTCTTATTTCAGATTCGAGTGAAGACCTTGCAATATTGAGTTTGCCAGAGCTGATTAATCCAAGCATCATTGCTTTACCGATCGCTGCTACCTCTTCGAGCTCCAAACGCAAATTCTCTCCTGCAGCCATGTAAATGATAAAAAATGGAATTAACTAAATAAATTACTCCGCGTACCAAAGCGTGCCAGATCTGCCGAACAAACGAAATAAAGAAGACAAGCCTTGACTGATATATATAGTCTTTTTATAAATATTGTTTGTATAAACCACAAAATTACAGGTATGTTGTCAAACTAGATAGTTTATTGGAATTTCCTATACCATGTAGGTAATATCAGCATTGTATCAAATAAAAATGTTGTCCATTTTAATTTTAAAACCGTATGGATACTACTTCCTGATTCTCACTGTATAAGACTACTGTTCATTTATTTAGTATATATATATATTGATAGTATATATATTGATGCCTAAACACAAAGGTTATACAGGGTGTAACTGTAAACAGTGTGTAAGTGTAAACAGTGTCAACCTTTTAAGGGGTCATTGTACTCATCATTATGAATAACTTTTACTACTGGACAAATCTTTGGTCCCATAGTAAAAGTTGTTCATAATGATGAGTGACCCCTTAAGAAGTTGTACATCAATTCCGGGAGATGTAGTTTGTATAAGGCAATGTTGTTGTTCAATTTATTAGCATAAGGATGTTGATTATAAACACAAAGATTATAACAGGGTGTCTCACTGCTATGCCATATGGAGGAAAAGTACCTACTTTTAACGTTCAGTAGGAAATTTTGCTGAAAGACTTCATTTTAACAAAAAAAAAAAAAACTGCATTCAAAGTTTTTTGGGTAGGTGAGAGGTTATTCACCCTGTCGATTGGTGCCATAAATGTTATTTTTTCAGAGTTTAGTGTGTTTGATTCCCGGTGCAGGCAGCTGATTTTTCAAAATTCAAAAACCTCTGAATGCAGTCCAAATTATTTTTGAAATCCAAATGAAGTCTTCTTTCACTTAATATAATGTATATTATTCTTCAATATAAAAGTACTTTTCCATGGCCCTGGGACACCCAATATAAGACTACTGTTCAATTTAGGTTCCTATTAGCTTAATGATGTTGATTTGTAAACACAAATGCCCTTGTTCATAAAAAAAAAAACTGAAGCACTCTACAAACCTGTTTTATTTAAAATAGTGCTTCGTCTTCTTCTTTCAAACGCAAATCATTAATCGAAAGAAATTGACAAAACACTATTTTGACTAAAGTAGATTTGTAGAGCATTTTAATTTTTTATGAATAAAAGGGAAATGTTATAAGACTACCTACTGTTAAATTAATTAGTATAAGGGAAAATGTTGATCTCTGATAAATAAAAACTTTTTATAATCACTTCTGTCATTCTTATTTTGCTGATTATACAGTTTCTTAACCTACAGTACAACACGTGCGTGATAAATTGAGACCTGAGCGCGGTTTAAATATAAAGATTTAGACATAATGCTGTGCTGTTCCCGATTACATACGCTATGTTGAAATGTCCACGTTTTTTTTTCACATAGCTATGTTACTTGGGAACAGCGCAGTATTATAATGTCTAAATCTTTATATTTAAACCGCGGTCAGGTGTCAAAATATCGTGCACGTGTTGTACTTTTGAACCTATGAACAATAAATAAGTGCACTATATAAGAATAAATATCTTTCCTGATAGAGTCAATAAAATTACTTTGTAGCTTTAAACAAGATCACTGAATAACATCACAATATTCATTGTTACAATCAATCAATTGTGTTTATTACATTTAAAACAAACTTCTTACATATGAATAATTATCTATATTAAAATATATAAACAACTTAATAAAACTAAATAAGTATTATTGTAAACGTAAACAAATAAATATTTGATTCTTATGTCGAACAGAATCAAATGAATCAAATTACCAATTCACAGTAATCAGGTCCTTTGATTGCAGAATACAATAACCTTATAAAATTAAGCGTAGACATTACTGAAACTACTAAAATACTTGATAACCATTACCAAGTTCGTTATAACTTCGATCACCAGAAATTATTGGCATGATAACCAAACTTGATTGTATTGACAATTATTTTGTTTGATTTTATCAAGACAACTTGTCTGTTGCTTAATCAACATAACTTTATTGCCATAATCATATTACTTTATGTGCTCGTATGTTAACAAGTTCCTTGATAGCTGCAAATATTTTTTTTATTAATGTTATCAAGTTTTTCTTTCAGTGTATGGTGCCATGAGAGCACTCGAGCTGAACAGCCAAATCGCGTGTAGATCTTCGAGGATCTTCTTCGATTAATAGTTTTAATTTATCGATATCTATTTCCACGGGGCGCCCACACCTTGGTTGATCGGTTAAGGAAAAATCGTTATTGCGGAACCGTTGAAACCAGCGCTTTGCTGTTGCTTCGGAGACTGCATCGTGAGCTATCCTTTGACATATATTACGTGTAGCTGATGCAACAGAATGCCCAGATTGAAACTCATATAATAAACAATGTCGTACGTGGGTTTTAATATCACTCATTTCTTTGTGAACTTTAACGCACTAACAACCAAACTATCAATAACGCGCATGAGCGCGACTCGCTCTTTATATACCCTCTGCTACAGAACGTTCTCGAACCTTTCCGAAAATTCTAGAAATTATAAACTAAAACGCTCATTACTTATTAGCCAACCCGATATTATCCAGAAAAGAGTATTTATTAACACTTAATGCCTTTCGAAATTATAATAGCATTAGCAAAACCTGCTAACAGAACACTGTTTTGACTTCGAACATCTTTCGATCACAGCTACATAGGTAAGTGTAGGAGAATATATTTTCGTGACTTGCGACAGTAGGACTAGAACGGAACTAAAAAAATAATATTTTAGTTTCCACGATGAAAGGTCACTTTTATCGTGTTGTACCAGATTTCTTACTAGTAGTTCTGTGAACGGCAGACCTCGTGAGCACAAAGTTTTTTGAAACAATTAATATACCAATAAAGTTATTTAAAACGGGATAAGTAGCATATTTTTTTGAATCAGATCTTTACCCATGAAATCCGATTTCTATGATTGTATTGTAAAAGAACCATAGAAATCGGATTTCTTAAGGCGGAGATATCAAGGCGCCCCTTTTTGCCTCATTTTTGAGGAAGTATTCTTCCAATCAAAAATCTCTGAGGGCAAAAAAATTCTATTAAGTTATGCCTGTTTACCAAGTTTCCTCCAGATAGGTTGTAAAATTACGACATGTATAAGAGTAGCAACAAACTGACAAACGAAAGCAAATATTACCAGACTTGAAGCAGAGACGCTTCGCTCGTTCGGTCAATAAATTCAATCCTACAGCTCAGAGAACGTTAGCTCGAATTTCAAAAGCGAATTGAAAATACAACATTCCTAGAATGTATCAAAACATGGAAGTTTCTTAGAAAACGGCCATGTTCTTGTTCATGCCCAAACAGAGTGCAAAACTATTAATAGCTGAACATTCACACACACAATTTAAGCAGGCAGTGCACACTGCAAGACTCCTGAATGATTTGGTGACGGAGTGGAAACCAAGAAACTCAAGACCTCATGACTTCGACTCCATCACCAAATCATTGGCAACTTTTTGCAAATACCAACATTTAACAAATATTATTCTGTTTATCAACAGGGAAAACCTATCCGCTAAACCGAGAAGGTCACATGTAATTCACGGTATCCTTAAGTAACCTAGTAACTGGAGAGCAAATCTTACGATGAGCACTATTAGAAGGGACACCGGTATAGAGGCGCGTCTTCAATGCTAAGTAACATCGATATTACAAGTTCAAGTTCAGAATATGTAGAGTTAAATATGTTACGGTATGGTGCGGAACCCTTCGTGTGCGAGTCCCATTCGCACTTGCCTTGTAGTACGTTAGTTAGTATGTACCTATTGGTCAAATCTTGCAAAAACCACTTTCTCTTATCCTAGCCAAGTGAAATCGTAAGCTTCAATTTATCCTAAGTTATCTGTTTTGTGTAAATAATTCGACTGTTAAAATTTAAAAAATAATAGTTTTAAATAGCAAACATTGTTGCAGCAGAGAAAAACCGAAATTGTGTTTTAAATTTATTTTAGAATCTTGTATGTTTTTATAAATAAATTTCAGAATAGTCTACAGAACTTGGCACCCATTTAGATCTTAATTCTTTTGTCAGCGAAGTCTACAACCATGCATATTCTTAATATTGAACTTGGACCCCATTTCCACATTTATATTTTTGAAGGGATTACGTTAACTCCGCGCGTTCCTTCTAGGCTCACAAAGTGCACATTGCAAAGGGCATATTGTTCAATTGATCTGAACAGTTGATGTCTATCGCAATCTAGGTTTTACACTTTTATGATTCTATATTTAATTGATTACAACATTGTCTATCTTGTTTTCAATAACTACACTAGAGAAGCCATGTTAAAAGGATTAACCAGTCAGCAAGGATAATCTAGGCTGGCTGAACATTATCACTGTTTTGTATGGGCTCCGATAATATACACCAATCACAACAGAGGAAGAAAGCAAATGGGACGAAGTTCTATTACGCGGCGTGGGGTAGGAGTGAATTGGTAGAAATCGTCAGGTAGCAAAAAAGCGTTGTTTTTTAATACAGAGCCATCTAGTGTAGGGAAGTTTTTAGCGAGCTAAAAACAAAATAAAGGATATTGGCAGTCATAGAGACTGTCGACAGAAGTGAAGCTTAAACGTAAAACTATGCGGTGAGATTTCCCCTAACGAAAATCGCTCAACGCGTCTAAAGAAGTTTTCACTTCAAAAATACAAAAACTTTTGACACTTGAAACTTGAGACCATCATACTAGAGGGCCCTTTTTTTTCCGTGGAGAAATGCTCCTGCATACTGCACTACCACGGCGAGATAGTGCAGTTATGTGGGACTCCAACCCACTAAAACTCCACGGTGTCCTCCTCTGCCGCTTGTGGCGGGAACACGGGCACGCGTTAGCACTCACCGCGATCCCGCCGCGACTGTCCGTCACCGGACCCATTGTGCACCGTGACCACCCCATGGACCAAACCAGCACATGGGCGCCAGACGACCCCGTGTCTAGTCCCCCTTGGTCCCCCTGCGACCGGTCAGGTCAGTGGCCCGGCCGCCTACCACTTTTCGGCCGCAGAGGATAGGGAGAGCGGCTAACGAAATACCGACACTCCTCCTCCCCTGCGGCCCCACCGCGTCCGCCATCAGACGGTGGCGACCTCGTCAAGACCGCGGAAGGTAGGGAGAGCGGCGCACCGCAATACCGGCACTCCTCTCCCGCCGCGGCCTCCAACCCTCAGCCGCGATGCCTCCCATACGACATCGCGACTCGCCTCAGTTGCGATGTCGCTCAAGCGGCACCGCAACCTACCTGTTGGCCGCTACGTCGTCGACTTCCTGGAAAAAGCCTGACGAGCGGCCCCTCCTCGGGTTCCTCTTCGCTTCACCGTGGGTGACCAAGCCACGGCTACTGAGCCCCCCCGCCTCGACAATGCGGGAACCCCCGGGGGGGATACTAGAGGGCCCTGCGGTGCTATTCTATACAAATCTCGCCGTGAAAACTTAGGTGAGGTGAGCGTGGAGTGAACTCTCAATAGTGTTAATCCCTAGCATGAGGTGGAACGACAGCTCACTCCAAGCTCACGTCACCTAAGTTTTCATGGTGAGATTTGTACAGAATAGACCGGCTGTATGAATACATAATATCTAAATAGCAGAGGAACTCCGTTCCAACCTGGTGCTCCACAACACCTCACGACTGTATTCTACAAAAATCAGATACACATTATAATACTAAAACACACATTTATACAAAGTAGCTAAAAGTATGGATAAATCAAAAATTGTAAAAAAGAAAAAGTGAAATTAAAAAGTTTAAAATATTGGCATGATATTTTCTTTTTCATTCATTCAGAAGGCGTGAGTTTATGTATTTTTTTTCATCAGTATTTATAAAGGAATATTAATTATTCCAATAACGTTATCTTATGCTTTCAAGCATATTTAACTAAGCAGCCTTAATGATCTTAACAAAATTAAGTTCACACACATGATATATGACTCTCATACTTTATCTTAATTCATGTCATCCATTGAAGCTTCACGGAATACGCGCTAAGATCGGCACTTTGTTCGCTTTAGGTATTTACGGTACCGTGGGTAATGAAGTACGAAAATTAATGATAAGTAAGTTATTTTTGTGAAAGAAAATGTAGCGTCATAAACGGTTAGATACCTACATTTGTGTAGGTTACCTATTTGCGCAACTAGGTTATGTTTTTCTTATTTTATTTGGATTCTGGGGAGGCTCCCTCGATTATACAGCGCGTCGGGCATGTTTGCTGATGCAAGAGTCGATGACTTTTACGCTATTATACGTTATAAAACAGTTTCTTTGATGTACCAGATGCGGGGGAACGCCAACGGAATCCTAAGGATAATCTCTGTGAGGCCAGAGTCGGCAGTGCTGGGGAGATTCATCCAGCTTCATGTGAAGAGATGACACTGTGATTTTGACATGAGTGATATTTGAATTTTCTGAATGATACAATACCAACATACGTAGTTATAAGACCAACTAAGAATTATGGACAAATATAAGCACATTGAGATAAGACAGTAATCAATTGTTTCTTAGGCCAAATTCTCGTATTAAAAATCGTTCAAAATTAAATCTCTGTACTATCCAGCGACTGTCAAAAACTTTTATTTTTATTTGAGATGGGTTTGTTCTTTAGTCTAGGTCAGAGGTGACAGAGACAAAGTCGATGATGGAGTGAGCTTACCCAGAAGAAGCCTGTTCACTCTCACTTTGAAGAGATTAGGGTTGTAAGCGCTCGGAAACACATACACAGGTAGTGGGTTCCACTTTTTTTTTGTGCGCATTATAAACTTGCCAAAAATGTCGGTAAATTAAAAGTTTTTCGACAGATTGAAACAAAGATTCATCAACATCATCCACAGCCAGACTTCCCTCGCTGCTGGGCACGGGCATCTCTATTCTTGTGACAATCGCCACGCTCTTGTGCCAGCTCATCCAGGTGCTACCCGCAATGACCGAGAATTTGTCTTCCAGTCATTGGACGCCACTCGGTCACTGCCTTATCAGAATATTAAAAAAAAAATCGGGAATTGCCCGTCTTATTAATTAACTCGTACTCAAACTTATAAGAACGCTCATCATAATATTACGATGAATGTTATATTATAAGCTCCAAGTAGCTTATGACCGAAACTAATGACCTCTGTGGCTTACGAAGATATCCCTTAACAAAGAGACAGCCTAACTATCCTTATGAACGACTGCCGGCTGCCGCACTCAACCGTATAAAATATGGACCATAATCTGTTTTATCTGGTACAAGTTTAATGAGGAATTGTGTGATGGATGAGATTCGAGGAAGAACTTTAGTATATTACGTTGCTTTGTTATCAGATGATAACAGTGTTAATAAAGTTTCTGAAGTGGTAAGATCTAGCACTGCGGAAACGTAACATTCATTCGAACGATTTTAGTAACTTAAATACAACTATCCTTTAACATTTTGGTATAAATGTTCGTGACAAGCATAATAAGTACCATGCATAGATGTGAACAAAGTCTCAAAACTAAGTAAATAAGATATGCGAAACGAGTATTTCAATTTAACAAATATAAGTAATATCTTTTTAAAAAACAAACTTTTATTGAACTAAAAGTACCAAATAAAACTTAAGTAATCATAGAAATTTAACATTCTCTTTAAAGCTTGAGGCGTGAACGTCCTTCTTACACTTTAAGATAAGCCTCAAGCTTTTAAGAAAATAAAGTTCTATGTTTATGTAAGTTTTATTTAGTACTTTTATTTTAATAAAGCTTGTTTTTGAAAATATTTTTACTTATATTTTTTTCGTATTCTTCTCAACAAACCCTTTCATTTGATTCCCATATCATGGGAGTGCATAAAAAATAATTAATCCACCGTCTTGGGCCGTCCGCCATATTTAATTTAGAATGACGTCACTTAGCTTACTATGCATTGTCGTCCATTTCGAATTTACGTTATGGTTAGTCTCTACGGTCGTAATAGGCCCAGACATATTACTTATCTAATCTTACTAGCACAGCCCCTATAGCTGATACATAGAAAGCTCATCAGACCATCATCATCATCATTCATCTTTCTTCTGAACGTCAATTCATCTAGCTGGGTTTTCAAGTTACGTTAGTTATTTTTAAACGGTCGATTTGTTTGTTCCAACAACTAGATATCGGAAACTACGTGATTGACATAACAAGATACTGATGACTGATTACGCTCCGTGGCTTGTGGCTGTCTCATTCGCTTGTCCTTAAATTTTCCGAAATGGAGCGCAAGAAGCTTGCAGTACAACTATTTTCTTAGGCTAAGAACTCACGGAGCGATCGCCGCGGTGGCGAGACCGCTGTTGTATTTCTAAACTCACGAGACCGCTTGTTTGTGCGGTTACGTAGCCGTCGCCGCTGCGTATGAAGAGCAAAACGTAGGCACCAGCACACCATTATGAACAGCCAGTCGAGCTTTTGCGGACATCAACTGGCTGGTGACAACCGAGTGCATAGCACCATATACTTTATTTCCTGCACTTTACTCTCATATCCACATCTTCATCAATCTTTCCATCTCTTGTAAACAGACTTCCCAAATATACAAATTGACTTACTTGCTCCACACTCTTATCATTCATTTTCACATTACACACCGATTCATACTCTTTTCTTTCAAATTGATTAAATTTAAAATACATTCTTTGCCACATTAGTCTAGTGCGAATGACGTATACCCTGAGTCTCTAATTCAGATAATTTTTGTAAACAAAGGTGATAACAGTTAAAAAATATCTTTGTAATGGTAATTCCCAAAAAATAGCGGCAAAAAAAATTCTTTTAAGTACTGATTTTAGAAATAATAATTTCAAAATTATCAAACATTATTAGAAATTTTCGGTTTTGAACAAAGTTATTAATAAGTGGAGATTTTTCTGGTATGAAATATTTGATGACACTGGTAACACTGCAGGAGTTCATAACATTTTCAAATTTCGTTTGACAGTACGTCTAAGTTGCGTCTTTTCCCGTGGTATTTTCAATTCATTCGTTTTCTTTTCCCCGATCAAGTTTTTCGCTGCGTGTTTGTTAATTTTTTCGTGATTTCAGAGTTGGTCCCATAGTAAAAGTTGTTCATATTCATGGGTAGAAATTGATATATCGCACAGTACAGTTTGCAAATATATATTTTTTTATTTTCTTATTTGCCCCCCAAAAGTGACCCCCATATTCAAAATTCATTAATTTACGTTAGACATCCGTGTTTGGGTCACAGAAATACATAGGTGTACCAAATTTCAACTCAATCGACCTATTAGATTCGGAGCAAATTGGCTGTGACAGACGGACAGAAAGGCAGACAGACACATGAGTGATCCTATAAGGGTTCCGCTTTGTCCTTTTGAGGTACGGAACCCTCAAAATGAAAGAAAACTTGAATTTTGCGGCTATATTGGATGTTCCCCTTTGAATGAATTGAATTTGACATTATTATTTATAAGTATTTAGGAAGTCCACACTATTCGTAGCCCGTCCCTTAAGAAATTAAAGCGAAAAATTGCAAAACTTAAAGTAACATAATAACAATAATTTTATCGATATAAATATCAGAATCTTGAATCACATGTATGAGAAATAAATTGCTTTTGCGCGTGTGTGAGTGTACGTCAAGCGCAGTGTTTGCGTTAGTGTGACAACCAATAGCAAATTCGCGATCTAAGTGCGTGCGGCTTATTGGTGTGCGTAATGCGCGTACGTATTGGTCTCTTGCTTGTAGTGGAGTTAAAGAGTGGGAGATAACCGGCGACACGCGTTCTAATACAAATCAGGAACTATTTCCTTTCTAACCCAATGTTTAGCACGCCCCGCCCCGCACGCGCTACGTCCCACCCGTAGGTCAGCTGCGTATACGCAGTGCTATTTAAGGCAGGGTTTCTTAAACTGTTTGCAGTGACGGACAACTTTCACAATTTAAACATTTCCACGGACCCCTGTCAACGAAAAATTTTTTTTTGCGGAATTACTAACAATTACACATTATATAATATTACAAATAAATAGAACATAACGAGTTATACAAATGTGCAACCAAAAACATTCTGCACAGATACACAAAAAGACAAAGATAATATTGATAAAGTAAAAGTCGGACAGAACAGTCTTGCACTTAGCAAGACATAAAATACACATAAATTACAGCAGTGTTCCTACACTAGAGAGATTTGATATTATTCACATACATTTTTGATTGTGTCAAGCAACATGTTTCTAAATTTTCCAACGGATTTTATCATCTCAAACACATCTGAAACTTTTGTAGTCTTCAAAAGTCAGTCACAAAAAAGAAACTCTTCTTTGATACGTGTACGTGTGTCATGTTGTACGTAACGAACAAATACCAAGAGTTGACTACATCGGTGCTTTCATCTAATTGCATACTGAACGGAAACGGCGAAGCATTCAGTTCCTCAATAACCTGTTTTAAAACATTTGACGTCACTTCAACAGTTCTAGAATGAATAACATCGTTTGATAAGGGAAAAGCCTTCTTTTTGTGATTCTTATCACACAAGTTCAACAATATCCATTGCATAAAGCTTTATTAATGTTTCTGCGGCTTCTTTTGCTGAGCAATACGGTAAGCGACCTTGTACGATGCCTCAAGACATGGTTCATCGGGGTGAATCCAAGTTTAGCTAAAGTGGCGGCTGTTTCAAACCGAGTCGAATCGCGGCGAGTCGTGGCTTGCCCGAGAAATGCTGAGTTTACTAGAAGTATCTAGTAAACTCAGCATTTCATAATTTCCCGATAAATCTGTTAAAAGTTAACTGACCTACTGCTGACCCTTGATACACATGCTACGGACCCCGAAGGGTTCCGTGGACCCTACTTTAAGAAACCCTGACTTAAGGTAAATGAATCTATTAACGACCCATCGAAAATCCGCAGCTATTACCGATCCATTCCATTAATTTGCAATTTTTACGCTACTGGAACGATTTATGCTGAAGCCACTTGACGAAACGCGCATGTTTGTTCATTGACACCGCAAAAAATTACGTGAGTGCGTGGCATCCTACAGGTAGGTAAGCACATCAAATTTTTGCTTAAGACTCTTTACAGATATATACTAAACCTGCACTTGTTCTGTATTATCAAATGTGTTCATTTAAGTGTAAATTCTTCATTTCATAACCTTGATTTGTGTTACGAGCGGGCCGAAATCATAAAAAAGCTATGAAGCTTGAATAATATAGGTAGGTATTAATGGGCCAGAACATGAATTTCATAATCATTGCTTAACACGAACTTATATGCAATGTCGATTTGCCTATATTTTTAAGCACGAGCCGAATATTAATCCGAATTGCTTAGTGTCGGCTTTTTATTCAACAAATACTGTCGAATCGAATGCCGACCCGATCAAATGGATAGCGCCCTTAATTTGAACATTATTGATGATACATTGATAATTGTTACTAAACCCATAATGGCGGATTGATGAGCCGCCCAGACACTGATGGATGTATCGTGTTTCGATATTGTAACGTTATACATATAGCTAAAAACCGGCCAAGTGCGTGTTGGACGCATATTTAGGGTTCCATACCAAATGTAGAATAGCCGCAAAATCAAGTTGGTTATAATAAGAAATGAGGGAATTTCAAAGCAAAAATCTGATTTATCAATATATTGGTATTTGTTAGTAAAATGTACATTTTACGAAACATTATCACCAAATTTCAAGTTCACAGGTCAATGGGAAGTTTAAAAGTTCTCGGAACAAAATTTTGTATAAAATGCTGTCTTTAGTGGCTTCTCATTCCTTTGTTTTCCAACATTTTGTAAAACAAAAATACAATATTTATCTACTCAACGAGTTCTAAACAATGGTACTCTCTAATTGATGGTGTAGGTCAATATTGTTTTTTTGCGCCTCCTTTAGCTGTATCCCCTTTAGTCCGCTTAAAAACATTTAAAATATTTGTTGACAATTTGTATGGCTTTGGATCAACAAGATGGTTCTACTGTAAACATTTGAAGACGGTAGCTCTAATCGTTTGGCTGTCAAACCTGTGTGACAGACGACGGGCGGACACGTGAGTGACAGTATTTAAGGGCTCCGTTTGGGCCCTTCTGGTACGGAACTCTAAAACCGATATTTCGCAGTTATTTTAACTTCAAAATTTTCCGATATGATGATTGTAATTATATTTGTAATTATGTAATTATTTGTTTAACATATTTGGCAAATATTCGCAAAATTGATCAAGTTTATTAGCTGGTACATACTCGCGGATAATTATGTGTGATTTTCCGGTTTACTTAGGCTTTGAAAATTAATAATACCCTTATGTAAAGTAGACCGAACAAGATTTATTTTTGTTATGTTGATGATAGTTTTACGCTACCTACAGCAACACGATACAAAAGGACGAACATAATATTTTATTTTGAACCATCTTTTGATATCATGTTTCTAATATTGATAATTATTAATATTGATTGTTTCACACCCGTCTGTAACTTAACAGTTGAATCGAAGATGTTCATACGTTTTTTTTATGCCCAGATTCTTGGCCGCAGTTTGGGCCTTGTATTCGATGGTGGCGCCGCAGTTGAGGCCAGATGTCAACTCCATGCCTAGGAGCTCAAGTCGATCAGTTACCAGAACAGATGTACCCCGAAAAGTAGGAGTTTGGGCGAAACGACTCCTTTTACCGGTAAAAAGACGCGCCTGTGTTTTGGTGGCGTTAAAAGAGACCAGATTATCATCATCCCACTGGGAGACAAAGCTAAAGGTCAAATCTGTCCGCTCTACCATGGCCTTTCTCAAGGAACGAACTTCGGCCCCGCTGGTTTTTGCGCTGGACACGTATCTCTCTGAAACTGTACTGTCATCTGCTTACCCAAAAATACCAGGCCGAAGCAGGTCATTGTATTCTCTGAGTTAACAAAAAGGACATGACCCCAAATATTCCTCTGTAACTAAAAAAGGGGAGATTTGCTTAATCAGTTTATTGGAGTTTACTCTATGAATCGATTTTCATATAAAGCCCTGGTATGGAAAATATACTCGTAAGAGGAGTGAAATTCAAGCGAAGATTTGTCACGTTTTTGTATCACGTTTTATCGGCCAGTCTTCATTGTAGCGACTTATAGTCAAAGACAATCGTAAGTAAGAAGCCAACTCCAGTCGTCCAGGCTTGTAGTGAGGTCATAATTGTTTAAGTAAATATAAAAGGCTGAGGTACCTAGTAAATATGGGAGGAGACGAAACTGATGAAGAAAATATTTTGGCTGATGATGAGGTCTTAATCGAGTGACTTGTTTGTTGGATGTGAGGTCCGATTTACCCTTTCCAAACTGACTGTAGTGTCTTGTTCTTCCTTAAACGAGTGATTTGTTTGTTGGACGTGAGGTCCGATTTACCCTTTGCAAACTGACTGTAGTGTCTTGTTCTTCCTTAAACGAGTGATTTGTTTGTTGGACGTGAGGTCCGATTTACCCTTTGCAAACTGACTGTAGTGTCTTGTTCTTCCTTAAACGAGTGACTTGTTTGTTGGACGTGAGGTCCGATTTACCCTTTGCAAACTGACTGTAGTGTCTTGTTCTTCCTTAAACGAGTGATTTGTTTGTTGGACGTGAGGTCCGATTTACCCTTTGCAAACTGACTGTAGTGTCTTGTTCTTCCTTAAACGAGTGACTTGTTTGTTGGACGTGAGGTCCGATTTACCCTTTGCAAACTGACTGTAGTGTCTTGTTCTTCCTTAAACGAGTGACTTGTTTGTTGGACGTGAGGTCCGATTTACCCTTTGCAAACTGACTGTAGTGTCTTGTTCTTCCTTAAACGAGTGATTTGTTTGTTGGACGTGAGGTCCGATTTACCCTTTGCAAACTGACTGTAGAGTCTTGTTCTTCCTTAAACGAGTGATTTGTTTGTTGGACGTGAGGTCCAATTTACCCTTTGCTAACTGACTGTAGTGTCTTGTTCTTCCTTAAACGAGTGACTTGTTTGTTGGACGTGAGGTCCGATTTACCCTTTGCAAACTGACTGTAGAGTCTTGTTCTTCCTTAAACGAGTGATTTGTTTGTTGGACGTGAGGTCCAATTTACCCTTTGCTAACTGACTGTAGTGTCTTGTTCTTCCTTAAACGAGTGACTTGTTTGTTGGACGTGAGGTTCAATTTACCCTTTGAAAACTGACTGTAGTGTCTTGTTCTTCCTTAAACGAGTGACTTGTTTGTTGGACGTGAGGTCCAATTTACCCTTTGCAAACTGACTGTGGTGTCTTGTTCTTCCTTAAACGAGTGACTTGTTTGTTGGACGTGAGGTCCAATTTACCCTTTGCTAACTGACTGTAGTGTCTTGTTCTTCCTTAAACGAGTGACTTGTTTGTTGGACGTGAGGTCCAATTTACCCTTTGCAAACTGACTGTAGTGTCTTGTTCTTCCTTAAACGAGTGATTTGTTTGTTGGACGTGAGGTCCAATTTACCCTTTGCTAACTGACTGTAGTGTCTTGTTATTCCTTAAACGAGTGACTTGTTTGTTGGACGTGAGGTCCAATTTACCCTTTGCAAACTGACTGTGGTGTCTTGTTCTTCCTTAAACGAGTGACTTGTTTGTTGGACGTGAGGTCCAATTTACCCTTTGCAAACTGACTGTGGTGTCTTGTTCTTCCTTAAACGAGTGACTTGTTTGTTGGACGTGAGGTCCAATTTACCCTTTGCTAACTGACTGTAGTGTCTTGTTCTTCCTTAAACGAGTGACTGGTTTGTTGGACGTGAGGTCCAATTTACCCTTTGCAAACTGACTGTAGTGTCTTGTTCTTCCTTAAACAAGTGACTTGTTTGTTGGACGTGAGGTCCAATTTACCCTTTGCAAACTGACTGTAGTGTCTTGTTCTTCCTTAAATGAGTGACTTGTTTGTTGGACGTGAGGTCCAATTTACCCTTTTCAAACTGACTGTAGTGTCTTGTTGTTTCTTAAACGAGTGACTTGATTGATGGACGTGAGGTCCGATTGCGCCATGTTATATAATTTTCCAACAAAACAAACAGCAAAAATATTTCTGACAGCTGCGCCGCTGCGCGCGCACGGCACAGATAATGCATCCGTCCGCAGCGCCGGCGTGGGAGTCGGTGGGTGCTAGCGCTGACGGAACGCAATGTTCTCAACTTCAATATTTTATTTATATAAACTTTGAAAATATTCAATATTGTTATTTATCTCATTTTAATTGTCATTTGTACTTTCACTGCAAGCTGCACCGGTCGACGTCATTACGTCAACGCCGGCTGTCGCTGA
Organism: Dicycla oo; assembly: GCA_948252095.1. Taxonomy (NCBI): domain Eukaryota; kingdom Metazoa; phylum Arthropoda; class Insecta; order Lepidoptera; family Noctuidae; genus Dicycla; species Dicycla oo. The sequence goes on from OX411730.1 coordinate 26,774,849, forward strand.
AAACCAGCGCTGGGGCTCTGTCTCGTATGGGGTCGTGGCATTATGCTGAGCGACGGCCGTTTTGCGTGAATGTGCCGCATATTTTCCCCAAACTTGTTCTTTAATTATTTTATTTTGTCATTTTATTTCTTTGCGTCATGTTTATCGCAAATAAACGTATTTTCTTTCTTTCTTTATTTACCCTTTGCTAACTGACTGTAGTGTCTTGTTCTTCCTTAAACTAGTGACTTGTTTGTTGGACGTGAGGTCCGATTTACCCTTTGCAAACTGACTGTAGTGTCTTGTTCTTCCTTAAACGAGTGACTTGTTTGTTGGACGTGAGGTTCAATTTACCCTTTGAAAACTGACTGTAGTGTCTTGTTCTTCCTTAAACGAGTGACTTGTTTGTTGGACGTGAGGTCCAATTTACCCTTTGTAAACTGACTGTGGTGTCTTGTTCTTCCTTAAACGAGTGACTTGTTTGTTGGACGTGAGGTCCAATTTACCCTTTGCTAACTGACTGTAGTGTCTTGTTCTTCCTTAAACGAGTGACTTGTTTGTTGGACGTGAGGTCCAATTTACCCTTTGCAAACTGACTGTAGTGTCTTGTTCTTCCTTAAACGAGTGATTTGTTTGTTGGACGTGAGGTCCAATTTACCCTTTGCTAACTGACTGTAGTGTCTTGTTATTCCTTAAACGAGTGACTTGTTTGTTGGACGTGAGGTCCAATTTACCCTTTGCAAACTGACTGTGGTGTCTTGTTCTTCCTTAAACGAGTGACTTGTTTGTTGGACGTGAGGTCCAATTTACCCTTTGCAAACTGACTGTGGTGTCTTGTTCTTCCTTAAACGAGTGACTTGTTTGTTGGACGTGAGGTCCAATTTACCCTTTGCTAACTGACTGTAGTGTCTTGTTCTTCCTTAAACGAGTGACTGGTTTGTTGGACGTGAGGTCCAATTTACCCTTTGCAAACTGACTGTAGTGTCTTGTTCTTCCTTAAACAAGTGACTTGTTTGTTGGACGTGAGGTCCAATTTACCCTTTGCAAACTGACTGTAGTGTCTTGTTCTTCCTTAAATGAGTGACTTGTTTGTTGGACGTGAGGTCCAATTTACCCTTTTCAAACTGACTGTAGTGTCTTGTTGTTTCTTAAACGAGTGACTTGATTGATGGACGTGAGGTCCGATTGCGCCATGTTATATAATTTTCCAACAAAACAAACAGCAAAAATATTTCTGACAGCTGCGCCGCTGCGCGCGCACGGCACAGATAATGCATCCGTCCGCAGCGCCGGCGTGGGAGTCGGTGGGTGCTAGCGCTGACGGAACGCAATGTTCTCAACTTCAATATTTTATTTATATAAACTTTGAAAATATTCAATATTGTTATTTATCTCATTTTAATTGTCATTTCGCCTCTTTACAAGAACAACGTGATATTTTTTAAATCACAACTTTACAGGAGAGCAATTTTAAACATTTAAGCGTTGATAAATTCTAAAATATTGATAATTTTACCGTCGGAAAACAATTAAATTGTTGCGGCAATTAATGTGCTTTCTGAAAATAAGCAAAAAAGACTTAGTTCAATATGAAATAAGTAAAAAAAACTGATTTAAAAAAACACAGACACACATGTCACGTTTTTAATGAAAATATGTCACAAAATGCTTGTAACATATTGATATATATCACATTGAAGATGTTAAATTTAGGTGTAAGGCTGTGTGATAAGTTAAATAAAACACACTATCAAAATCAAGATCTTGTATTTAAAAAATACAAATTTACGAAAACAATGGCTTACTTACACCATGAAATTAGTTTAAGGCACAATAATCAACAAGAGATCAATCAATCACATAGTACTTAGTACTCGCTTTAATTAAAATTATAAGGTAACTAAAAATTACTTTCATCCAAATAAAAAATCAAAAAGTTAACTGTACTTAAAGTTATCTAATAGTAATTAACGTCTTCTAACACAATTATAGCATCCAGTTTTATAATACTTAGAAATTCAAAACAGGAACATTGCTATCACGCTTCATAATCATAGAATCACAAATTCTCTTATTACTAATAAAAACACTATCATTTTAAATATAGCAATTAAATATTTCTAAAAAATACAATTCAAAAAATCTTTGTACTTAATCTTTGTACAACGATTCGTAAAATGGCTTGTGGTATCTAGGAATGAGGTTATAATTGACCAAATCCACGAGATCATCTTTTTTCTCTCTGGTAGTCCAGGCTTTTGAAGATAAGCCTTTTGCAAATTTAAATTAATGCTTTGGCTATTATGATTTCTCTTTTTTTTTTCACCACTATAGCTTTCTTGAAAAATTCGTCTGCGTATGATTCTTTGAAAAATATGGCATCGGGATCAGATCTTTAAACTTTTATCATCTTCAGTTCAGCCAGCTTCACAGTATGATTGTCTTCATCTTTCATTATTGCAAAGTTCATTTTAGTGCTTTTCCAATCAAAAAAATCATCGAAGCATTTCACATTTCATTAACATGAAATGGCTCGCTTTTTTCCGTGCCGCCTTTATAGCCCCGATAAATGCGTCAGGTGTATACATTGGTCCTGATCTAAGTTGCCTTTTAACTTTTCTCTCTATTTGAGAGTGAGCTGGATCGCCCTCGTTTTGCGTATGTCCTTTAACGAGATATTTGTGTGTAATTGATCTGAGATTTGGCAGAGTTTTGAGATCATAAACTTATTTTTTTGCTGTCCGGCACAATTGTCTGAATAAAAGACAATATCGAGGTCTTCAGTCGTTGCGGAAATTTTCTCCAGGTATTTGTAAACACAGGTAGCTATTTCGTTGACACCTCTATTGGTGTTAGACTCATCCCATACATAACTCTCAACTGAATTATTTTGTAAGCTAAAAATTGATAATTTAAGTAGGTACATTTAGTTTGGACTTGTAGTAAAAAACTGAGACGTCTCCTTTGGGACATTGGAACACTGCTTGAAGATCATAGACCGCTACTAAAATATTTTTGTTGTTCTTATCTTTTTCTTTTTCAATACGAGACAAATTCTTTTCCTTAAGATGTAATTCATAATCTTGTTTGTTAGATTATTTCTCTTCATCTGTGATGTTTTGTGATGTTAGGCTTCGCATATATCGCATAAATTCTTTTTAGGAGTAAAAAACGAAATGTTAAAATCTTGTGTGAAAATACGATAAAATGTAATGTAGGTTCCATAGGGGACGTTTTGGGATTTGCAGTTTAGATGTTAGGAGTAAATAATTTATATCCCTCTGCATTTAAATTAACTAACCCTGATACATAGATGGGCCACTGCTTGAAGAACTGCTAGAACTAGAGGAACCGCTGCTACTAGTCGAATTACTACGAGGTCGGATGGAATCAACTGCGATGTCTTTGTCTACAAAGAGGATTGAAATAATGAAATTATAGGAACATAACTAGAAAAAAATATCAGTACAAGTAAAAAAATACCTTCTGTTAATGTCTGCAATGGTCGAGCTTTTGGCATTTTCATTCTCGTCTTGTGTTAAAATATCTATCTGAGAGTTTGAATCACTTAGTTGTACACTTAAATTATTTTTAACACCTGTAGATAATTGAACTAACATCCTAGATTGTGATGCCATCTGAAAAACAAATTCGTAAAAGTTACTTTATTTTAGCATGTATAATGTAACATTTTAGCATAATATAAACCCAAACTTAAAGGTTTTCAGAAATAATGATGTAAAATAAAATAACCCATAGTATTTGCAAACGATTCATCAACAACATGGTTACATTCAAAGATATCACAAAGAAAACTTATAACTTTTGCATCAATAATGTGACAATTTTCATTATCTCATTCTCAATACTCACGAGTTTTACAACAAAAACGAGTTAAATAACTAATATCACATCAAGTTAAAGTAAATAACAACAAGAAACATACCTTTGCACTAAAAACGTGGTATACTCGTGATAATACGTTTTTTGTGAAAAGCAGGAGCACTTCACTCGTTGCGCGTGTGGGGCAAACTAACGCGTCGCGTTGTCGAAGTCGTGCGGCACACCGAAAGAGACAACGTGATAACGCCATTTGCCACGGTCGTGTCGTCTCTTTCACTCATAGCTCCTCGAACATTCACTTTTAAAATGCCGCGTTTTTGTAGAAAATAAAATTCGACATCGCGGTTTTGAATATCAAATAATAAAAAAATACGTTTTTATGAGATGTCACGTTGCTCTTGTAAAGAGGCGATTTGTACTTTCACTGCAAGCTGCACCGGTCGACGTCATTACGTCAACGCCGGCTGTCGCTGAAAACCAGCGCTGGGGCTCTGTCTCGTATGGGGTCGTGGCATTATGCTGAGCGACGGCCGTTTTGCGTGAATGTGCCGCATATTTTCCCCAAACTTGTTCTTTAATTATTTTATTTTGTCATTTTATTTCTTTGCGTCATGTTTATCGCAAATAAACGTATTTTCTTTCTTTCTTTATTTACCCTTTGCTAACTGACTGTAGTGTCTTGTTCTTCCTTAAACTAGTGACTTGTTTGTTGGACGTGAGGTCCGATTTACCCTTTGCAAACTGACTGTAGTGTCTTGTTCTTCCTTAAACGAGTGACTTGTTTGTTGGACGTGAGGTCCGATTTACCCTTTGCAAACCGACTGTAGTGTCTTGTTCTTCCTTTAAACAGTATAAAAAAAATTGTGAGTCAACTAAGGCTTCATAACAAATGCAATCAAACTCGTATATCAGTTCCGACTATCGCAGTAATAGATAAATGTCTCTCTTTCGGCCAAAGCCAGTAACATATTTTCAGTAAAAGACAGACCGCTAATGATGATAGACACTATAATTATATCCGTCCTTACGTTCCCTTTGTTCATTTGTGTTCTTTTGTTTTATCGGTCTTAGATTATTGAGACGTTAAAATCATAGATAGATAGATAGGATTTTCTATCTCCAGTATGCCAAAACTGGTGATAGATAGGTTATTGGGTTTGGTCGTAATAATTTGTAATAGTAGGTGGTTCAGTTAACCGCACGTCAGTGGTAAGAATATAACATAGACAGCGCCTTTATGTCGTACAGTTACGTGCCATTTTCTTAGTGCTAGTGATTTTCATAGTTTGATGAGCGTGGACTGATAGACATGGGCGAATAATGAATTCTTTTCGTTTCGGATGATTATTTTTTTTTTTTTATATAATTTATACAGCTCCGCTACTTGACTATTAATATCACTCCTTAAAATTATGACACTAGCCATTTGTAACATAGAACAAAATATTAATAAGTGTAAACAGCAAACCTAATCAAAATGTATGAAAGTATTTCTTGAAGCAACTTTTAATAGTTCTTTGTAAACTTCATCGTCGGGGTTTTAGTAAGTTGCCTTTAGAAGTTGTATATTTCTTAGGAAGGGTTTACTTTCTAAATAAATGTTATAATAGGAAAACAAAAGAAATTAAATTATTTTTAATTTAATGTAATGTTTTTCTACAGCTTCCGGTTATTTTAAGTTTGTCTGAAAGATAATGTCATTCTATTCCGACAGTGTGAGTGAGTGCAAGTTCTATTGTTTGGTGATAATAAAACAAATTATATACAATATATAAAAAAAAACAAAAACCCGACTGGAAAAACACATTACTGAAAAAAACAAGCATTTTAATATATAGAATTTTGGTATTGCAGGTAAGCAAATGTTACATCATAATTTAGGTTACTTGTACCAAAATTCTATAGATTATAGTACTTGTTTTTCTCTTTCCAGTCATGTGTTTTTGCAGTCGGGTTTTTGTTTTTTTTTTTTCAATAAGTTGTTTTATTTCAAGCTTTTCAGTTTTATATATTTGTTATTGACTCATTAACTAGACTTAATTTGTTGCCAATATAGTTACAATGTATTTAAAAAAAACCTTCCCCTCCCATTTTGTATTTCCAGATGCAATATATAGGATGGCACTCCCACAATTAAGACGAATCTAACGTTATCTCTTATGTTAAAATTCAACAAGCCGTTTAGACAAAACAGACCGGACATACATACATGCGCGCGAAAAACATTACCCTCCTTCTGAGTCAGTCGGGTAAAAAGTAGCCCACTCTCTTTGGACCAGCGAGTATTTTATGGTAAGTAGGAAAAAGAATATGCATCAGTGGCTGTCTGCTAAAAATAAGTTACTGAGATCATGTACAGACGCCAGCAGGTCAACCTACCCGAAACTGTCAGATTTTCCCAATCAACATTGAACCTAATGCTTTAGCAATAAAGTCGAAAATCTATTAAAGAAATCTGACAGATTGTAGTAGCTTGATGTGCTGGCGTCTGTACTTACCTATAAAAAAAAAAAAATAAAAATAAAAATTTTATTAACAAATGTGGGTACAATTCATCTATCCTAATCAAAAACACAATGTACAAAGTTTTGTGTAGATATTTTAAAGATAGAGTAAACGACGATGTCTGTGCTAGTATTAACTGTGTGACAGACACCGGCGCCTTCCTCCTACAATCACTTTAATTAACAAGCTATACCGTGCCACAATGATTTGCTATTGTAATGTTATAATGTTACAAATAGTTCTGGTACAATTTATATTACACTCATTTAAGGTTATTTAAAAAGAAAAAATAATTTAATATACTTAATTGATAGAAAATAATATAATATATTTATTTTAATTTTAAGGCATGCAAGGAAATACGTGAATGTGTGGGTACAAGTGAGGGTGTGTGCGCGTGTGTGTGTGTATAGGCCAAACATGGATGGTAAAACATTTTAATGATAATTTCCCAGTTGACTGTTCATTGTAACAAGAATAATACTCGTATTTATGTGCCTAAGATAAAAAAATATGTAAATATCAGTAAAAAAAAACAACACATGAATTTGAAGACAAAGCAAAATGTAATTCAATCAAGAAACCTAAATATTCAGCTGTTTTGAAATCCCAAATAAATATCCTTACAAATATTCTTCATCAGCAATTTGTTCTTTATCCAAACGTTTTTATGACCAGACATTTACATCTGCATCGCCGATATTTAAAGCCAATGGCCTCCGCAGGCAAATAAATAACAAAAGGGCCTCAACTTTGGCTCCACTGTCCGCTGGCCTGTCGTTAGAGCCATCTGCTGACAAAGTATTGGATGGATAAATAGTACGATAGCAGGTTGTTTTGGTCTATACTATTAAGTGAGTGAATCAACCGAGACCGTTTCGCGTTGGAAGTTAAAAAGATATACTTCTATCTTCTGTCTATAAACAGGGTGGAAAAAAACCAATAGGCCTTGAAGGAAAACCACTTTAAATCCTTAAGATAGATTATTTTACTTAAAGGAAACATTCCTTTATTAAAAAACAAAAATGTATTCACAGATTTCTCGAAAAACTTACCTTAAAAAAAAAAAAAAACTCGCTGTTTTATTCTACTAATCGATAGGATTACTGTTCAGGATAAAATATCTCTAATAAATATTTGGTCTTAGAAATAAAAAAAGATCGTAAAATCTAACATTAATCTTATTTTATAATCAATTAATATGAAGGACGCGTAAACATGAAATACTATTATTACCACTACCAAAACATTGATACTTAAACTGTTTAAAATTACAATTTTATTACACTTTAATACCAACATCTGCATAGCCTTTTCCCAACTATGTTGGGGTCGGCTTACATACGGCTTAAATACTGGTATTCAGCTGCATCCGGTTAGACTGGAAGCTGACCTCAACATAGTTGGGAAAAGGCTAGGCAGATTTATTGATTGATTATTGGGGTCGGCTTCCAGTCTAACCGGATGCAGCTGAATACCAGTATTTTACAAGGAGCAACTGCTTATCTGACCTCCACAACCTAGTTACTGGGTAATACGATATCCCGTGGTAAGACTGGTTGTAAAACATTCGGGCTTCTGATTTAGTCTGAAATTCGCTTCGGCCTTCTACAAAGTGTTGTGGTGTATGCTCCTAATAACATTATCTACCTCAAACCTTCTACAGTCCTTCTTCTTCTACAGTCTCTTAAGACTTTTTGTAAAAAAAAAAAAACATTTTTTACATGGCCTCATAACAAATAGTCCAGAGGTGTCAGGTCTGGACTTCTTGCAGGCCATCTAAGCGTCCATTTGTACAGATGCCAGCACAGCAAGCTACTACAATCTGTCAGATTTATTTAATAGATTTTCAACTTTATCGCTAAAGCATTAGGTTCAAGGTTGATTGGGAAAATTTGACAGTTTCGGGTAGCTTGACCTGCTGGCGCCTGTACCTATCTACCTGTACCTATGTAATTACCTAAATATTAGATTTCATGGGTATCATGTACGACAGACGGTAAGTTCTAATGTTTCTTGGAGAAATTTTATCTTTAACATTGACTGTATCGACTAGTGAATTAAAAATAGTGAGTATTTATTTTTTTAATTTTTAGCTCGTTCGATTCCCGGTTTAGGTAAGCTTGTCGAGAAATCTGTGAATGTAGTTTTGTGTCTTTTTAAAAATAAAAAAAATGTTTCCTTTAAGTAAAATAATCTATCTTAAGGATTTAAAGTGGTTTCCCTTCAGGGCCCATTGATTTTTTTCCACCTTGTATATGTATAAAAATCAATTGCCTGCATTAGTCTCGCTAAAACATGAAAATGGCTCGACCGATTGGAATATTTTTTGTTTTGTTTTGTTCGCCTCTTTACTGGGGTGGTTTAAAAAAAAGAAAAATTAGGAAAATCCCAAAGGGACAGCTGATAAATCAAAATTGGAATTTTGTCCGGACGACGTCTGACGGGTCAGCTAGTTTGAGATCAAAATAAAGAATTTTGTCAAAATAGAATCATAAGTGAATTTATTTGTGCGGTTGCGGTCATAAGTCCAATACCAGTATTTTTTTTGCGTGGGGAAATGCTCACGCATACTGCACTACCACGGGGAGATAGTGCAATTATGTGGGACTCCAACCCATGTTTATAAAACAATGATTAGAACTAGAACATACTGTTTGTATGAGTGACGATCCAAAATGAAAAGTAGTGAGTTTCTAAGATCTTGCTCATAACAGTCTACATCCACATAGAAGTCACGTTTTGTTCAAGGAGTAGGTAAGCATACGGTTTCATATTTATTTGTTATCTTTTCATACAACTAGCTTCTGCCCGCGGCTTCATCCGCGTGAAATTTCTTGACACCCGCCCCCCCCCCCCCTCACCGACCCACCCCGTCATATCGCATCGCCTGTTCGCGATGTTACTTCATTTTCGCTAAGCGTTCTTTCTGACTTTTTCTTTTCGCTCGGCTCCTAAAGGTCCTAGCGTAATATTAAATAGCCTATAGCCTTTCTCATGAATTTTGCTATCAAATGTAAAATATTTTTTCAAATCTAACTGGTAGTTCACGAGATCAGCGCGTTCAAACAAACAAACAAAAACCAAACAAACTCTTCAGCTTTATTATTAGTATAGATAGATAGATATACAAAGATAGATAGATATGTGAAAATCTATGTGAAATGGATCTAGTGCCATTAAAACGCTGACTTAACCCTTTACTGCATGATATATTAAATAAGTGACAATTTTTTTTTAAGTCAATGTCTTTATTAAAGCTTTAGAATTAATTATAGTTTTTTTTTCTTTAAAAAGTACCTCCATTTCATTTTTTTTTTCAGAAACCATATATGGGTTCGTATGCATAAAACCTTTAAACCCCTTGGACATGTATGGTTTCGTATGAATACTAAGCAAATACGATAAGTGATATCAAAACTTTATTATATCTGACAAAAATTAAGTAAAAAAGAATGTTATACAAAATTATTGATGAAACTGAATTAAACAATTTCTCTTATCATTATAACATAAATATACCTTACATTTGGGACACTTAGTATAGGTTTTCATTGAACAAACTTGACAAATTTGTCGATTGTTCTGCCACTCTGGCAAGTGTCCAATATTGTCAGTCTGCACAGAGGTCAAGGGTAGGTCCTGATGCTTTTCTGAAGCTTTTCTCATTTTCTTCCTCTGAGTTGGTGTCCCAGGGCTTGAAAAAATTGATGGACTTCCATGGCGGCTCGTAGATGGTGAACCAGTCACTGAATTGGTCAATGGACGACCCCGTTTACGAGAAAAAGCCTTTCCTGCTTTGCGCAAGTGTTCCGAGATGGCTAGTTTGAAGACGAACAGAGATAAATAAGAGTCTTCGTTTATTCTTCGCATTCGGAAGTTCCAGCATCTCCAGTGAAAATTAAACGATTCGGGTTATAAGGAGGAAAATGTTTTACGACGACTGCTTTCCTTGGTATTTGATGTTGAGAGTAAATTTGCTAAAGGGACGTCGTCTTCGTCTGAAAATTCATCGTCAGTCTCAGGTACAATAACAGGGCGTCTAAATGGTATGGAGGATGTAAGTATGTCGGTGTCGGAATCGGAAGCCAAATCATCATCGCTAAGGCCATGCTCAGGGATTGCGTTAGTATGCCTATTATGCCCATAAAAGCTCCTAGGGTCCATTCTACCACCAAGAAAGAAAAAGAAAGCTTAGCATAAAGAAAACATAAAGGAAATTTAAACGAAATCATATCCTCGTGCTTAATTAATAATCATGCTTGAGTGCATACGAAACCACAAATGTTTAAGCGAAAAAAGCGAAGAATGGTTCCGAAACAATTGGTGAAAATGGGTGAAATCGAACAGAAAGTCAAAATCTATTACAGTGTATACAAACTAGAGACACAAAAAAACATATTTTTTCGCTCAAAAAACTCAACTTTCATTTTTATTTCTTTTTGCAAAATTGAGAGTCGCACGTGCATGTAAACATTCACTGACAGTGTCTGGAAAAGTGCGGTTATGTCCAACTGACATGTGACCATAGACAAAATAGTTGTGTTTTATTAGTGCTAATGATATGACAAACAAACCCCATTAGGATTTATATACCAGTTTTTTTATTTTTTTAGAGTAAATAAACTGTAAACATGTCAAACCATATATGGTTTCCTATGCGGTAAAGGGACAAAAGCACCTCAACATGAGATTAAATCTAAACTTGATCTACTGCTAATGTGCAGCTACTGTGGCACCCAGCCAGTTCACACATTTGCATATTTAGCAAATTTACCCACATGGGCAACGTCTTATGTTAAGTACTGCTACAGTAGACGCAATTATTGCCCACTTATCGCTTCAGAGGGAACCACAGACTGGAAAATGGGGTTTGTTGTCTACAATAACGTGTTGTGTCTCTTGAGGTTTTCTAGCTTAGTAAAGATACCATTTTCGTTTATATATTAAAATATGATTAAAGGAAACAAATTAACTCCACAATTTAATGATCAATTTCACTCAATAAACAAAAATAAAACCGGTCAAGAGCGAGTCGGACTCGCGCACTGAGGGTTCCCTACCATCCTACTTCCTACTATAATAGACACAACACTACTATAATAGATACAAATGCGAAAGTTTGTGAGGATGGATTGATGTCTGTTACTCTTTCACGCAAAAATTACTAAACGGATATTACTAAAAGCACACAGATATTTTATATCCTGGATTAACACATAGGATACTATTTATCCCAATATTCTTACGGGTTCAAGACTTACCCGGGTGAAGCCGCGGGGCGCTGCTAGTCATATAAAAAAGTGTGCTATTTACAGACATTGTTTTATTTTTACATAAACTTCTATCACACAGAATAATTTAAGATTTTTCTCTATGCAAACTTCGAAGATAAAGGGGGGAGGGGGGGACGGTGTTTTTATTTACATTTTTCATCAAAAGTTGAAAACTATTCAACCTAAAAAAATGTTTGAATGTGCAAACAGCGTTCTTTCATATGATATTCCACATTCCCTAGTAGCCCCACTTGGAGTTTTTAAGACCCTCTTTCAGTCCCTGTTGCAAAAAATATATATATACATTTTTATTTCTTTCTTATTTGCAAAATAGTTGCGCAAACGTCATTTAAAACTATTCCAAAATTCAAGTTGATAGCTTTAGTAGGTAGTTCTTGAGATATCTAGCTGTGACAGACAGACAGACAGACTGAGTCTCACCATAAGGTTTCCTTTTTAACAAAGATAATTAATATAGTCATTCTTTCTAGTCATTATTTTTTACCGCTAAAAGGAGTCGTTTCGCCCAAACTCCTACTTTTCGGGGTACATCTGTTCCTGTAACTGATCGGCTTGAGCTCCTAGACATGAAGTTGACATCTGGTCTCATCTTCGGCGCCACCATCGAGTACAAAGCTCAAACAGCGGCCAAGAAGCTGGGCATCCTAAATAGGGTGAAGCGATACCTTACGCCTGGACAGCTTGAAAATTAAAAAAAAATCTAATTTCTTAGTGTGAATAAAAATTACAATGGCATCTCGTATGTATTTCGCTTGGAGGATGTTTGAGACCGCGATAGCACAAGATGAGCGTAATTTAACGTCCACTGGTCGTGCAAGAGCACGTAACTCGAGCAATCCGCTAAGAGACCTTCCGGAGGCTGAATTTAAGAGAATATAAGGCTTCCTAAAGCAGCTGTCAGGTTTTTGTGTGATCAATAATCCCGTCAAATTCTCCCATTTCCGAATGCTCGTTATTCTACCTCGGGCACTTATGTAGTTGTTAATTTGCATATATCTCCATGCCTAAAAAGTCACAAACTTTGTTTTACAAAGTTCACAGATTGGATCAAGTTCACTACACACCAAATTATATAAATTACTCCTCCATAAATATCACCAGCATTTCAAATTGGGACGGGTTAGTCTTCATTTTTAACAATTTTATCAAAAAGCTTTACGCAAATCACAACACAAACTTTCGTAAACACAAACAAAAGTTATGTCCACAGAGTAGTAATGTCGTCTAACTTCGTTGTATAACCACCACTATTTAAATAGGCAGTCGCTTCTATTATGAACACAAATACAAAAATGACAATTTATTTTGGCCAGTTACCACCGTTCATTCATTCGTTCGTTCACTAATCGTCGCTTCTTACGGTGAGTTAACGCGAAACGAATGATTGTATCATTAGGAACTCACTTTCGGAAATTAACTATAGTCGATGCGTTTGACGTAAACTCAATTTACTCGATCAAGACGTTACTCGCACTAAGCATACAGGACGTCACGTAGAAACTTTAATTATTTAACGAAAATAGTAGGTATATGGACGGTTCGTCAATCAGAAACTGGTGATTCACAAACTAACTATCGGGTGTTTTTTTTTGAGGCGAGATATTGGAAATTAAACAGAACCTTGGAAATTGTTTTTAATATCCATGAAATTGACTTTATTTGATAGATAATTTTATGGCAATTAATGATGATGTTTGAAAATGATTCCAGGCGTGTGGCCGCCGCGGCTGACACCAACACCTAGTTTAATGAAAACTTAACTTTTTATTGGCTTAATTTACTGATGGTTTGACATTTGACAAACGACTAATTTCACGAAATGTGGACACCTCGTTCGTGTGATTTGAAGCCATTACTTTATTTTATCTAGGAATATGTACGTAAAGCCGCATGTCTACTCCGATAATCCAGTAACAATTGAGCACTTGGATGCCAACTTTCGATGAATTATTACCGAAATACAGACTGATTTACTGCGAAGAGTGTGTGAAAATTTGACCTCCAGATTACATCATGTACGCGTCAGTCACGGCGGCCAAATCCATGTCAAATAAAAAATAAAAATACCGGCCAAGTGCGTGTTGGACCACGCACAATGAAGGGTGTCGTACGTAGTTGGGATGAATTTATCCCAAGAACAAACTGAATATACTTCTTCTGGGTAAGCTCACTCTATCGTCGACTCTATCTCTGTTACCTCCGACCTAGACTAGAGTCAAGAGCAAAACCATCTTAAATAAAAAAAATTGTAGTTGAAAAACATGTTCTCCCATACATTCCAACTGTAAATATAAGTTTGTACGCAAAATATTGAGAGATTTACCATGTTATTTTAAGACAACAGACTTCTTATAACTTTTTCTGTCATCTATAGGTAAAAAGCTATTTTCTGTATTTTTTTAATTTTAGGCTGGGGGGGGATGGTTCGTCTATTTTCTTAAATAACTTTAAAACAATTTATTTTAAAATTATCCGTGTTTGGGTTACAGAAATTCATACGTGTACCGAATTTCAACTTAATCGGTCCATTACATTCGGAGCAAATTGGCTGTGACAGACGGACAGACAGACAAGACACACGAGTAATCCTATAAGGGTTCTGTCTTTCCTTTTGAGGTACGGAACCATAAAAAACTGTGTTTTATTGTACATATCGACGCAAAACAGTGGAAACGTAGTAACCCACAAAATGGACAAGGTTCACCAGAGCCGAAAATCATTTGAAATTTACGAGAAAAAAAATCATATCTCCTTTAGTATTAAACCTGCAAGTGCCATTTTTTAACGTAAATTTATTTTCTGGTGTCTTATCAAGACAAACACCCAAAATCTACTAGAATTTACTTTTGATCTATATTTCTGTGCGTTACAGCAATAGCACTTTTTTATTAAGAAAGAATTAATGTAATTACCGGGATAAAAAAATTGAATTGGTGTAAATGCAACATGATAAAAAAATGCAATATTTTATGCTATTTAAAGCAAATGGTTAGGTGGTCCCACAAAAAATAGGGTTAATTTAAACGCTGTACTAAATTTTGTATCGGTCGTAGAGACACGGGAGTTGGATCATTCGACGCAGAATTTGACTCAGACTCCGAATTTGCAATAAAAAAAATGACATGGGTGCGTTTCCGCACGTTTCCGCTTTAATACGTCGATATCTAACCTAAACCAAGACACTACAATTATTGACCCTTTCAAGCATGTGGTCCATGGCCCATGGCCATGGCATGTTAGAGAAAAAAACCTATTGTACCTCGTTTATCGCCAGAGATGCTTTGTGTTTAAATGTAAAATTATTACAGAGACACTTCTCAAAGTGGTCTTAGATAATAGCCGTCTGGATACTTCGCGAAGTAGTAGTAACAGTTAAGTCTTGTGTCATTGTTTTAGTCCTTCCTAGATTTGGGTCCGAAACATGCTCAAATGGCTCTCTGACTAAGCTAGAACAGCCAAAAATCGTTAGTCCCGTTGTGCTCGAAATTCTTCGGATCTACGAAAACAATGGAAGCCACAATTGGAAAGAAAAGAGTTTAAATAAATTTAAGTTTTTATTGGGCCCTACTGAAAAGGAGGAGAAGAAAAGAGGAGTTCGTGGCTAAGTAATAACAGCCGCACGGGTCGATCCATCAGGTTAAGCTACGCTTGCCGGGGTTGGTCTGTGGATGGGTGTCCATCTTTTCATACCGAGATTCCTCCGTGCCTCGGAAGGCACGTTAAGCAGTTGGTCCCGGCTGTCATTCGTGGATCTTTGACAGTCGTTACGGGTCGTCAGAAGCCTGAAAGTCTGACAACCAGTCTTAACAAGGGATATCGAATTACCCAGTAACTGGGTTGTGGAGGTCAGATAGGCAGTCGCTCCATGTGAAATACTGGTATTCAGCTGCATCCGGTTAGACTGGAAGCCGACCCCAATATAGTTGGGAAAAGGCTAGGCAGAATTGGGCTCTACTGAACCTACATGCAGTGTGTGGCAAATTTAGTTTGATTGATAAAAGAAAATTGAATGAGTTAGTCATGACATTAAATTATTGATTTATTTCATTGGGCCACCAAATGATTGAAGTCATTTGGTGGCCCAGTGGTGACTTACGAGTTGTAAACTTTGTGTAAAAAATTTCATCACTGCTCTCAAAACGGTGAAGGCAAACATCGTGTTTCCTCACGATGTTTTCGCTATGTCCTAGAACCAAAAATTCGAAGCCGTGTGTCCTCTTCTAACCCGCACTGAGCCTGCATGGTGGTGTACCCACTCATTCTCAAAGAAAGAAGGCCTGTGGTCGTAGCAGCGGTAGGACCAGTAGGAACATTATAGGCTGATCATGCCGTGATTCATGATTGGTTAGTTAGTGAGTTAAAATGACTAAGTTTTCCATGACTACCTACTTTAATAATTGGACCTACCGAAAAATTCAAGTTGTATATGATACAAATTAAGAGTATTAGAATGGGAACCAAAAAATGCGGATGTCCAGAACGGATGGATTAAAAAAGAAAAAAAAAATTGTAACGAGACTCGAATTGGAACTGAATACCCTCCGTCAATGTTTTACAAGTCTGATTAATTATACATAATACCAAGCGATTTGAAACCATATTAGTATAATTTAGGTGAACGGAAAAGTAGTGTTAGTTAAAATATTTTCATTTCTCAGAGCAAGTTGTTGATAATTATTGGATGGCAGCGGGTATAAAACCTGGGAACAATTGGAGATGACGTCAGTCAGTACAAGGCAGTGGTCGGTTGGATAACATGAGGTGCTTACTCCGTAAGTATTAAATAATAGGATTCCAAGAGGTAACGTGCGGCCAGTAGCTGGGTGTCGTCAGGTAGGTAGGCCTCCACGGTATTCAGCTGCATTGTGTTAGAATGGAAGCCAACCCAAACGTGGTTGGAAAAAGGCCTGTTAAACGATGATGATTGACTATCTCGTCAGTCGGGTGCCAGCAAACGCGACTGCTTTGCATGAGATTATGGGATTGAAACCCAGATCAGGTATTTCTTATTAAAGTCGATTTAATTTTTTTAAATTATTTTTTATTTCGTAATTTTTAGTAAATACTGGAATATTGGTTTAGTTTTGTTATAAATATTGCAGTAGAATTTGACCAAGGTTTTGAGATGTTTTTCTTTTGAGACTATACCCGTAGCTGGTATCAATAAGCCAGGCCGTCACACATACAAGTATTAATCTATTATCATGAAAACCACTGAACCGATTTTGATGAAACGTGCACTGTTCCTAAGTTGAAGTAAATGTAAGCCATTAAAATAATATGACCACGATCCATATTAATAGTTTCGGAGAAATGCGTGGACAAACATACATACATATATAAAAATTTTACTGACTTAAAAAAAAAGAGGTGTACAGTTTCGACTACCGAACATACTTTGCGGACGCAGCAACCTACTTGCCGTCCGTGCATACGTGCGTTACTCTGACAACCTATAAGTACTCGTAGCTGCTAATAAACAATTAATTTTGAGTACAAACTAAGTTGTAGAATGACATACTTATCAAGGGAAAGAATCACCTAACTTTAATTTGTATACGATTACTGGTTAATATAACGTTTTACGGTATTAGTAGTTTTTTTTTTGTGCTCCAGTAACGACAACTGCGAGTGTGAACTGCCTGTACGATTGGCGCTTACAGGAGGTTATCAATTCGACACGTATGTATGTAATATTATCGGAATTGCAATGTTTGGAAGCCAATAAATTATCATACGTGATATTGCTGTTACAATAATATTACACACATAAGTGTCGAATTGATAACCTCCTTTTTTTTGGAGTTGGTTTAAAACGTTCTAACTGTCAAACTATTTAAGACATTTTCATGATTTTTTTTTGTGCGAACAGACTATTTTAGTATCCGGATTTTAACAGCATTTTTTTCAAATATTTATATTTTCGTCACTAAAAATAAATATTCCTTAAGAAGCCGAATCGAAATGCATGCGGCGCTCTGCGCGGGCGATGTGCAGCAGTGTGAGGCGGGGCCGCTCGCCAGGGCTTTTGCCCGTAAGTCGACGACGTAGCGGCCAACATGTAGGTTGCGGTACCGCTTGGGCGACATCGCAGCTGAGGCGAGCCGCGATGTCGTATGGGAGGCATCGCGGCTGAGGATTGGAGGCCGCGGCGAAAGAGGAGTGCCGGTATTGCGGTGCGCCGCTCTGTCTACCTACCACGGCCTTGACGGGCTCGCCACCATCTGATGGCGGACGTGGAGGGGTCGCAGGGGAGGAGGAGGGTCGGTATGGCTTTGGCCGCTCTCCTTATCCTCTGCGGCCGAAAAGTGGTAGGCGGCCGGGCCACTGATCTGACCGGTCGCAGGGGGACCAAGGGTGCTTAGACACGGGGTCGTCTAGCACCCATGAGCTGGTTTGGTCCCTGGGGTGGTCACGGCGTGCAATGAGTTCTAGTGCGCCGGTGATGGGGGTACTCCCCAGAGGAGGGTCCGGTGACGGACAGCCGCGGCAGGTTCGCGGTGAGTGCTAACGCGTGCCCGTGTTCCCGCCACAAGCGGCAGAGGAGGACACCGTGGAGTTTTAGTGGGTTGGAGTCCTACATAACTGCACTATCTCCCCGTGGTAGTGCATGAGCATTTCGCCACGCAAAAAAAAGATACCAGACATTCATGTAGATATGATATTAAAAATGTGACAAATATTATTCATATATTAAAACTACAAGAAAATGCCCAGATATTAAATTACAAACAAGTCCAATAACAAGTAATATTCATTAGCACTACCATAATTAATTTGTGTTCAAAATCGTCGACCATAATTTATTGTTTTTATTTTTTATTGCAATGATGTGCGAAAGCGATTATTCCAAATGATGAACTGCGTTCCAACCGGGTGTCCGACGACACATTTAATTTTATAACCTCAATTTTCGTCGATTTTTTTGTCACGTTAATTAGTTGTCACAAAATTAATTCAATAATGCCATTCAAACCATACTTGTTCGAAAAAGTGGTGAGAAGTAAAGTAGAAACCTTCTAAATACATATTAATTTGTTACTATCATAATTACTTTTAGTGAGTGATTACGTATGATTTTATCTGTACATTTTCATCAGATACTTTTGGAGAAGAATATAAATACATATGTAATGATTTCAGTACTTGCGGCATTGGGTGTGGTGATAACGTACGTGTGGCCGGTCACTGCGCAGAAAGCAGAATGCGACTGTACGGAAGAGTATGCTCCGGTGTGTGGCCGAAACTCCAGGACCTATCCTAACGAATGCACGTGAGTTTCTAGGCACAGTACGCCCTGAGATTCGCTTACACCGCACTTGGTTGAGTGATGAAATCTTTCAATAACTACAATACACATAAAAAAGTCCTGACTCACTCACTTACTCAGTGACTGACTCATCAACGTCCAGCCCAAATCCTTGGACCATGAAAGCTGACATGCACAAAGATTCCTTTTATGATGTAGACAAGATAGGGAATATACACACTTAGCCTTACCTGCCTCTATTTGTTTGCAGTTTGGCCTGTGCCAGGACACTAAAAGCCTACGATGGGGAATGCGTCAGAAAAGGTACCATCTTTAGACGAGAACCAAATCCATTAGTGTGATTGTTAGATCACACTTCACCACAGTCACACTCAGTGTTAAAAATGCTACTACAAAGCTACTACACTAAGCAACACGTTTCTGTTTGGCGTCACCTTCTATAAAATGCAACGTCGCAACGTCACTCTCTCTCTTGTCTCTTTATCTGTACGGAAAAGTGAGAACAAATTTTCCGATGTAAAGATTTAAATCGTTAGATTTGCTTTCACCATGATATATTGACACTATTCGTGCGACATAAGTACATGTCGCGCGAAAAGTTTCAATACTGAGAAGCTTGAGCTCACATAATTATCCCGTATAATATGGCGTTTATTTGGAGCATGCGACATTGTTTGAGTTAAAGGTGCCAAAACAAAACAGAAACGCTACCGTCTTTTGACACGGTAGGGCGAATCTCACGATTTAAATCTACACAACTAGCTATCATTATAAGTTGAAAAGGAATGTCACAACGAATCGATTCAATAAACTGTCAGTTTTTCACATTTTTCCTGTAAATTTATATTTGCTGATAGAACTAAATACATCTTAAACACGTTAATTTAGTGTTAGTAGCGTTTAAAGAGTTGTCATAGAAATAATTGTTTAGTATGGGCGTTCGCTACGTTAAACGTGCGCACGCGGCGGCTGCCTCGCGTGTTTGTATTGAAAGATAATATGAGCTGCGCTCTCTGGCGCGGACGCGTGCGACGGGTTTGACATACACATGGTCCGGAGCAGGCGCCCACTCCGTGCACCCGCCGCGTGCGCACGCTTAACGTAGCGAACGCCCTAAGAATACAATAAAATAGGTCATATTGTAATGAAGTTTTACAAGCCTAGTTATTTAGTTAAAACACCTTTGAATATAATTCAAAGAATTCCATGTAAGAGTTTACACGCGTGCAATTTCAATAAAATAGCATAAATAATTGAAAGCAAGTTTTGGCATTCAGTAAAATCGTATACGATTTCCACCGAGGCAATTGCAAGGCGATTATTGCATGCAACTTTTGCCTCGTCGAAATACCGAGTTGCACGTCCTTGTACAATTGATTCATGTTTGCATTGCCAAATATTTCAATTAGTTTTATTAAACGTCTTGTTTCGTTCGCTCATGTTTGAATAATAGAAAATCTTCGTGCCAGATTTGAATGCGATTTCATTGTACGTGCTGTTTACGCGCGATTATACTGACAAATGCGTGCACTGACTGGACAGGTCCTCTCAATCTGTGTAGTTCTTTCCTCAAAAGACCATTTCAGACACCAATCTACATGGTCTTCATATGAAGTGACCAAGATTATGTCTGGACTTTATAAGAGACTGTGACCTCTGAGTTTGTTTCGGCCTTTCTTCTCAGAGTAGTCAGTTAGGAAACGCCGACCTCATCTAGTTTAAAAAAAAAAAAAAAAAACATGATTGACTTGTAAAAGTGTTTGTACAAACCTACTTACAGAAATAAAAATCATTTATCATTTATCATTTATCATTTACACCTATACAAGTTTAGAACGATAACTAACTTGCCCGTATCGTGCAACAATATTGTACGTGTTTAGATGGTGCCAGATATTTGCCCTACAATTTTTGGTTTGCCCTACAAACTTTCGCCGTGTGAATGAAGCTTTAGTCACAACGCATGTTCACCAATACAACATGCTGCAATACACGGTGGATAATGTACCAAATACGTTCAAGCCTATTGCCCAGAATATACTAAGTATGAATCCTAGACTCTGACCCCTTAGTAATAAACGCGGAGTAAAGATACAACGAGTCTAACCATCAGATTTACCTCGAGGATTATGTTTGGCATAACTTAACTTCGCGTTATTAACGTGAAAGCTTTTATAATGGAGTGAGTATTTTCATGCGGAATTTTTATAAAGCTTTTCCCGACCGGGGATCGAACTAGAACACCACGCTAAGCAGAATGCGCTTGGGCAACCATCCTACTTAACATAACCAGATTCTAATATCGACTATGGTTTCAAATGTCGTAAGAGAAAATCTCTGACTTTTCAGGGTGACTAAATAACAAAATTTTACCTGCAAAAGTAGTACTTTAGTACTTTGAAACCCTAACCTTTTGTTTTAAAATAACTTTGTCTACTGTTGTGTGCTACAAGTTTCGTAGATAATCTCCCTTACACACTGAAATTTTTGAAGTATTATTTATATAAATCACTCAACTGCCAGAAAAGTCTTGTTTACTCAGTTTTGTAGGGTTCCGCACCTCAAAAGGAAAAAACGGAACCCTTCTAAGATCACTCATGTGTAATTATGTTTGTCTGTCCGTCTGTCACAGCCAATTTGCTCCGAATCTAACGGACCGAATAAATTGAAAGGTTATGGATAAAGTTTGACCCAATACAGACAATGAGATATATTAAAAAAATACTGATAATATTTGAAATCTCACCACAGCTTTCGCTACTCGGCAAAACTTTAATAATTCAATTTAAAAGATTATTATATTTTAAAAGATTTTTACAAAAATAAAAAAATAACCGACTTACAAACAAAGGTTTTTTTTTTTTTTTTTATTCATTCCAAAACCGGTGTAAACAAAAAAACAAACATAATGTCTGCCAAACTGCGCAGCAGTTTGTCGGCAGTAGTCTCGTCTAACAATGTATTACATTTCAAAAATAAAATATTGTGCTAAAACTTATTTAAATACTTAATTATGCTAAGTAAACTACAAAGCAATACAGGCACCTATATTATTTTATAGTTCACTCAGCATTTCCTACAATCGAGATCCGAAATCGTACAATTGAAAAACGGCATTTTTTCCTACGTAAGGTTTGTTACAAATATAGAACTACAGAACTACGGACACAATGAGAGGTAATGTTTTTGTAGAATTTTTTTAAGTTGCTCCTTAGACTTTACATGCGTTATCAGTTCCGGGGGCAGCTCATTCACCAACGTGGGCACTACGAACCTTCTTGTGCGCTTACCAAAGTAGTTTGTTACTTTTGGAACTGCAAGTGTCTTCTTCTCAGATAAACGAGTTGGGTACATATGGTTACGTTCCACTTTGTGGCATTGATTATTAAATTGTTCAGCCAAGATATTTAACTTATTTTTTTGATGGATCGGGAGTATTTTGCAGATTTTGAACAGTTCATCATAATTTTTATTTAATGTTTTCTTAGTTTTTTTATCTATAAGTAGTTTTAGTAACCTTATCTGCAAGTTTTTAATTTTATTTAGATGTGTAGGGAACGTAAGACCATTATATCCACCCAAGCCGTAGCCAATAGTTGAGTCAGCCAATGCGTAATATAAGGTATATAGTACTTTCCGGCTGACCACATACTTAAGATTTTTCAATTTACCCAAAATGGAGCGTAGCTTATTACAAACGTAATTAACATGCAGATTCCATGTGAATGTGTTATCTATTACTAGTCCTAGGTACTTATAAGAGGTAACTGTTTCTAAACATAAACATTGACAAAATTGCTTGTGGCTATGTAGACATTTGTACGAATGACCTTTTACTTGGACTAGCAAATTATTTTTATTTTTATGATACGGCGAGTGAATGAGCATGCACTTAGTTTTCCATATATTTATTATAATGCCGTTATCATGTGCCCACTGAACCACATTGTCAAAATTATTTTGCATAGCTTGCTGTAAGAGATCGATATTATTATGGCTATAAACCAGGCATGTATCGTCAGCGTACATAAATGCCTTACATTTCTTCAATACATTAGACATGCTATTGACGTGCATTATGTATCCTAATGGGCCATATACTGAATTGGTCGGCACTCCGAATTTAATGTCGCCCCGTACACTTCTTGTTCCACTAACACTGACTGTGAGTGATCTGTTCTCTAGGTACTTGCTAAACCATGCGTTCATGGGGCCTCTTATGCCACACTCATTTATAGCCTGGAACAAGCCGTCGTGGTCTAATGTATCAAATGCTTTTTTGAAGTCTATAAATATAACCATAACTATCTTTTTTTCATCAAGACGATTTTTGACTTCGTCTGTGAATTTCTCTAGCGCAGTTGCAGTACTTCTATTGAGTCTAAAACCGTGTTGGACATCGTTTATAATACTATGGTTTTCCAAAAAAGTAATGATTTGTTTAACTATGATTTTTTCGACAATTTTGTTTACCGTATTTAGAATTGCAATAGGTCTATAATTACCATAATCTCGATGAGATCCATGTTTATATATTGGCCTGACAATAGACTTTTTAAGTTCATCTGGATATTGAGATTTTTCAACACTAACATTAATAAAATAAGCTATTACTGGACTAATTTGATCTTTTATTTGTTTTAGATCTTTAATTCTAATACCATCTGACCCCGGCGACTTGTTGCAGTCTAATTTCTCTATTACAATATTTACATCTTTAGGTAGCACTTTTTTAAATCGAAAGCTTATATTACAATCTTTAACATAGCCGGTTCTGTCCAAAAAATTATGTTGACATTTATGTTTAATCGTATCAATTTCATTCGTAAAGGTTTGACAGAATTTGTTACAAATAGTTTGCAATGATTCATTTTTTAATAAGTGTTTTTCTATTACAGAATCTACTCCCATTTTAGTCCTACCAAGCCAGTTATTTATATTACTCCAGATCTTTCTCATGTCTCCCTTACAACTTAGTATCGTTTCCCTCCTACTTTTATTTTTGGCCATATTTATAAGCTTCTGAGTTTTATTTCTGCACCTCGTGTACTACAAACGTTTATTATTATTCTTGGGATCACTTTTCCACTGTTTAAATAGGATATCTTTATCTTCTATAAGTACGCGTAACTTATCCGTAACCCACGACTGTGTTTTACGTTTAGGGGTGAAAAATAACTTTAATTTCGGAAGTCGTTCGCAAAAAACTAAAATAAAGATCCAAAGACATCGGCTTCCGAAATTAATGTTATTTCATAATTTAGAGTTGATTTCTTTTTGAAGTCGATTTAATTTTTTTTAATTATTTTTTATTTCGTCATTCTTAGTTTTAGTCAAAACTTGAATATTGTTTGTAATAAGTAATTAATAGTTTTGTTATAAATATTTCACTAGAATTTGACCAAGGTTTTGAGATGGTTTCTCTTTGACACCACACCCGTAGCTCGTATCAATAAGCCAGGCCGTCACACTTACTCGTATTAGTCCATTATCACGAAAACTGCGGAACCGATTTTGATTAAACTTGCACTGTTCCCTAAGATGAAGTAAATGTAAGGCAACAAAAACAAAAATTGATAAGATCCAATTAGTAGTTTCGGAGAAATACGTGGACAAACATACATACATACAATATATAAAATTTTGTATATTGGTCTGGAGGCCTTTTTATTTTTTCGTGGAAAAATACTCATGCATACTGCGCTGCCACGGGGAGATAGTGCAGTTATGTGGGACTCCAACCACTAAACTCCACGGTGTCCACCTCTGCCGCTTGTGGCGGGAACACGGGCACGCGTTAGCACTCACCGCGAACCTGCCGCGGCTGTCCGTCACCGGACCCTACTCTGGGGACCACCCCCCATCATCGGCGCACAAGAGCACTTTGCGCACCGTGACCACCCCATGGACCAAACCAGCACATAGGCGCTAGACGACCCAGTCAGGTCAGTGCCCCGGCCGCCTACCACTTTTCGGCCGCAGAGGATAGGGAGAGCGGCCAACGAAATACCGACACTCCTCCTCCCCTGCGGCGCCACCGCGTCCTCCATCAGACGGTAGCGACCCCGTCAAGGCCGCGGGAGGTAGGGAGAGCGGCGCACCGCAATACCGGCACTCCTCTCCCGCCGCGGCCTCCAACTCAGCCGCGATGCCTCCCATACGACATCGCGGCCCGCCTCAGTTGCGATGTCGCCCAAGCGGCACCGCAACCTACCTTTTGACCGCTACGTCGTCGACTTCCTGGGAAAAGTCCTGACGAGCGGCCCCTCCTCGGGTTCCTCTTCGTTTCACCGTGAGTGACCAAGCCATGGCTACTAAGCCCCCCGCCTCGACAATGGGATATCCCACCGGGGGGTGGTTTGTAAGCCTTAATAGATGATCATGTGTGAATATATTGCAGTTCCAATAATATTACATACATACGTGTCGTATTGATAATCTCCTTTTTTTGAAGTCGATTAAAAATCTTCTTAAATTTTCATTTTAAACTAACATGATTATTTTCACTATTAAAGTTATTTAAAACGAGATATTTACAATATTAAAAATTAAACATGGTAAATATCCCGTTTTAAATAACTAGTGGTATGTATATAAAAATAGAAAGGTGAAGAGCTCATAGGGCATCAAAAATTCGTCCGCATCGCTGTCAATGGAAAAAGTGCCCAAAAGGCTGGCAGCATTGCCACGTTGGATGGCAATGCTGATTCTTTTGGGCTAAAAATAGGCCAGCCTTCTGGTCCCGTGAAGAGTCGACCAACCGCTTGGCGATGTCAAGAAATACTCGATGAGCACTCGGACCCCAAGGCCCTAGTGTATTGACCCCAAACGGCTCAAACATATAGCTCCCAATAAGGTTGCTATATTTGCGCCGTTTGTGGTTTTCTGCTCCTGCAGCAAGCTAAATATATATTTTAGTGTTGGCTTGTACATATAGTCAAGTGTTATGTTAATTGTTGCTAAAAAGTTTGTGCTTGCGAGTTCGCAGAACTACTTATTACAAACACAATAAAAAGATATTCTGGTTAAATAGCATAGAATGCTAGAATGTATAGGAATGCGTAAAATAAACCTTTGTGTTGCCGAAATACCTCTTTAACTAAACCTTTTTATTTCATATGAGGTATTTGATATGTGAAACATGACGGGTCACGATGTATTATGTAACTTTGTGTTTTATCAATAGATATTATTACCACTGAGGTCACGAAAACAGTTATTGAGGTTAGGTACAATTCTTACAATGAAGGGTTTCGTAGTTAAGTAGGCTCCAACTTAAAAAGTTAAATAAATACTACTACAATTCTAGAAATCAAAAGCCATTATGTTATTTTAAACAACTTCAAAAAAAGGAGGTTCTCAGTTCGTCGGAATCTTTTTTTTTTATGTATGTTCCCCGATTACTCAAAGACGGCTGAACTAATTTGGAAAACTCTTTTTTGTTTGAAAGGGTATACTTACTAGTTGGTCCCATTGTCATCAGGTCAGGATCTGATGATGGGATCCTGGAGAAATCGACGGAACTCTTCAAATATTATAGGCACACCTATAGCGATTTGGGTATTATTTATAGTAACTCGTGCATTTGTTCTTGGAAAGTACCATTTGGTGAAGAGGAACTGATGATGAAGATCACAGATGGCCACCGGAACTACTCAATAATAAGTATTTCTTGCGATTCGATTAGGTACTTTATTAATGGTTGCTAAGTAATTTATGCTCGTCACAATGCTTATGGTGATGTGGAGTTCTCCTGGTACTTACCAGGAGAACTTCTCAACAATTAACGTCAATGCATTGGGAAAAGCAATACATATTTTGTAAAAGGTGATGAGCAGTTGACATTAGAATATTGTAACTTAGATAAATTACAAACTGACCCACTAAAAAGTGAAAAATAAAAAACTTTTTCCAAAAAACACAACCGACTTCCAAAATAACACTTCAAAGTGAATAATAACTTTAATTTCGGAAGTCGGTGGCAAAAAACTAAAATACAGATCCAAAGACACCGACTTCCGAATTTAAAGTTATTATTCACTTTGAAGTGTTATTTTGGAAGTCGGTTGTGTTTTTGGAAAAAGTTTTATTTATAACAACTATCTACTAATCTTTCAAACGTAACAGTTAATAACAAAACTTAACAAAGGTGATAAGGATAACAACCAAAAACATTTTAAATTAAAATTACTTTCAAACGAATAGGTAACTTGTTTTGAATAAAGCTTAGAATATGGACTGTATCTAGGTTTATTTGAATCAGATAGGTACATGGGTTTAGCAACAATAATATATGAATGCACTGCGTGTGTCGAAGGAGCTTCTCGAAGAGCGAGTGAGACGCGCCGGCTGCGGCGCCGTAGCGAAGAGGTCGAGGAATAGCGGCGATAGCACCCCGCGCGCGCTGCGTTCTCCCCTGCGACTCCTGGTGTCTTATGGTTATGAATCCTTGCGATGTGTGAATGGGTATAAGCAGATATGATGGATGGATGGATGAATGATATTATGAACATACTATTAATATAACACTTAAAATATTTTATCGCTATTGTTCCGCGACCTGTCACAACGCAGACAACTCCAGGTACCTACATATCCCCCTGTCAAAATAAAATAGTCCTAAGCCCTAAGAGCCGGTTTTTTGATCCGTAGTTAACTCAACCAATAGTTAAACATAGTAAATAATGGTTGAATTTTGGCTAAATGTGAAAGGCTAAACATGAATGTATTCATGTTAGCTCATTCATATTAAAAAATAGTAACTAATGGCATAACTCAATCATGTTAAAAAAACTGGTCCAAAGCCATGCATAATATTGGTCAATTTACCCTAAAAAAAGGAAGAAATTCATAAAAGTGTAAGCACTGGTTGATATTGCCGATGCAAAATCCGAATGTAGTGGACGCGCCCTATCGGTATTTTTAAATCCAGACGAACCGTACGGTGTGTACGCCACGATTCCGACCCAGTGGACGCGTAACTTTAGATCGTGTTCGGATTTCTTAATCCAGCTCTGCGTCGCAAATGAATTTGAATAAATCTTTTAAAGAAAACGAATGAAATGAAGAATTTGCGTAACAATGGAAAGTGTTTGTACTAAATTAACGTTATTAGTCTTTAATTTTCATGTTTCAGTTTTTCAGTTACGGATCAGTCTGTTTCAAAGAACAAAAAATCTCAACGAGCTATTGAAATTAAATCTAATTATTTTTATAATACCCACTATTTTTTAACAGAAATCTGAACACTAAGGTTCAATACCTACGGAGTGGATGCGAGTTTTTGTAACAATATTGTACAGACGCCAGCACATCAAGCTACTACAATCTGCCAAATTTATTTAATAGATTTGCAACTTTATCGGTGAAGCATTAGGTTCAAGGTTGATTGGGCAAATTTGACAGTTGCGGGTAGCTTGATGTGCTGGCGTCTGTGGAAACTAGATAGGTACGAGCTTGTTACTGCGGGAATCCTCGAGAATGCGCGAGAATTCTCCAGAATCTACTCACCGGCACGGAATCTTGGCCAAGCGCGTATTTCGCGATAACAAGAGCTTTAAGTGTTTCCTATGATTATTTATTATGAAGGTAGGTCTAAAAAATGTTTACCTTTAGTTCAAGAGGGTAATTTATCATGTTTGAGTGCAATATGACGTTATTTTTAAGTTTTAGTTGAACCCGGTCATCTGAGCGACTAAGTTGCTGTTTTAAATTTGTGTTTTGTGAAAGTTTATTGTTATGTTATTCAATTATTGTGATATCGTACTGTTACTTCCATGTAAAAATGCCATTAACACCATCACAGGTTGCACAAGCTGTAGCATTGATCGAACAAGGGCTGACACAGCGAGAAGTTGCTGTTATACTGAATGTACCACGTTCATCGATGCAGTATGCGCTGAAACGATACCAGGAGACAGGCCGCTACTCCCGCAGACCAGGCAGCGGAGGCGTCAGATGCACATCAGCCCGGGATGACCGCTTTATTGTCCTGGAAATTTTGAGAAACCGCTACCTCACCGCTGTTGAGATACGCCAGCGACTCCAGTTCACAAGAGGTGTCAATGTTAGTGAACGTACAGTGAGAAGACGAATGGAGGAAGTGAATTTACAAGCTCGTAGACCAGCACGCGGCCCAGAACTTCTCAGAAGTCACCGAGTAGCTCGACTTCGATTCGCACGAGAACACGTCAACTGGACCCATGAGCAGTGGGCTCGAGTACTGTTCAGAGATGAGTGTCGAATCGCTTTACGAGCTCCAGATGGTCGGGAGCGAGTGTGGAGAAGAAGAGGAGAGCGGTTTTTACCCATTACCACCACACAAACTGTTAGTTTTCATGGAGGCTCTATAATGGTTTGGGGAGGAATAAGTTCCGATGCACGTACGGAGTTAGTTATCGTCGATAACCGATTGACGGCAACACGATACATCGAGGAGATTCTTCAGGAACACGTGTTACCATATTCAGGGTTTATTGGATTTGACGAATTCCTCCTAATGCACGATAATGCGCGCCCACACGTTGCACATTGCGTGGAGGAATACCTTACAGAGGTTGGTATTCAAAAATTGCAGTGGCCAGCTCGTAGTCCAGACTTAAATCCAATAGAGCATATCTGGGACAAGCTTAAAAGAAAAATAAAGTCCTCCTTCAACCCGCCTGAAACTCTGAATCAGCTTCAAAATGCAGCACTGACCGCTTGGGAAAGCATACCACAAGTTGAGATCAGAAACATCATCCAAAGTATGTCAGAACGAATGCAAGCTGTTATCGGGGCTAGGGGAGGAAACACCCGATATTAAAATATTAAAATGCAAACACAACGAAGACTTTTTGGTTATTTTTCATTTTGTGTTCTTTTTAAATTGACAGTGTTAAAACCAATATTTTTGTGAAACTGCTTATTTTTTTAAAGATTACTGCTGGTGCATCATTTTTTCAATAACTGAGTTACAACCCATAAAAAAAAACCCTAATTTAGTGCATAAACCCATAATATAGTGAAAATTAAATATTTAAATAGAAATTATCGGCAAGTTATTGGTGGCCAAGTTTCCGTGCCGGTGAGTAGTTTGTGCGTTTCACTGTTGACATAAAGTTCATTAAGCTTTGTACAAAAAAATTACTTCCACCCCGTTTCCCGGCAAAGTAAATTGAGCCTAACAATAATTCCAAAAAAGAAAAAAAAAATACCTACACACCATTGTGTACATTCGTTGTTCCACTGAGCATGGTCTTTGCAACCTAACTTTATATCCAGTCTTGTCAATTACGAGATCAACTCAATATACATCACTTACGCTCCCGGACTCTAAATCGAGTCTCCAATCATTTCCATGTTAGGTATAAAGGCTTAAAACATCAAAATAGTGATGGGTCAAATATAAGGTTTTAAAGCAGTTTTGAAGCCGACATATTGATCATCATTTTGGTGTCATCATTGTACCCAAATATTTAAAAAGTTACAAAATTATTCCAAAAAAAAAAACTTGTAGCAAAAAATAAAACCCAACTTCCAAAACAAACATTACAAAATGAAAAATAACTTTAATTTCGGTAGTCGGTGTCTTTGGTTTTTTATTTTCCTTTTTTGCCACCGACTTCCGAAATAAAATTTTCACTTTGTAGTGTTTTGTTTTGGAAGTCGGTTTTATTTTTTGCTAAAAAGTTTTTTTTTAACTATTTAAGAGGAACAATTCCGTCATACATGATTGTTGCGTAACTTTAACCATTTACTCAACGCACGCAACGGAAGCTCTAAAAAGGAATAAATTTTCCCAGTTTTTGCATCATTTTTCATTGATGCTCCTCTCCTATTGGTCGTATTGCGATGTTATATAACCTATAGCCTTTCTCGATAAATAGGCTAACCAACATTAAAAGAATTTTTCAATTCGAACCAGCAGTTCCAGAGATTAGTGCGTTCAACCAAACAAACAAACTTTTCAGCTTTATAATATTAGTATAGATATTATACAGGGTTATTGTTAAAACACCAGCAACCTCTTAAGGGGTCATTATACTCATCATTGTGAACAACTTTTACTATGGGACCAAATCTGAAATCGTAGAAAAAAAATCAGCTGTTCAGTACATTTTGACGAATTATGCGAACATGAATGTACTGAACAGCTGATTTTTTTTCTACCATTTCAGATTTGGTCCCATAGTAAAAGTTGTTCACAATGATGAGTATAATGGACCCCTTAAGAGGTTGTTGGTGTTTTACCAATAACCCTGTATATTATACGTATTAAATAAATTAAATTGTAAATAGGAATGAGAGAGAGGCTCGTGACTAAGTAATAACAGCCGCACAGGTGGAACGATCAGGTTAAGCTACGCTTGCCACGGTTGGTCCGTGGATAGGTGACCATCTTTACATACGAAGACTCCACCGTGCCTCGGAAAGCACGTTAAGCCGTTGGCCCCGGCTGTCATTTGTGGTACTTTGACAGTCGTTACGGGTTGTCAGAAGCCCGAAAGTCTGACAACCAGTCTTACCAAGGGGTATCGTATTACCCAGTAACTGGGTTGTGGAGGTCAGATACGCAGTAGCTCCAGGTGAAATACTAGTAATTCAGCTGCATATGGTTAGGTTAGGTTAGGTTATGTTGGGGTCTCACGACTGTGGCGCGGCGGAGGACACGGCGCAGCACACTCTCGAGGTGTGCCCGTCGTGGTCCGAGCCGCGCCGCAGTCTCACAGCGGCGATCGGAACGGACCTTTCGCTCCCCGGCTTGATCAACGTCATGCTGGGGTTAGAGGGGTCCTGGGCGGCAGTCGCCTCCTTCTGCGAATACGTCATGTCCCAGAAGGAGGCGGCGGAGCGTGCGCGGGAGGAAGACCCTCTCGCGGCGCCGCTCCGAAGGCGGAGGAGGGGTCGAAGAAGACGTCAGTATGACAGTCATCTCCGACTCCTCCCAGGTGGAGGCCAGCAGGCAACGGGTGCGGGGGCACCCTCGCCTGTATTGCACAGGCCTCCACCAGTGTCGGACGGGAATGGCCAGGTGTTCCCGGCCATTCAAAATCAAAATCAAAATCAAAATCAAAAGTCATTTATTCAAACTAGGCTGAGAATCAGCACTTTTCGAACGTCAAAATTACATAAGACAGTCCCCCAAAACGCCCGCCCTTCACCACTTCCTAGTGCTTTAACTGAGGAGAAGAAGTGGCGCAACAAACTCCTCAGCAGCACAGCTGTCTGTTCAGTTAAATAAAAAAATTTAAAAAAATATATATATTCTATACAACACTGTGCAAATTACATGCAAGTACATTACGCAACACAAACATTAAATTAAATTTAATTATTTGCTATAAGTCAGCTAGCACACGCCAATATACTTAAAAAAGAAGAAAAAAATCGAAAAATCGAAAACTATACTCAAGCAGAATCAAAATACAAAACTAAAAACGTAAGTAGAACTTTATACCTATATTAAAAGCCTCCAGTAATAAAGTAATAAAGGGCGTGCCCACTTACATATAGCCGTAACTCGAAGTCACAGATGATAAACTAGGACCATCGAAGTAAAAAATACGAGTTAAATTACTAATAACAAAACAAAACCAAGGTCAGCAAGACGACCAGTCACCACAAGCAGCACCCGTTCACGAGCATAACGCAAAGATCAGCCATTACCCCCCTCGCCATATTTGAGGGAAGGAGGCAACCCGACCCCCGACGCTACCGCAAGCAGTGACATCTAAGGGAGCATGACGAACCTGCTGCCGGTTGCTCAGACAAGAATAATTATGATCAATTGTCGAGGTCACTAGCTAACCACATATTGCAATACCACTCATAAAAAAAACATTGTAATGAGTAGATTATGTCAATGATAAATAAAAATAAAATTAAAATAAATTGACCTTTACAGTCAAAGAAAATAAATAATTATATGAACCCATATAACCTGTCAGTAGGTAAGCTAATTCTGGAGAAAGAACATAAACATTGTCTTAAGTTAAACACAGCGACCAACTATTCTTATCGTTTAAGTAATCGTTGATAGAATAGTATGCCTTTGAACAAAGGTTAGATTTTACTTTGGCTTTAAACGCATTGTAAGGCAAATCTAGCAAAGAAGAGGGTAGCTTGTTATAAAAGGATATAGCAAGCCCAACAAATGAGTTATGAACCTTATGAAGCCGGTGAAATGGAGCACGTAATTTGTCCTTATTTCTGGTGTTAACATTGTGAATATCACTGTTTTTAGTGTATAAATGTATATTTTGTCTAATATATAAGATGTTGGCGAAGATGAATTGTGATGCCACCGTGAGAATACCAATATGTTTAAAAAAATCTCTCAGAGAAATTCTGGCACCGAGCTGGTAAATAGCACGAACAGCTCGTTTCTGAAGAACAAATATATTTTGAATATCAGCGGCTTTGCCCCAGAGCAGAATACCGTATGACATAACGCTATGAAAATAACTAAAATAGACTAACCGAGCTGTATCAACGTCAGTGTATTGTCTTACTTTCCTGACGGCGTAGGCGGCTGAACTGAGCCTTCCCGCTAGGCTTGATATATGTGGGCCCCACTGAAGTTTGGCATCTACTGTTATACCCAGAAAAACTGCCGAGTCTACAGTTTTAAGCACTTCTTTATCTAAAACGATGTTGGGTCCTAGATTTCTAACATTCGGTAAGGCAAACTTTATACATTTCGTTTTCTTAGCATTGAGAACTAAGTTATTTATCGTAAACCAATCTGTAACCATTGAGAGTGCACTGTTTACGTCGTCAAAATTCCCGTAGCCCCCCAGCCTGGGGGGCATGCGGGGCCCGCCAGCTAGGCGGGCATGCGCCGGGAGGGTTGTGGAAGTAAAGGATGAGCCGGTTTCCCATGGCCCTCCCATCACGGCGATGCGGGAACACCGCTGAGTTTTAGTGGGTATACTGCCACTCTGGCAGGGAGTCCCACATACTCCGTGTCGTCCCCCGACGAGCGGAGATGCGTAATGTCATTTCTCAGCGACAAAAAAAAAAAAAAAATGTTGGGGTCGGCTTCCAGAGCCGACCCCAACATAGTTGGAAAAAGGCTAAGCAGATGATGATGAATAGGAAGGAATCTTTGCTGTGCCTCTGTGAAACAATAACAACCATCATCATTCTCCTGCCCATAAACTAATTTAACTGGGTCGGCGCAACATGTCTTCTTCTTCCATACTTCTCTATTAGTCGTCATCTCGGTAGTGACTCCTTTTCTAGCCATATAATCTTTCACATAGTCCATCCATCGTTTCTTTGGAACAATACTAATGATAAGGCAAATTAATTAACCCAAAAATGTAATCTGATTCCAGTTTTCACGTTAAATTAACTTGCTCCATGCTAATTATCCTTATCAGTTCATTTTTATTTAACTTGCTCCTCGTTATCATTAATTACTTTTTTATTTTATTTTTATTTTAGGATAACTTTTATGTAATTTACCGTGAATAGATTTTGTTATTTTATTTTAATGGAATTTAATTCTGTTACAGTTCATCAATTGCATACCTGTTATTTATGATAGTGGAAGAGCGGAGTTCACAGCAAGTTGTTACACAAGCATCTTCTTGCTTAAAAGGTGATCTCCGACTCATTGTGTGTTATAATTGTATGTAATCGCAATAAACATTTTCATTTTATTTACATAAGTGTAATTTTATATAAGAACCACTTTATTTATATTTGTACGCCGTCAGCGGCAAGACATAGTGTACCTAGATATGTTATATTTAAAACACCTGTTGTTACACCCACCTGTGTTTTATAAATAAAAAAAACTTTGACTACAGATATTAAACCCCTGTTTTTAATTAA
The DNA here is from genome assembly GCA_948252095.1 of Dicycla oo. Classification (NCBI taxonomy): domain Eukaryota; kingdom Metazoa; phylum Arthropoda; class Insecta; order Lepidoptera; family Noctuidae; genus Dicycla; species Dicycla oo. Next base: position 26,809,565 of record OX411730.1, read on the forward strand.
TAAAACGAGGAAATGTTAATATAAAAAACCGGTCAAGAGCAAGTCGGACTCGCGCACCGAGGGTTCCCTACCATCATATTAAAAAAAGGGCGTTATTTAGAGACACCGTTTTATTTTTCCTGTAATCTTTACATAAACTTCTATCACATAGAATAATTTCTTATTTTTCTCTATGCAAACTTCGGAGATAAGTCAAGTCGAAAGTCAAAAAATATGCGGCCTAAAAAAAGAAAACATGTTTGAGAATTTGCAAACGGCGCCCTTTCATATGATACGCCACATGACCTAGTAGCCCCACTTCGAATTTTTAAGACCCCCTTTCAGTCCCTGTTGCAAAAAAAAAATTCTTTCTTATGTGCAAAATAGTTGAGCAAACGTCATCTAAAATTATTTCAAAATTCCAGTTGATACCATTAGTAGTTCTTGAGATATCCAGCTGTGACAGACGGACAGACAGACAGACTGAGTTGCACTATGGTACAACTCAGTCCATTCCTTTTTGCCATTTTGGTACGGAACACTAAAAGGATTATTGATTTTATACTTTTCAAATAACTAGCTTCTGCCCGCGACTTCATTCGTGTGGAAGTCGTTAGACACCACAATATACTAAAATAATAGCCACATTTTTATAGAACTTCCCGGTATAATATGTTTGTAGTTTTGATCTCAGCAGCCAAAATATTCAGAGTCAGGGCCTGTGACGCGGGATCAAGCGACGCGGACGTACAGCTGTCCGTGTGAGAACCACCTCGTCCTGAGGTCGACACCCGCTGCCTTCAGTAGCAATTTCCCATTGCTTCAGAAGTTTTTCGTTTTTAGTGAATTAATGAACTCCTGCGTTCCTGCACATACTACTTAATGGCACAACACTGATATACTCACTGATGAGTTCTTACAGATTATCGGCCAGACTAACCATCATAAATATAAAAGTAAATTTAAAAAATCAAAAAACCCGACTGCGTGAAAAGTGAACTTTAAAAAAGATGGAAACAAGATGACCTAATCTCATGCAGTCGGAGGTAATAATAGGTTTTTATTGTTAATAAGAAGATGCCTAACGGTTAAATCCGTAATTATCTGCAATATTGTAACCGTTTCGCTCCTACTTTTACAAACTGCGGTTCAAACTATAGTAGAATACAAACATATAGCAATATGGCTCACCCCCCATAGCAAATAGCGTGACCGCAGCAGACTGACCGCACTTGGTATATCTATGCAACATTTAGCCTAGGCCTGGCTCATTGAGAAACTCGCAACTAAATTGTATTTAGTCTTCATTTTGCAAGATCTCTGATGATCTCATTATATGCACTAAGATTGAGGAAATAATATCATTATTGCGCAGTACGTACTAGGTACACAATTATTCTGAGACAACTCCTCGGGAATTCCTTTGCAGTTTTCCTGTCCAACAGGTAAAACCTTAGACCAAAACTCGTCATCATCACATATTTACAACTGACCAATCACGTTTGACTATTCTATTACGTCGCGCGTATTTCGCCCAATCAGAGCTAATTTGTTCCAGATGAAAGCATTGACCAATGAGATGTGAAAACAGTGTGTGTGCGAGTGACAAGTTGATATGTTTGTTTAGTTCGTTGACTTGAGGTTTGACAAATGTTGGACAATGGTTGGCTCAACATTAATTTGTTATGCTGAGATGGTATTTGTGCACATACAAGCATTTTATGGTTATCGTTTTAAAATAATGAATAGATCACGAGATCTCGAGATCGTGTCCTGTAGGTACGAACCAACAGGGCACGTAGTGTAACTACTAACTGATGTAAGTATGAGTTTAGAAAATCAGTTTCTTTTTACAAATTTTTATTTAACTTGCAATGTTCTTTGTTTTATTGAGGAGCTCGTGGCTAAGTAATAACAACCGCACGGGTCGATCCATCAGGTTAAGCTACGCCTGGCGGGGTTGGCCTGTGGATGGGTGATCTTTTCATACCGAGACTCCTCCGTGCCTCGGAAAGCACGTTAAGCCGTTGGTCCCGGCTGTCATTCGTGGATCTTTGACAGTCGTTACGGGTCGTCAGAAGCCCGAAATTCTGACAACCAGCCTTACCAAGGGGTATCGTATTACCCAGTAACTGGATTGTGGAGGTCAGATAGGCAGTCGCTTTATGTAAAATACTGGAATTCAGCTGCATCCAGTTAGACTGGAAGCCGACTGCAACATAGTTGGGAAAAGTTTAGGCAGATTGATTGTTCATTGTTTTATTTGATTTGCAAGTTAAATTTCACCTACTTCCCGGTGTTCGACTGTACGGAAATTTGGCATACGTATGTAAAATCGGTGACAGTGCAATATTTTGGTAACATCGAGCTGATCTGATGATGGAGCCGGAAGGTGGCCACAGGAACTCAGTAATAAAACGACGCCTCTATCGACGACCATAGCAAGTTTGGGCTCGTTTTATTCACCTTGGCAAGGACTCTGGTCCACATGGTATCCAGAATAATAAAAGGTTGTTTAAAAAAATATAATAATATATACGCTTATTGTTTTATCGTATTGAGATATTAATATCCAAGTTTATACAAAATAACTGATTTAGAACTACAATACACACAGAGATCGTTGACCCCAAAAAAGTTCATCAAATCATTTATTTTTTTCGTTTTACCATGTTTAGATATCGATCCATCATGTCTGCGTAGTTTCGCTACCTAATTTGATTTGAAGTTTTTAAACGAACGATGCCACAAGAATATTAATGGTGTCATAATAGCTCATCTGATAATAAAGACGGAAGATTGTCAAGTGCAAGACTTTAAGGAAAAGAATGGAAAAATAATGGAAAAAACCTGTACTTACCTAAAGTGCCATTGTTTGCCTTTGGGAATTTCTTAGTAAGATAAAACTGCGAAATATTGTACTTTTGTTAGGTATTGCAGTTTACTCCTTAAGAATCGATTGTCATATAAGGCCCCCGGTATGGAAAAATACGAGGAGTGAAATACAAGCGAAGCGTTATCACATTTTTATGTTTTGTTTATTTTCGACCAGTCTTCATTGTACTTCATTCATTTCATTATATTCAAAGGCAATCTACATAAGGAGTAAACTCCAGTCGTGTGTCGGCGCTGACACACACTTTTTTTTTGTATGCCCCCATTTTATTTATCTTATAATATCAATATCGTACGTTTGGAACGCACTAAAAAAAACATAAATAAAAGAATTATAACAATATACAAAATACAGCAAGCGTTCAATTTTATGTTGAGCGTGCGGTAATTTTATCTTGGACACGGTATCAAGATGGCAGGTGGATAAAATACTACTTCTTAGGCGCGTCGCTCACAAGAGCAAGAGTCGAGGCGCGTCAAGGCGCGGGCGCACAAGCGGCGCGTCGCATCTACGTTTTTTTTTTTTTTTTTTTTATGAATGGCATCTCGTAGTTGACCTAGAGAGGTCGAGACTACTTAACCGGACTATCCTGTGGCTGCCTTAAGAAAAACTCAAAGCCTCCAGCCAGGGGCAAAAAACTTACAGACTAAGCGACTACACGCTAAGGGCTCCCCCTGTGGGGAACGGGCCTCGGCTTAGGGCGTCGCTGGGGGGAGGACAGCAAGATGGGACAGGCTGGATCAGATTTGAATTATTATTATCAGGGGAGTTTAAAGCTACAGGCTCAGCTACGCCACCAGCTGGCACATCATACCCGAGCAAGGGACGGGGGGGAGGACCATTATTACGGGGTCGTCGCGAGGGACCTCGGCGGCGAGGTCGGAATGTCGATTTGTTTTTGTTCCTACGGTCCCTACTGCTCTCCTGGAGAAGAGTTATGGGGTCGTCGGGATCTGAGAGGACAAGCCTGGGGCGGCGGAGCTTACTGATACGAGAGGGGACATAGCTAGCCGCCTCGACAACCAGAGGGTTGCGATGGTTGGTGGCTGAGTCGAAGAAACGCTTGGAATTTCGTTTCAAGAACTGGGAGATGGTGGGAATGTCGAGATCGACATGGAGGATTTCGTTCCGAACGAACCAAGGGGCTCCCGTTGCCTTTCGGAGGAAACGGTTTTGGAGGGCCTGCATCCTATGTATGAGGTGAGGTTTTGCGTGCGCAAACACTGAACCCGCATAGGTCATGATGGGGCGAATGCACGCTGTATAAATGCGCAATTTGCACCTAAGTGACAATTTGCTACGTGCATTCAGAACGGAGTGGAGTCTACCGAGAGCGAAAGCGGCGCGCGAACGCACCTGCTTTATGTGCTCAGCGAAGGAGAGGTGGTGGTCGAGGGTCACACCGAGGTATTTGGCTCGCGTCTCCCAAGGGATCGGCTTGCCGAACATGGTGATCGGTCGGGGTCGCATCTACGTTTTCTATAGGAATAAATGGCAGTGCGCTCATATACCTGAGTCGCGGCACGGGCGAGGTGGTAGCGGCGCGTGATCGAGGTGGGGGGCGCGGCGGGGGCGCTGTGCCCGACCGCGATGCGACTCCACCGCCATTTTGGCAATTTCTTTCAGAAAAAAAAAAAATGGAATGTGAGAAGGAAGCATAGCCGCCCGCGCCTCGACTACTTTTGTACAAATTAGAGGCCTTAGGAATAAGGGGAACGCCGCTGAAACTTTTTGCTGCCTACTTAGACGATCGTAATTATCAATGTGTTAAAATTGACAATATTATTAGCGAAGAGCAAAAAAACAAAGGTTTTGATGTTCCCCAGAGAAGTATTTTGGGCCCCACCCTTTTCCTGATTTATATTAACGATTTGTGTAGTTTAAATATTAAACAAGGCAAAATTATATCGTATGCAGATGACACGGCGTTAATATTCACAGATACAACAAACAGCGAATTGTACGAACATGCTCAAATAGGTTCAAAGCAACTTACTAACATTAAATGCCGACAAGACAAAATATATTCACTCTCATCTGTATGCCCATCATTGCAGACTCCGCTCATATAACATATGTAAGTGTCCTTTTATCCTCAAAACATGTATCTTAATAATAGTTTGGGGAAAAAGTTCCTTCGCATTTTTTAAGAAAATTCAAACCATTTTTTAATATAGTTTATTTACATTTAACTAAAGTATGTAGGTACCATTTTCTTCGATAACTTTTTGCCATCTTGTAGGTAGGGACATGATCCCATTGCTATAGAAATTTTGGGACTTCTGGTCAAAATACCGCGACAAGTGGTTTTGGCAGTCCTCTCGTGATGTTAACCTGACACTGCCTAAAGAATTCTGAAGAGACCGAAACAGGTGGAAATCTGAAGGTGCAAGGTCAGGACTATACGGCGGATGCATTAAAACCTCCCAGCCAAACTCTCTTAATTTTTGCTGAGTGGCTAAAGATGTGTGAGGTCTAGCGTTATCATGATGAAAAACCACACCCCTTCTGTTGATTAATTCCGGCCGCTTTCTTTCAACTTCTTGCTTTAATCTCATCAGTTGTTCGCAGTAGAGTTCAGAATCGATGGTTCTGCCTGGTGGTAATAGCTCATAATGAATAATGCCGTTCCAATCGCACCACACACACAGCATCACCTTGTTGCGAGTTAACCCGGGTTTCGCCACAGTCTGTGAAGCCTGACCGACCTTTGACCACGACCTTTTTCGCACGTTCTTGTCATACGTGATCCACTTTTCATCACCAGTTATCAGCTTCTTCAAAAATGGTTCGGTTTCATTACGTCGTAATAAATAATGACAAATTTGTACACGGTTCATTAGGTTTCTTTCAGTGAGCTCGTGAGGTACCCAAATGTCGAGCTTTTTTGTATACCCAATTTTTTTCAAATGCGCCAAAACTGTTTTGTGGTCAATTTCCAGTTCTTCAGCTACGTCGTAATTACTGATATGCCGATTTTGCTCCACTTTTTCAAAAATGGCATCCATTTTATCCGTAATAGGGCGACCAGAGCAACGTGCATCTTTGACATCAAAATTTCCGGATTGAAAACGCTTAAACCAAATTTGTGCTACTCTCACAGACACTACACTAGGTCCATAAACATCGCAATTTTTTTTCGCGGCTTGCGTTGCATTTTTACCTTTTTTGTAGTAAAATTTTAAAATGTATCGAATTTCTTCATTAGATTCACTCATCTTGACGGTACGAAAAACAAATGAAAATCACGCATTTTCCTAATTTGAATTTGGAATTATGTTCTTTAAAATTTAAACTTTCAATGATACCAAAACCAGCCAGATACAAATAGTATAGCCAAAGAGATTTTATTACAAGTTCGTACATACTATAATGCGAAAAGACTTTTTCCCCAACCAATATATCTCCGGGTTCTAATAGACGAGTCGCTCTCATTTAGACCACATATTGACAGTTGGGTTACAAGAGTGCGCAGGTTAAATTTTGTATTTAAAAAATTGCGAGCAATTGCAGTTATAAAACTAATTTCACAGGTTTACTTGGCCCTAGGTCAATCTGTAATACAGTACTGTATTACTTCATGGGGTGGAGCACCAAAATCTTACTTACTACCTCTTGAAAGAGCATAGAAAGCAATTTTAAAAGTAGCAAACTTCCATTCTTTTCTCTATCCTACAAATCTGCTATACAAATCCTTAACGTGCTGACTGTTCGCCAGCTTTTTATAACGCACTTGGTATTAAAACAGCACACCATGCTCTCCTATAACATTGAAAGTACTAATAAGAGACGGAATGATATTGTATGTGAGTCAAATGCATCCTCTTAATATGTCTTTGTAAACAGATTTTATACATTTTTATTTAGGCCCATTTCTGTACAATAAATTAAATAGGAAATTAAGTAGGTACATATAAATTAAACAATTACGACTGTAAAAAGATTATTATGCAATTATTACTTTTATTGCATATCATACAGTGAGACAGAGGATTTACTTGTTGTCTGTAAATAAAACATGTTAGTCTTTTAAGTTAATATTATTTTATATTTTAGTCTTCTCCGTTGTTAATTTTATATTTTAAAATTTTAAGCACCTTTCTAGCCTGAAACACAGGTTCTACCTAGTTCAGGCAAATTAGCAACTGTGCCCTCTATAATTTTTAGATTATGTTATTGTAAATCTACACCATTTTTATAAATAAACGATATTATTATCTCCTTTATTTATTTTTTAAACTTATTTTATTACATTTTTAAATATTTTTATAAAAAACATTTCAAAATATAAAAAATAGTGATCCGCCGGTAGCGGGTGCAGGGTCCAAGCTACCGGTGGTTAGGGCCCCAGAGACAGGAACCTCCTCACTATCCGCGCCGTATCAAGGAGGACTGCCTTCTGAATCAGGCCCTTCACCCAGCCATCCAACGAGAGCCTCTTGAGATGTTGGTCGAGGCTCTTAGCGATAAGGCCATTCACCGTAACGACTATCGGCACAATGATTGCCGAGTCCACATTCCACATAGCGACAACCTCGTGGGGTAAGTCGAGATACTTCAATTGTTTCTCCTTCTCAGCCTTCACGAGGTTCTCGTCATGCGGGATAGTGACATCGATTATCATTGTGCACTGATCGATGTCTGTGATAATAGATCGATCCCAGTATAATGTGACATGGTTATTCTCGAGAACTGGGTCGGGCACATACCTGTAATACGGTACCTCAGAGTCCACAAGGCCGTATTTCAGAGCAAGTTGCTGATGGATACTCGTAATCCTGGCCACTTGGTTATGCCTGTACAAATACTCGCCGTTAGCCAAACGAGAACACCCAGAAGTAATATGTCTGATAGACTCACCGGGACAATGGCATGCCCGACATATGTCGATCGTCCCGTCTTTCATTATATACTTCCGGTAGTTATTCGTTAGCATAACTTCATCCATAAAACGAGAATGTAGATTGAGAGAATGCTATTCTCTGTCTACGGATACTACGTATAAATCCTAGCATGTCAAACACAGTAGTTCTAAATTTAAAAAAAAAAATCAATGATAAAATCTATTGCCAGTTATCCACTTTAAAAATCGAATCTCTTAGGGTGGAGATAACCAGTAGCCCCCTTTTTGGAGGAAGTACCCCTCTAAAACTTCTATTGTCTTACTATACCGAGATTCGTCCAGATCGGTTATAACAAACTAAGAGAGGAAAGCAAATTTCGCCAGACTTGAAGTAGACGCTTCGCTCGCGAGTGTCAATATTAAAAAAAAAAATTCGTTTTAATTTATAAAAACTAACTGGTCCCTGGTACTTCATCGGCGTGTGATCGCTGCTGCCCATTCTCTAGTAAGTCCCTTTTACGACACCCACGGGAAGAAATGGGGGGGGGGGGGCAGGTACTGCTATTCTTTAAGTCCAGCACCATACGGAACAGGAGGCTAATGTCCAACCAGTGGACGTCTTCGGCTGAAATGATGAAAAAAAATGAAAAACCTAATTCGGAATAGTACGAAAATTTTAAAACAATAAATAGCCAAATCGGTCCAGCCGTTCTGAAGTGATACGCTTACCAACGAACAGCATTTTATTTTCATTATATAGACGTTGAGTTGTCCTCAATTCTCATACAAAAACACACTTTCAATTTCCCGAATTTTCAAACTTTCCCGGCCACTTTCAAATTTTTAATTCCTTAAGGACCTGGTTTATTTATTTTATTTATTTATTTTATCATTTATGTACACACAGTGTAGGAGAAGCACCATACTCCTAACTCCGTTTGCTATTAGTTATAAGTAGCTATAAGAATGTACTAGTAGCTTAACATCATCTAACTAATAAATTTTCCACGAGACTATGCTTGTCCGTCGGAAATAAACACGTTTTGACTTGAACGCAGAGAATCAACTCAAAACTGCGTACGGGTTTCTCCCTGGCTCAGAAAAGTCGACAGGTTGTGACTTGCACGAGAAAATAGGGGCGTGGTTACTGTTTAAACCACATATATTGGTGTTATAGTTTTACTCGGGTGAGGTGTACCCGCTACGTTAGCTATGGTGCAAAACTAATATATATGCGTCCCCTAGGATTGAAAGTTAGTCCATAAATTGTTCATAAATTGTATCCAGCAAGTTAGTAATAGTAACTAACCATCAAGTGACATGCTCAATAGAGCCCTGTGTAGTCGCGTGTCTGTAGTATCTGTATTATGTTTGTATTATTGCAATAATTAGTGTTTCGAAGGTAAGATTATTGCCGTAAGTATTATGATTGTGTTTTATGTGTATTTTGTTTCTGAATTGTGTTTACGTGCCCTTTTATTATATTTGTGAATACTTGTACTGGTTTAATTTGCATAAAGACGACGATAACCCCCGCCTATCAGAGTCTAATCACGCCGCCCCCTAAGCACAGCATGCAGGTTGTTTGATATATGTTTCGTGTGCTGTGCTTAACATTTGGTCCTTCGAGCCGGATAACCGATTGTCCGGGCGTAGTCTTACAAACTAGCGTTCGGAATCGGATTACGCTTATAGGCGAATTAACCAGGTACAATGAGTGAGAAAAGTGCCGTAACCACGCGAAGCAAACTACGCAAAATGACGGAAGAAGCAGACACGCGGCGCAGGGAAGCCGCCATCGCCTCGGACTCAGGCTTACTGTCGGAAGTGCCACCAGGTTCACCATCAATAGCGCCAACGGTAAGATCAGCGGCTGCACCCATTATTCCGCTGACCGGGGGTCGAGTAATCGACTATAGTGAAAAGCCGGCAGAGGGCGTATCACGGCAGACAGTCGCACGGTCGCCGCGGAGCAGCAGAATTTCGTCCAAGAGTAGTCGTAAGGGCGTCGAATTCTTGAGGAAAAAGGCCGAATACGAAGCTGAGCGTGATTTGGTGCTCATCAGGGAGAATCTGGTGAAGAAAAGGATGGAGGTGGCAATAGCAGAGATCGAAGCGAATGCTGAAAGTGAGGACTCAAACTCAGAGGTGGATACGACGCACCGAGTTGAAGAATGGGTGAATACAACGCCCCAAGCGATGCAACCAGAAACGGCGATGTTTACGGCGGCTGCGTCTCGCGCGCCGTCTACGTCGCACGTAGCGCTTGAGGGCACCGCGCCGTATGAACCACCTACGATTCAAGATCAAAATGTAAGTAGAGTGAATCTTGAATCTAATATGTACCGTGTGCCGGCTATGTTAAGTGAAAGTAATGTGTCGCATCCGTATAGGAACCCCGTGAGCAATGCGGGGCCTCTGCAGACGCCAGCCCATACTGAAGCGGTTAGATTCCGTTTGCCCGATGATTATCCCGCCTTCACCACTCCAGTCGCAAGTGGACCTCGAGTATCGACACTCGAGTCGGTCACACAGCGACAGGGAAATAGCGGAGTGGGGGCTGTAGAAAGGCAGCGACTATCGTCGAGCGATAGAGATAGGAAGATCGATAAGCTGGCGGAGGCGATCACTAACATGGCACGCCCGCACCCGGTACCCAGACAGGCTTACGAATTGCCACATTTTAGCGGTGACCCAGCTGATTGGATTTCATATAGGAATATGTACTGGGACACTACGGAATTGTATAACTTTAGGCCGCATGAGAATATAGCGCGTCTGAAGTCGTCTCTACATGGGGAGGCAAAGATAGCAGTGGAGGACCTGTTACGGTCAGCGAGAGAACCCACTGAAATAATGCGTGCATTAGAAGAAGAGTACGGACATCCAACCGTCATACTTCAATATGCTCTAAAGAAGGTGAGAAATTTACCTAAAGTGTCTGATAGTGGCCAGGAATTAAGGAAATTCTCATCGACAGTAAGGAACTGTGTGTCACTGCTAAAGAACGTCAGAGCAGATGGGTACCTGAATAACCCTCAACTAGTGAGCGAGCTGCTAAGCAAGCTGACACAAGTTCAACGAGCACAGTATGGTGACTTCGCGATGGGCCTGGATAACTCACAGGGGGTGGACTTGAGGATCTCACCCAGCTTGGAAATGCTGTCACAGTTCCTCATACACGTGACGCGTTCTACTTCGTACTACCTACAACCGACTGTGTATGAACCAGAACAGGCTAAACTCCCTGTGAAGCTGCAGCAGACCAGCGGACGGACTCGGCCTGGAAACGCGGCACGCCCAGTCACCAACAAGCCGCAGATGACTCATCGTGTGAATACACAGAGCGACGAAGCTACGAGTATCACACAGAAGGAGTGCGTGATGTGCCACGGCAAGCATGTCATAGAAGATTGCGACCAGTTCAAGAAGCTGAATATCCAAGATCGCTGGGAACTGATCAAGAAGAAAAAAGTGTGCTTTAATTGCTTAAAAGCAAAACACACTAAGCAGTTTTGTCGCGCAAACAAGTGCAAAAAGTGCGACTACAAACATCACGTGTTGTTACACGAGGACAGGTCAAAACCAGAATGTGTAACAAACATAGGAGAGTGGCGAGCCACAGCGTTATTGAAGATAGTGCCAGTGTCAGTGTGTAACGAAGATAGCGACAACGACCAGTGTTATGCGTTGTTGGACGACGGGGCAACAGTATCGCTAATAGACAGTTCGCTCGCTACTAACCTATCGGGTCCACGTGTGCCACTAACATTAAAGACCGCGGGCGGTCATGCTGTGTCGGACCTTACCTCGCGAGTGGTATAAGTATGTGTGAAGGGCCCCAATGGACAGTGCCATAATATCAAGTGCCGGACATTAGCAAACTTGAACTTGCCTACACAAACAGTGACCTCTTCAGTGATCAACGATAACGCGCACCTGCGCGACTTGGGTTGCGCAGAGATGAGGGGAGCCAAGCCGCTGCTGCTGATCGGGCAGGACAATTGGGAGCTGCTCGTTGGCGGGGACACCCGCCGTGGACGATCCGGTAAGCCAGTTGCCTCACTTACTAAGTTAGGTTGGGTCATACATGGACCATTTAATAACGACAGTAGTACCGAAGCAGTGAACTGCACAACAGTTTCCCTCCCAGATTTGCATGATTTAGTAAAGTCACAGTTTGAATTAGAATCAATAGGCATTTCTCAAGTAACCCGCAAACATAAGGATGTAGAACGGGCTGTACAGGTGTTAGACAGTACGAGTCAACGCACCCCTGATAAGAAGCAATGGGAAGTAGGTCTTTTGTGGAAACAGGACAACATTCTGTTGCCTGATAGTTACAGACAGGCCCGGCAGAGGTTGTATGGTATCGAGAGGCGGATGCGAAAGGACGCTCGTTTCGCAGAGACGTACGCGAACCAGATAAAGCGTCTAGTAGCTGAAGGGTATGCACGGAAGGTGGAGGGCGAGGTAGATAGCTCACCGGTTTGGTACCTACCACATTTCGGTGTTGTAAACCCGAACAAACCAGGGAAGCTTCGCCTAGTCTTCGACGCGGCTGCTACGTCCCAAGGTACGTGTCTGAATGATAACCTACTGACCGGACCCGATCTATTAAATTCATTACTAGGTATTTTGATTAAATTTAGAGTAGGTCCCATAGCGTTCACAGGCGATATAGCTGATATGTTTTTGCGAGTTAAGATTAGGGCACAAGATCAGGGCGCTCAGCTGTTTTTGTGGAGAGGCGCGAACGATGGTAGGGAACCTGATACCTACGCCATGACATCAATGATATTTGGCGCCGCCTCTTCACCAACCACGGCGATATATATACTCAATAAAAACGCCAATGAGTGGGTTAACGTTCACCCCGAAGCTGTTGAGGCCATAAGAGATAAGCACTACATGGACGACTATTTAGATAGCACGTGGTCCGTAGAGCAGGCCAACAGCCTGATCGAGCAGGTTGCCAGAATACACGCCTCCGGGGGTTTTATCATACGGGGGTGGGTAACCAACTCGACAGAGTTAAGGGAAAAACTAAAAATAGACAGGTTATCAGCCAGAGGCAACTGGCGCTGGGTCCCCACGTCGGACAACCCAGCTGATAAGGCTGCCAGATTGCCTTGGCCTGATGACCATGCAGTGTGGTTGTCGGGCCCCTCGTTTTTGTGTTCACAGGAACGGTGGCCAGCATGTCGCGAACCTGAGGCGGCAGAGGCAGACCTCGAGCGCATCCAACGAGTCCACACTGCGGTGGCCCCTGCCGGGCCCCTCCTGGAGTACAAGCGCTACTCAGCCTGGAAGCGCGTGCAGCGCGTTATGGCGCGCGCGCTGATTCTCGTCGAGCGATGTCGCAAACGAAGAGCGACGTCGGAGCTGCGTCCACACAACTTAGAAGAGGCGCACCTCCACCTGATGAGGTTGTGCCAACGCCTGGTCAGGTACTGTGAAGAATGCACTGAGAAGCACGCTCAAGGAGCGGGCCCCTCGTGAGGAGGTCCTTTACACCCTTCTTACCGAGGCAGAGCTGATAGTAAACAGCCGCCCGCTGAGCTATGTGTACGACGATCACGAGCAGCCTGAGGTCCTGACGCCGAACCATCTGCTCCTGGGCACGGCGTCCGGGAGTACACCGTTTGCGCCGAGCAGCTACGAGGACGTCGATTCCCGCCGGCAGTGGCGGCGGGTGAATGCGCTCGCCGACATGTTCTGGCGCCGCTGGCTGCGGGAGTATCTCCCGACTCTGCAACGTCGTGAGAAGTGGACAACTAGTGGACCCAATGTGCGCGTGAGTGATGTGGTAGTGATCGTTGACAACAATAGAGAACGAAGTGCATGGACAAAAGGTGTGATACAATCTGTGTATCAGGGTAATGACGGAATCGTCCGTGTTGTAGATGTTAAGACAGCAAACGGGGTCTTGCGTCGACCAGTAGCAAAGATTATTGTGCTTCCCACAGAAATGGATGTAAAGCGGTTGAACCCTCTTACAGGGGGTGGAATGTAGGAGAAGCACCATACTCCTAACTCCGTTTGCTATTAGTTATAAGTAGCTATAAGAATGTACTAGTAGCTTAACATCATCTAACTAATAAATTTTCCACGAGACTATGCTTGTCCGTCGGAAATAAACACGTTTTGACTTGAACGCAGAGAATCAACTCAAAACTGCGTACGGGTTTCTCCCTGGCTCAGAAAAGTCGACAGGTTGTGACTTGCACGAGAAAATAGGGGCGTGGTTACTGTTTAAACCACATATATTGGTGTTATAGTTTTACTCGGGTGAGGTGTACCCGCTACGTTAGCTATGGTGCAAAACTAATATATATGCGTCCCCTAGGATTGAAAGTTAGTCCATAAATTGTTCATAAATTGTATCCAGCAAGTTAGTAATAGTAACTAACCATCAAGTGACATGCTCAATAGAGCCCTGTGTAGTCGCGTGTCTGTAGTATCTGTATTATGTTTGTATTATTGCAATAATTAGTGTTTCGAAGGTAAGATTATTGCCGTAAGTATTATGATTGTGTTTTATGTGTATTTTGTTTCTGAATTGTGTTTACGTGCCCTTTTATTATATTTGTGAATACTTGTACTGGTTTAATTTGCATAAAGACGACGATAACCCCCGCCTATCAGAGTCTAATCACGCCGCCCCCTAAGTACAGCATGCAGGTTGTTTGATATATGTTTCGTGTGCTGTGCTTAACACACAGAAAATACATAATTATAATTAGGAGTACAAATATATTGCTTATTTCTTAAGAAATTTCTTCCAGCAGATCCGCGAAAGGAGAAACGAAATAGAAATGTAGACAACAGTGTGTGAGAACAAGAAGAGAAAAATATGAATATGTGAAGACCTTAACTAAAATATTAACTATACCTAACACGTGTAACATAAACTTAAATAAATACATAAAGCTAAAATATTTAAACATACATAATATACTATACTTATATAAATACTCACAGTTACGAACATTTGCCAAATCTGTCCAGCCGTTCTGAATTGATGCGCTTACCAGCGAACAGCATTTCATTTTTATTATATAAGAAGATACACTATAGTAAAATTAAGTCCTTCACCGAGTCCTACGCTACCTATTTGCCAAATTTGATGATAAGATGTTCAGTAGTATAGTCGTGATGACAAACAGACTGACATACAGACTTACTTTCGCATTTATCCTACTTCCTACTTAATATTATAAATGCGAAAGTTTTGATGTTTGTTACTCAATCACGCCAGAACGGCAAGACGCATCTGGATGAAATTTGGCACAGAGATAGATTATAGTCTGGAATAGCACATAGGGTACTTTTTATCCCGGAAAAATGTACGGCTCCCGTGGGATTATTTCCGAAATCCACGCGGGCGAAGCCGCTGGCAAATGCTAGTAAATTATACGTAGTATTATTAGTTGTATATGGTTGACATGTACCAGTACTGACAATACTACTGGTTGGAATCTTCACCGAGGTCCACGGCAAGGCATGCACCAAGGAATACAACCCGATTTGCGGAAACGACGGAAAAACATACGGTAACTCTTGTATGTAAGTACAAAGACAAATCCTCTATAATATGAGTTTTTAAACTTAACATAAAAAAACCGGCCAAGTGCATGTCGGACTACGCACAATGAAGGGTTCCGTAGTCGGGATGAATCCCAAGAACAAACTTAACATTGTAGTTGAAAAACATGTTCTCCCATACATTCCGACTGCAGATGTAAGTTTGTACGCACAATATTGAGATATTTACCTTGTTATTTTAAGACCGTAGACTTCTTATAAGTTTTCCTGTAACCAATAGGTATAGAACTATTTTCTGTATTATTTTTTTGGCAATACCACGTTATGGAATTAAATAGGTTTTCGGAAACCAGGGATAACTAGCCGATCTCACGTTATCAGTGACCACTGCGTATCAGAGATTTTATTACAAGTTCATACATACTAATAATGCGAAAAGACTTTTTCCCCAACCTAATATTACAGGAAGTCTATGGTATTAAAATAACATGGTAAATTTCTCAATTTTGCGCGTACAGACTTATATTTGCAGTTGGAATGTATGGGAGAGCATGGGTTTCAAGTAAAATGTTAAATTTGTTCTTAGGATAAATTTCATCCCAACTACGAAACCCTTCATTGTGCGTGGTCCGACACGCACTAGGCCGGTTTTTGTTTGTTTGAGCTCGCTAATCTCTGGAACTACTAGTAGGATTTGAAAAAAAAATTGCATTTGATAACCCAATATTGAGGAAGGCTATTTATCATCACACTAGGTACCTTAGGAGCCGAGCAAAAAGAAATAAATTCAGAGAAATCGAAGTAATAGCACGGGCGGGGTCGTGGGAACAAGAAGTATCAAGCGAACTCGCGGGCAGCTAGTAACTACAGGTAACCAGGTCCCTTCTCGATGCTTTTCCTTCGCCGATGTCAGTAATGTTCAAGATAAACTCAGAAAGTCCTTAAGAATTGAAAATTTCACATTATTACTTGCCCCGATTCGAACCCACAACCTCGTGTATAAAGGGCGAAGCCTAACTCGCGCATTACATAGCAGAAATGCATGCATAAATATGTAGGTATGTTTGATACGGTTCCGAACATTGTACCTAATATCCTCAAGCAGTTTAAACTAATTAGTCGAGCACACATTAGCATACAGATGTTTCGTTGTATAATTAGTAAATAATGTGTGGAATTAACGTTACGTCATCAAACTGATATTGGTACATAAACGATAAGGATAACGACCCTGTTGGGTTGCTTGATATTGATGCCGATTCTGTTGTTCAGTAACTTCTATCTTTTTCTCCCTAATAAAATAAAGAAGGGCGGACATAAAATAAGAGCTGTCAATTTTAGTTGAACTTTTCGTTTTATCTCACAAATACAGAGTAATTGAACAAGTGTATTATTTTTTTTTAAACAAGCTCTTATTAGTCTAAATCCAGAAAACTAATTGCGTAACACACTATCAATCGGAATCGCTTTCATTTTGACAGTTCAACAACATTAATTGCATTATTGTTTTTTTCATTTTTCGAACACAAGAAGCAATGGATTAGCAATTTGCTTCAAAATGATTCAGATTCCGATTAACAGTGTGTTACGCAATTAGGGTGCTGGACTAGAGTTCTTGTCAAGACGAATCCAATGAGCCCAAACTCGATAGGTTTCGTTAATTTTTTGTATGAACGTATAACTATTTCGCGCTAAAAATCCGCCATTTTTTTTTTTTTTTTCAAAGACCTTAACTGTCGAAATCGATTCAGCGTTTGGTAGATATGAGGTAATAAAGAAATTTAAAAATATACAAAATACGCGCGAACAACATAAGCCTTCCTTGGCAGTCCGGTAAGAAGTTACCTAACAACTGCACAGCATTAACTTTGTATCGTGATCCTTACTGAACAACGTTTGTGATCAGACTAATGGCATAACGTAGCCGCAAAGTTAGAATTTACCTTGTTTATTCTGTGGGTAAATCCACATGGGAACATTTCTTCTGGAGAGAACGGAGGGACATGGGGCCCAGGAGATACACGTACATTTAAACCGAGTATTAGGAACTGGTACCAATGGCCTTGGTGCGATACCGGTACCAGGGAGGTACCTGTACTATTGGTGCCGGTACCAGACATCGTACCTGTACCATTAGTATTTCTAATCAATTTCGGTACTGTACCGGTACCAAACAAATATTTAAAGAAATATTGAAAGAAAACAGACATAGTAAATAAAATATATTTAATAAGCCATTACAAAAATAACTTCAAGTTTGCCAACCGTACGAGGTTTCTTGTACAAATATGAGATTTATGGTACGCGTCGGGTAGCTGAATTTGGTACCGATACTTTGTTACGTGGAGTACCGGTACCCGCCTGGAAACGGTACCCAGGTACCGAAATGGCAAGAACCGCTACGTATCGATACATAACCTGTACTTTGGTATCAGTTTCAAGCCCTGCCTACAAGTGTTCAAGCTTTTCATTCCCCGACTGCACATTTTTTTTACCTTGTATACTGACTGTTTTGTTGGCTGTACATACGCGTACACAATGGCACTGCGCCTCCTTACACGTGTGACGTCACTCCGTCAGATTACATGTGAATTATGTTCTGCTGCATTTAACAGATGTGCGGAGACATGACCGCAGGGGAGATGTTGCGTACAGAAATGCTAGTCCAATTTATAATTAGGGATCTGTACCAAAATTTTAAAAAGGAACCCTTATGGTGCGACTCAGTCTGTCTGTCACAGCTAGATATCTCAAGAAATACTAATGCTATCAACTTGAATTTTGGAACAGTTTTAGATGACATTTATCCAACCATTTTGCAAATAAGAAAGAAATATTTTTTTTTGCAACAGGTACTGAAAGGGGGTCTTAAAATTAGAAGTGCCCCACTTCGAATTTTACTAAAGCATGTGGGGTATCATATCAAAGAGCGCTGTTTGCACATTCTCAAACATTTTTTTCTTTCAGACCGCATAGTTTTCGACTTTTGATGAAAAATGTAAAAAATATACCGTTCCCGTCCTTATCTCCGAAGTTTGCATAGAGAAAAATCTGAAATTATTCTGTGTGATAGAATTTTATGTAAAGATTACAGGAAAAATAAAACGATGTCTCTAAATATATTTGACCTTAAGCCTTGTCCGACTCGTTCTTGACCGGTATATTTTATTAATATCAGATTACTTTCATAACATTTAGTAGTAGTGTAGTAGTATTTAGTAGTTCATTTTTAAAATGTCACAGATGCATAATAAACAAGAAAAGATACTTTTAAATGTTAAAACAGAGTTATGCCGAAAAGTGACAACGCAATTTCAGACGAAACACTGATCTGAAGTTGCGTTGTCCGCGTTCTAGATTTTTTTTTTCTAGATTCAGTTTGTTGTTCGTGGATTACCATATTTTTTCAGTGTTAGCACTGTAAAAACTGTGAGTGTATGTTTCAATAATAGGTCTTTACCTATGAAATTGCCGATTTTTGGTACCGGTTAGTGTGAAGATCAAATCCTTAATTATATTTAGAATTCCAAATTCAAATAAATTTTATAATATAACATGACATTAAAAAAAAAAATCAGTTGTTCATTTGTTTTTCCGCCGTTCGATTTTTCTTTGATATTGATGTTTCTGTAACCATGGAAAAAATCTAAATTGCGCGCTATTTTCAAATACGAGTTCCGTCGTGGCACCAACGCAACACAGACAGCACGCAATATTAACGACATGTATGGACAAGGTACGCACGGTGCGTTTTTGGTGTAATCATTTCCGTTCTGGAAAATTTTCCCCGGGGCTCATTGTTGAGATCAACTCTCAACAATAAGCCCCGGGGAAAATTTTCAAATCCAACGAGGCGGTGAAAAACACCGTAAAAATTTTCGAGTACAAGTACGTGTTGACTGCGTGCTTGTCACGCGGTTTATGGAGAGGCGGAAGGCGTGTAAATAGCCTGTCTCCACTGCGGGATGAGGACCAGAGAACAATTAACGTCTAGATTGCACGTCAATTCAAATTGCCTATTTTGTCCTAGGTAACTAAGCTTCAAGGACGATTGGTGACGGTCTGATGGTGTCTATAGTTATCCCCAGCAAATAGTGCAAAGCGGGACCTTTAATCTTCCTTGCGGAGTCCTGCTTCAGAGCTGGCGGCCACGCTCGCTCGCCCGTACACTGGTCACTTGAAGTCTATATTGTCACAGATCAATCGGACGCAGGTTGTACTATAGGAGGGTTGATGTTGTAAAAAATTTATAGGACGGAAAATCCCCAAGGAATTACGGGATAACACGTAATGTTTATGGTTTTGTAGATTGAAAACGTGGTTTCGCGGTGAGACTATTTTTCATCTGACAGCTTGTCACATCAGCTGTCAATCGCCGCAGGATACTCTAATGTCCGCTACACATATTTGCCTAAAGCAGACTACAGACACCTTTAACACCTTTATATAAGAGGGCAGTAACTTGCCACACCAGTTTGAAATGTTCGGTTCCATAAGATACTACATTTTAATTTAATTTAATATTTTCAATAAATTAAAAAGATGGCGGGTTTATCTCACACGAGCTATAATAGTACTTTACGAAACTGTTGCATAATGACGGATATTAAAATACGAGTGTGTGTTTATAAACCAAGCTGTTAGCGAGGTTTTTAACCAACTTCAAAAAATAATGTTTGTATGTCCGCAATTTGATTAAAAACAAATGAACCAATTTTGATGATTTTTTCATATTAGCCTACGTAGTTTCAGGAAGGTTTTAGTATACGTACGTATAATACATTAGGTAACGTTATATGTATAAATTCTTCAATGTACATAAAACATTGGCGCCAAATTTTTGCGCGTCACATGGCCAACAATACTGACGCATCATATGACCAACATTGGCGCCAACTGAACGTGAGTTATCGTGGCTGCTCTGTATAAAAGACACTCGAACGGAAGTTTGTTGTTAGTCGTGATCAAATTGGTATTTCGCAAGGACAACATGAAACTTACTTTGGGTGAGCCCTTTCAATATTTAATTTTAAAATTAAAATAAATTATATCTTACCTTTGATAAGTGGCAACATTTTCAACTTTTTGGCACTTTTCCAGTTGAAAACGAAGGACACTTCTTTTATTCCCTATATTTTGGAGTTTGTTGCGCCACTGTATTATGTCCTTTTGACGTTCAAAATGTGTTGATTCTTAGCCTACTTTGATAACTAATATTTTTACCCGACTAAGGCAAAGACAAAAGGAAGGGTTATGATTTTAGCAGTCTATGTATGTATATATGTAGGTAAGTATGTTTGTATTTAAGTGTGTTCCGCCGTAGCGCCTAAACTATTAAACCGATTTTGATGAATGAGGTAGGTACAAAAATGCTCAAGGTAAAGCCGTATTCGAATGCCATTATAATTTAGTAGGTATTCCTGGCACCTACATCGTATACAGGTATGCAACGAAGGCTTTACACTGACCAATTTTGTACTTGTCTTGATTTCTGTCTGAAATATTTTCTTATTTTGTAGGTACTTTTTAAATCACTTTTATTTTCCGAAGTCGGGTTAGGGTTTTTTAAATTAAATTTTTTAAATTTAAAAAAAAAATAAATGTTGATTTTATAACGATATATTGTTTTATATGACAATACTAAGCTATGGCATGTCAGTACTAAGATATCGTCGTGGAAATTGAACCAAAATAACTAGAGACAGGATAATAAAATATGCTGTTTAAAATGGTCGAAATATGCATCAAACATGCTCAAAATATGCAACAAAATCGTCATGAAGTGCCAAACTGTGCAGTTAAATAATAAATACTAAAAAATATTGTTTATTTTGTGTTGAATGAGAGTATTTGCCCTTCAGTGAGGCAATTCGGTTTTCTCGAATCCCATGAATGTTCGCCTGGGCTTTACGGAGTGCTTAATTATTGCAAATAGGTCACACTATGACATCCTGGCAGGAATACGTCAAATTACAAACCACCCTGTATAATCATTACAGAAATACGAGAATGCATACGCAAATAAACATGCATTCGAATAAAATCCTATATGCGTAATATAGTATAGTCACACCGCACATATCTTTGTTTCCAGTATTTACCCTTTTCCTGGTGCTGATGGGTTCCATGATGACCAGCGCTAGGAAAGACTGCATCTGTCCGCAAGTCATCGACACCGTGTGTGGCAAGAATGGAGTCACCTATAACAACCCCTGCCTGTAAGTTTTATCATCATCTACCTATCCTTTTCTCAACTATGTTGGGCTCAGCTTCCAGTCCAACCGGACGCAGCTGAACACTAGTATTATGGAGCGATTGCTTGTCTGACCTCCACAACACAATTACTAGATAAAACGATACCTGTTGGCAAGACTGGTTGTCAGACTTTCGGGCTTCTGACTGCCCGTGACGACTGTCGCAGATCTAGGAATGCCAGCCGTGCTTTCCGAGGTGACGGGTCTCTCGGATAATGGACAGTCACCAATCCACGGACTGACCTCGGCATGATCCTTCAAGATCGACCGTGCGCCAAGTTTAATTATCATCATAACAGAAAGAAAGAGGGATTTATTGGGCCTCGCTCAGGAAGAACACAAACTAAATAGTAGGATACTAATTATAGGAATAAAAAATAAAAAAGAAATAAAAAAACTTAACATTGTAGTTAAAAAACATGTTATCCTATACATTTCAACTACAAGTGTAAGTTTGTACGCACAATATTGAGAGATTTACCTTATTTTAAGACCTTTCTCATAACTTTTCCTGTAATCTATAAGTAAAGAACTATTTTCTGTATTCTTTTTTCAAAATTTTTGGCTCAGTAGTTTCGGCAATAAGCTAAGAAGACTTGTAAATTTTCATGCGTTTTCTCACATAACTTCAAAACTATTTATCTAAAAATATTAAAACTTTTTAGCAAAAAATAAAACCGACTTCCAAAACAAAACACTACAAAGTGAAAAATAACTTTAATTTCGGTAGTCGGTGTCTTTGGTTTTGTATTTTCGTTTTTTGCCACCGACTTCCGAAATTAAAGTTATTTTTCACTATGTAGTGTTTTGTTTTGGAAGTCGGTTTTATTTTTTGCTAAAAAGTTTTTATTTTTCACTTTTTAGTTGTGGAACCTACCCCACACAAATTCGAATACATAATTGAGCACAATAATTGTAGATATAGCCATGTAAATAACAGTGATAGGAAGTTATTAAAACACCATCACATCATCCACATAAAATAAGTGGGAAATATACGCATTATTGAAGCTAACTCAAAAACTACCCAAGCAAAGTTAATAAAATTTATATGGGACCACCTCAAAAGTATACCCTTTCAAACAAAAAAAGAATTTTCTAAATCGGTCCATCCGTCTTTGAATAATCGCGTAACAAATATACAAAAAAAAAACACACACACAGATGAATTGAGATACCTCCTCCTTTTGGAAGTCGGTTAAAAACTATTCCCCCAAAAATGAACACTATATCTCAACCTTGATTCTATTAGAGCATAGTACTTATACTAGTTTAGTTAGTTTTATGTTTATTTCATCCCTCAGACTGCGCGGCATAACATGCTGAGGAAATATATGAATCAATGGCTTGCAATGCCTCTCACACTAATGCTCCAATTTTGCAATGAGTAACTTATGGTCAATTGTATCAAAAGCAGAGCTTAAATCAAGGAAAACATTTCTTATTTAGATAACCTTATGTATTTAACAAATGCATAGAATGTTAATTAAATAAGTTAATAAAGTCAAAATTGAATTTGAATTTAAACCGTTTAAGGTGGTTCCTCTATTCAAACGTCTATTTCCCAGCCGGTAAATATTTTTGAAAATTTAATGGTGTTTATTTATAACTAAAATTTTGTCGCGGCTTTGCTCAAGTGGATGTCGGAATATATCCCATGGGAAGGTACCATGGGAAGGATTAGAAGTACCCTATGTGTTAATCCAGGTAAACGATGTATTAATTCCGTCTTCATACCGAGAGTTCACAGGCTATTTGTCTTAAGCGATATCCTGGCTGACATTGAGTTATAATCCACCTGCATTAAAAAGTGAAAAACGTAAAAAACTGAGATAGCTATTGATTCCTAACCGTCGATAGGCCACTTTTTTGCAAAAAATATTGATACTTTTTACAAAGTCGTTTTTTCCGAATAATGAAACTTTGAAATACTGTCATGTAAAGTTCCAAAAATGTCGCTTAATACAAATAGCCCAGGCTTCACCCCTCGATATAACTCTATTATTGGTTTACGCGGCGTGCGCCAGTAAACTCCCGCATGATTTTTTCCGACATCTTTAACATTCATCGTCAAATATCAGTTAGTTTATACAAAACATTAATTAATTACACACTTAAACCTTCGTCATGAATCACTCCGTCCGTTGGTGAAAACCGTACTAAAATCCCTTCGGCAGTTTTTGAGTTAATTGCGTTATACCTTCAGAGAGACCTACAAATCCACCCTGTGTAGTACATGTAGGTTAAGTCCAAAGTAGTGTATCTTCTTAGTACGCCTTTCATCTCTAGTTAGTAAGTTGTTTCGAAGTTCCAAGATGTTGTATAATTATGTTATACTCGTAGAAGTTTGAGATAGTTGCAGCTTATGTGGGGCACACGATGTTGTGCGTTACTGCTTCGCATACGTTTCCTTAAAGAATCACACACACTGTAGTGAAAAGAATAACAAGTAACAGCATTCACCACTTGACATACGTATAATTTTGATTTAAGAAGTGTAAAATAAACCGGTATTATACATTTATTAAAAGTAAAAAAGACAATAAAACTTTAAGTACTTAAATCATATATTAAAAAAGATTCCAGTTAGAATTGTAGAAAGATTACAAAAGTAGAACTTAGCCGCACGAGAATGTTTATTAGTCTTCTTTTGCTCTAGATCCTAAAAAGTTCAATTGCAATTGTTTATCTAGGTACGTGAGACGGCGCTAAGTACAGTCTTAATTTGTGAAGCAAACTAATTCCCAAATTAACACGCGATACACCTAATATATTATGACAAAATAAATAATAATTAAAAATAAATTAAATCGATTTCAAAAAAAATTAACTCATAATTATGAAATAATTTTATTTTCGGTGGTGTCTTGGGATCCGTATTTTATTTTTTTGCCACCGACTTCCGAAATTAAAGTTATCTCATAATTTTTAGTTAATTTCTTTTTGAAGTCGATTTAATTTTTTTAAATTATTTTGTATTACGTAATTTTTAGTTTTTAGTAAAAATTGGAATATTTGTTTGTAATAAGTAGTTAATATTTTTGTTATAAATATTGAACTAGAATTTGACCAAGGTTTTGAGATGTTTTCCCTTTGACATCACACCAGTAGCTCGTATCAATAAGCCAAGCCGTCACACTTTTTTACATACAGACGTGTCGAATTGAAATAAAGAAATATCATCTCATCTTTCTCAGTTTTTTTTTTTTTTTAAATTGTTTAATAAGTTAGCAACGGCGTGACTTAGAAAAAAGGTAGAAATATCTGAGATAGCGTCCAATTGTCATGCGCCGTCGAAAGAAGACCACTAGGTATAGTTGTGTGGTCTCGTTGCAGCTCAAGAGATGTTGTACATCTCACAGGCTAAACGCTAGGCTCGGAGGGTAATAGCCGAGATTCGGCTTGGTAATTACGGTCATTCCTAAGAAAAATATCGCTATTATTTTTCTGTAAGGATCGGAATTCAAGCAGAATTTCTAATAAAATAGAAGATGAGAAAATTTACATACCGTTTGGCCAAAAGTAGCTTCACTTGCTGTAATGATGAAAATGATTGTGCAATTCGCTTTACCTTTCTACTACAAAGGGAAAAGATTATAGACCAAGCGAACGTAGCGAGTGAAGCGTCTCTGCTTCAAGTCTGGCAAAAGCTTTCGTCTCTCAGTTTGCAGATTGGAGGGGTAATTCCTCCAAAAACGGGCAAAAAGGGGGCTACTGGATATCGCCGCCTTATTAGATCTGATTTCGATGGTTCTTTTTTTATTTGAAAGGTAGTAAGTTTAAGTTGGTTTTATAAAAAATTGGCAAAGGACTGATGAAAAAAAAAACATTGTAAATATCTCGTTTTATATAACTCTAGTGGTACATTAGTTGTTGCAATAAAGTTTGTGCGAAGTGTATTATTCGCAGAACTACTAGTAATATAAAATTAGATTAATAATGCTGGACTTTCAAAAACCTGAAAGAATAAGCCAAACATATGTTTGTACGAAAGACAACTATTTTATTAGATTTATCACCAAAATATCTCCTTCAGGATGATATTATTTGTTTTAGGTTTTTGAAGTCGGTTTTTACTTTTCTAAAGTAAATTTATTTTTCCATTTTTAGTTGAATATACAAAGTACCGTATGCTCAAGACGAACGAAAAGAAAAATCATAAAAATTCGTTTAGAAATGCCAGAATTTTATGCATAAACCTTCGTACATAAGAATAATTACCTAATGTATTATATATGCGCTTCCCTTTAAACTTAGACGCATGCGCTGTGGCTGTTTTATAAGTTATGTCCTAGGTCGATTTTCATCCTAGATTATTTAAAGCACCTAAAGTTTTACGCTGACTGAGGCTTTTTAGTTCCTAAAGCCGTATTCAAAAGTTATATTCCCTGACTTAACAGGTAATTAAAATTGACATTGCTGTCGGGGGACCGTTCTGTGGAACACATTAATCTAAGAGGTCCCCCGACTGCAATGTCAATTTTATTTATCTGTTTAGTCACGGAATACAACTTGTTTTTTACTTTTTAGTTTGTTTTTTTGTAGTGCAGTCGTGTATTTTAATCATTTATTTTTATTTTGTACATTTTAGTGACAATTTGCAGTCTTACTTAAGACTGGTTAAATCGATTGCAGCCAAAGACTAAATGTTTGTTTTGCATGTATGTAGGTACATGTAATGTTTATGCCAATAAAATTTACATATTTTTTTTTTTGAATATGCTGTTCAACGCCTTCAATTTGATACCCATATTGTAATAATTGAAGAAAAAATTTATGTTTTTCACATTTGAAAATGGAGCGATACTGCCGCCATATTGAATTTTTCAACAAAAACGCTATCCCATACATCCAAGTCTGTTCAGACATTTAAAAGTTATTGCGGAGTAAAGAAATTCACCTACATACTTACATGCACCTTGAAAACATTACACTCCTTTTTTGGGCAGTAGATTTTCATGTTGTAGATCATTTAAATCACCTAAAGTTGTATACGCTGACTGAGTCATTATAGTTCCTAAAGCTTAACATAGTAAAACATTCATACCATGAATAATTCAGCAAAAAAACGCATATGAATTGTATCGTTCTTTTTATTTTCAGCATGAGCTGCGCCGGAGTTAAGTTGGCGCACAAAGGAAAGTGTGGCGGCTACAAGTAGAAACATTTGATGACCGCGATATCATGCATTTATCTCAACGTTTTTTCTGCATCTACTAATATTACCAAAAAAATGTTTTAAATAAAATTATTACCAAAAATTTGATTTGTGTGCTTTTTATATTTACCTTCAGAAATGTAGTTAATGGCGATGATTGTTTTGATGCAACCAGATAAGAAACTTTTTTACAAAGTAAAAAATGCTGGCACATTTGACATTAGTGAAACTATTCATTTGTAAAGATGCCTGTATCTAAAGTATTCGTGTAAAGTACGTGTTGTGTACAACAATTAAATACAATATACTTACTGTATACTACTACTTACTATACTACTCGTACTTACTATATACGTACTGCCGGTCTATTCTGTAAAAATCTCACCGTGAAAACTTAGGTGAAGTGAGCTTGAAGTGAGCCGTCAATCCACCTGATGTTAGGTATTGACACTATTGACAGCTCACTCCACGCTCACCTCACCTAAGTTTTCACGGTGAGATTTGTACAGAATAGCACTGCTGGTTACTATGGGCTTTTCATCCTATTTTTTATCATATATCTCCATTTATGAATACAACAGATTGTACTTCGGAGAGTGTGGCCGAGAACTCCACGACCTCATTCCGCCGGCCCCCTTCTACCATCGGACATCTAGACGCACTGCCAGTTACTATCCCTACCTGGTTGCTATTCCACCAATTCGCACTAAGCGCTTCTTAACGTCTTTTATAATGCCCACAGCAAAGGAGTAGAACTGTTTGAACTCACTACCTGCGTCTGTGTTTCCGAACGCATACAACCCTAATCACTTCAAAGTGAGAGTGAACAGGCTTCTTCTGGGTAAGCTCACTCCATCGTCGACCTTGTCTCTGTCGCCTCTGACCTAGACTAGAGACAATAGCAAACCGATCACAAATAAAAAAAATCATCTCCAAATCAATTTGCCCAGCCTTTTCCCAACTAATTTAGGCTGGATACCAGTATTTTACATCGAGCAACTGCCTATGTGACCTCCATAACCCAGTTATACGATACCTTTTGGTAAGACTGGTTCTGAGACTTCTGCCTACTCGTAACGACTGTCAAAGATCTACGAATGACAGCCAGAATCAACGGCTTAACGAGCTTGCCGAGGTAAAGAGGGGTCTTGGTATGTAAAGATGGAGCTACGGAGCAACCCTGGCAAGCGTAATTGAACCTTCGCTCGACCCGTGCGGCTGTTATCATTTAGCCACCAACTCTATAGAATACACTACAATCAACCAATAAGTGAAAATAATCTTTTCCTATATCCTTATCACTCTTTGTTGTTGCACCGATCGATAGTGTCCTTGATAGAAATCAAATACTGCAAAGAAACGTTATGAAATTTAAAAGAAATTGTTGGTAGCAAAATGTCCCTTACTCAGAATGTCCCTTTCGCAAATGTGTCCCTTTCGCAGAATGTCCCTTTCTCAGAATGTCCCTTTCGCAAAATGTCCCTTTCGCAGAATGTCCCTCTCTCAGAATGTCCCTTTCGCAAAATGTCCCTTTCGCAAAATTTCCCTTTCGAAGAATGTCCCTTTCTCAGAATGTCTCTTTTGCAAAATGTCCCTTTCGCAAAATGTCCCTTTCGTAGAATGTCCCTTTCTCAGAATGTCCCTTTCGCAAAATGTCCCTTTCTCAGAATGTCCCTTTCGCAAAATGTCCCTTTCGCAGAATGTCCCTCTCTCAGAATGTCCCTTTTGCAAAATGTCCCTTTCGCAAAACGTCCGTTTCGCAAAATGTCCTTTTCGCAGAATGTCCCTTTCTCAGAATGTCCCTTTCGCGAAATGTCCCTTTCGCAGAATGTCCCTTTCTCAGAATGTCTCTTTTGCAAAATGTCCCTTTCGCAAAATGTCCCTTTCGCAGAATGTCCCTTTCTCAGAATGTCCCTTTTGCAAAATGACCCCTTACTCAAACAGACAATTCCTTTCGCAGTAATAAAAACTGGTCTAGAGCCAGTAGGAGTACAACACAGAGGGGTACTGTAGTAATGTTTAATAAGTAAAATGGGTAATTGCATGCACACATACTAAACTAAATAATAGAAATCGTAGTTTGTCAGATTTACTGTCACTCAAAACATCAATTGTGAGAAAGGGACATTTTGCTACCAGTGGTCATTTTGCGACAGAGCCGTACGGGGCTGTACGAACGTGCCTTTGTTTTGCTCGACTTAAATCTTACGACTACTAGCTTGCTACAAAAGTTTTACGACTAAACACTAAGAACCATACACAAAGTCTATCGGGAAGGTCTTTGTTCAGTGTTATGATGCAATAATGATAACCATCATATCTGAATACGTTTCCCGAGACAAAGCCTAGATTCTATAGACCTATTATATATGACCTAGAGGCACACTAGACTATTGTCATAGCCTCTGTGCCCAATTAATCGTAACTCCTCAAGTAAGGGTAATAACATATAGTTGGCCATTAGCCAAGAGCTGGTCATTGTATGTCTTAATATGGAAATATAGACATATATACGTTATCGCCGTGAACACTGTTGAACACGGCCGTTTGCAGGTAATGTTACGTCTTGGCAGGGTAGATTGTGATCAAAGGATGATAACCCTATGAGTTAATATGCAGCCGCCTATGTTTTAGATATTACCCCAGCTTATCTTTAGTATCTCCCAACAGTCGGTAAACGCGAGAGTTTTCGCAAAGGAATAGTGCGGGAATTCCGGGGAAAGGAGGCGGAACTTATGACCCAAACTTCTGTATGACAGTACAATTTTTAATATCATTTGAATAAAAGGTACAATATTAATTAGTCGCCTAGTAATTAGATATTTCAAATACTTAATGGGAAAAACTAAAAATATATTAATACTCTGCAATATTTGCATGAAACTAAAAATGCTCCGTCACTAATTTCGTAAGTACCACAGTCATGTTTCTCCAAAGGGCTTTGAACACTAGCGCTATTATTTTGACACAAATTAGGACACAGCGTTCTCCAATAAACATTTAAACTGACCCAACGCTCGCAAAAAAAAAGGTTAGCAATTCACGGGGCATACCGGTTCCACCCTCGCCCGATGATCTGCGTCTCGCTCGGGGATCTGCGTACAGAAATAAAATACCATACATGATATTATTCATGTGCCTTCACTATCCTGTCTTCACTTACACTCATAAACTTCAAAAACCTAACATATCCAAGTATGCATAAACGGAACCCTGTAAGCGCCTACCAATAAACTAACAAGAACATAAAAACCGCAAACTTACCGCAAGATATCCTTCAGTATACGACTTCAACCTAACACAAATCTTGTGTACTGTGTATCTTTCCCTAGGTTTCACAATTGGTAAACAAACACGGTACGAAAATCACTGGTTTCTGCAAGGACATTCACACTGTCTTGAAGATGGATATATCTTAGAGGGAATTCCACCAACATAAAAACTTTTTACAAAAAAAAAAAAAACATCCTACTTCCAAAAAAAAAAACACTACAAAGAGAAAAAAACTTTATTTTCGGAAGTCGGTGTCTTTGGTATCGTATTTTCGTTTTTTGCCACCGACTTCCGAAATTAGTTATTTTTCACTTTGTAGTGTTTTCTTGAAAGCCGATTGTTTTTTTTTTTGTAAAAAGTTTTTATTTTTCTCTTTTTCGTTGTGGTACCTACCCCACACAAATTCGAATACCTGTAAAATAAATTAGAACATCATCCACATAAAAAGTGGGAAAAATACGTATTGTGTAACTCAAAAACTTAAGCAAAGTTAATACATTTTACATGGGACCAATTTCGAGGAATAAAACAAAAATCTTTCAAGTATACACCGTGTAATTGACAGGTTGGCAAAAACTTAAACAGTAGCTTCAGACCATGATTTATGACTGAAAAACGTTGGAATTTTCTTCAGGAAAATTGTCGAATTTTCCGACCGTTTTTCAACTAGATTTGTGTTCTATTCATTTGTTACAACAAAATCCAGCCCTAAAAACATAATTTTAGTGAAAAAAAGCAAAAAACTTAAACTCGGCAATGTAAATAATAATGATTAAAAAAGAAAATTCATACATACCGCGCGGAATCAGCTGTTAGTTCTAAAAAAAAACTCTCTTGAAAAACGTTCACCTATCATTTCCGGGAAAATATTTCACTATCAAAATGTTAACAATACCAGTCTGAATTCATACTTTTCGTTTTTGCCAACCTGTCAATTACACGGTGTATATATGTATATATACGTGTCGAATTGAGAACGTCCTCCTTTTTTGTTTGTCGGTTAAAAACTGATCAGCAGATCTAAGCCGCGTTCAAGAGCTGTCAGGTTCATCATTGTTCATTGTTGTGAAATATTGACACTAACAGCTGATGAACGCGGTTCAGATGTGCCAATCGCGTTCAGTGTCATTGTTCGTTGTTGTGGAATAGTGACCCTAACAGCTGATAAACGAGGTTCAGATGTGCCAATCGCGTTCAGTGTCATTGTTCGTTGTTGTGGAATATTGACGCTAACAGCTGATGAACGCGGTTCAGATGTGCCAATCGCGTTCAGTGTCATTGTTCGTTGTTGTGGAATATTGACGCTAACAGCTGACGAACGCGGTTCACATGTGCCAATCGCATTCAGTGTCATTGTTCGTTGTTGTGGAATATTGACGCTAACAGCTGATGAACGCGGTTCAGATGTGCCAATCGCGTTCAGTGTCATTGTTCGTTGTTGTGGAATATTGACGCTAACAGCTGATGAACGCGGTTCAGATGTGCCAATCGCATTCAGTGTCATTGTTCGTTGTTGTGGAATATTGACGCTAACAGCTGATGAACGCGGTTCAGATGTGCCAATCGCGTTCAGTGTCATTGTTCGTTGTTGTGGAATATTGACGCTAACAGCTGATGAACGCGGTTCAGATGTGCCAATCGCGTTCAGTGTCATTGTTCGTTGTTGTGGAATAGTGACGCTAACAGCTGATGAACGCGGTTCAGATGTGCCAATCGCGTTCAGTGTCATTGTTCGTTGTTGTGGAATATTGACGCTAACAGCTGATGAACGCGGTTCAGATGTGCCAATCGCGTTCAGTGTCATTGTTCGTTGTTGTGGAATATTGACGCTAACAGCTGACGAACGCGGTTCAGATGTGCCAATCGCATTCAGTGTCATTGTTCGTTGTTGTGGAATATTGACGCTAACAGCTGATGAACGCGGTTCAGATGTGCCAATCGCGTTCAGTGTCATTGTTCGTTGTTGTGGAATATTGACGCTAACAGCTGACGAACGCGGTTCAGATGTGCCAATCGCATTCAGTGTCATTGTTCGTTGTTGTGGAATATTGACGCTAACAGCTGATGAACGCGGTTCAGATGTGCCAATCGCGTTCAATGTCATTGTTCGTTGTTGTGGAATATTGACGCTAACAGCTGATGAACGCGGTTCAGATGTGCCAATTGCGTTCAGTGTCATTGTTCGTTATTGTGGAATATTGACGCTAACAGCTGATGAACGCGGTTCAGATGTGCCAATCGCGTTCAGTGTCATTGTTCGTTGTTGAGGAATATTAACGCTAACAGCTGTTGAACGCGGTTCAGATGTGCCAATCGCGTTCAGTTTCATTGTTCGTTGTTGTGGAATATTGACGCTAACAGCTGTTGAACGCGGTTCAGATGTGCCAATCGCGTTCAGTGTCATTGTTCGTTGTTGTGGAATATTGACGCTAACAGCTGTTGAACGCGGTTCAGATGTGCCAATCGCGTTCAGTTTCATTGTTCGTTGTTGTGGAATATTGACGCTAACAGCTGTTGAACGCGGTTCAGATGTGCCAATCGCGTTCAGTGTCATTGTTCATTGTTGTGGAATATTGACGCTAACAGCTGTTGAACGCGGTTCAGATGTGCCAATCGCGTTCAGTGTCATTGTTTGTTGTTGTGGAATATTGACGCTAACAGCTGTTGAACGCGGTTCAGATGTGCCAATCGCGTTCAGTTTCATTGTTCGTTGTTGTGGAATATTGACGCTGACAGCTGTTGAACGCGGTTCAGATGTGCCAATCGCGTTCAGTTTCATTGTTCGTTGTTGTGGAATATTGACGTTGACAGCTGTTGAACGCGGTTCAAATGTGCCAATCGCGTTCAGTTTCATTGTTCGTTGTTGTGGAATATTGACGCTAACAGCTGTTGAACGCGGTTCAGATGTGCCAATCGCGTTCAGTTTCATTGTTCATTCTTGCAGAATATTGACGCTGACAGCTGTTGAACGCGGTTCAGATGTGCCAATCGCGTTCAGTTTCATTGTTCGTTGTTGTGGAATATTGACGCTGACAGCTGTTGAACGCGGTTCAGATGTGCCAATCGCGTTGAGTTTCATTGTTCGTTGTTGTGGAATATTGACGCTGACAGCTGTTGAACGCGGTTCAGATGTGCCAATAGCGTTCAGTTTCATTGTTCGTTGTTGTGGAATATTGACGCTGACAGCTGTTGAACGTGGTTCAGATGTGCCAATCGCGTTCAGTTTCATTGTTCGTTGTTGTGGAATATTGACGCTGACAGCTGTTGAACGCGGTTCAGATGTGCCAATCGCATTCAGTGTCATTGTTCGTTGTTGTGGAATATTGACGCTAACAGCTGATGAACGCGGTTCAGATGTGCCAATCGCGTTCAGTGTCATTGTTCGTTGTTGTGGAATATTGACGCTAACAGCTGACGAACGCGGTTCAGATGTGCCAATCGCATTCAGTGTCATTGTTCGTTGTTGTGGAATATTGACGCTAACAGCTGATGAACGCGGTTCAGATGTGCCAATCGCGTTCAATGTCATTGTTCGTTGTTGTGGAATATTGACGCTAACAGCTGATGAACGCGGTTCAGATGTGCCAATTGCGTTCAGTGTCATTGTTCGTTATTGTGGAATATTGACGCTAACAGCTGATGAACGCGGTTCAGATGTGCCAATCGCGTTCAGTGTCATTGTTCGTTGTTGAGGAATATTAACGCTAACAGCTGTTGAACGCGGTTCAGATGTGCCAATCGCGTTCAGTTTCATTGTTCGTTGTTGTGGAATATTGACGCTAACAGCTGTTGAACGCGGTTCAGATGTGCCAATCGCGTTCAGTGTCATTGTTCGTTGTTGTGGAATATTGACGCTAACAGCTGTTGAACGCGGTTCAGATGTGCCAATCGCGTTCAGTTTCATTGTTCGTTGTTGTGGAATATTGACGCTAACAGCTGTTGAACGCGGTTCAGATGTGCCAATCGCGTTCAGTGTCATTGTTCATTGTTGTGGAATATTGACGCTAACAGCTGATGAACGCGGTTCAGATGTGCCAATTGCGTTCAGTGTCATTGTTCGTTATTGTGGAATATTGACGCTAACAGCTGATGAACGCGGTTCAGATGTGCCAATCGCGTTCAGTGTCATTGTTCGTTGTTGAGGAATATTAACGCTAACAGCTGTTGAACGCGGTTCAGATGTGCCAATCGCGTTCAGTTTCATTGTTCGTTGTTGTGGAATATTGACGCTAACAGCTGTTGAACGCGGTTCAGATGTGCCAATCGCGTTCAGTGTCATTGTTCGTTGTTGAGGAATATTAACGCTAACAGCTGTTGAACGCGGTTCAGATGTGCCAATCGCGTTCAGTTTCATTGTTCGTTGTTGTGGAATATTGACGCTAACAGCTGTTGAACGCGGTTCAGATGTGCCAATCGCGTTCAGTGTCATTGTTCGTTGTTGTGGAATATTGACGCTAACAGCTGTTGAACGCGGTTCAGATGTGCCAATCGCGTTCAGTTTCATTGTTCGTTGTTGTGGAATATTGACGCTAACAGCTGTTGAACGCGGTTCAGATGTGCCAATCGCGTTCAGTGTCATTGTTCATTGTTGTGGAATATTGACGCTAACAGCTGATGAACGCGGTTCAGATGTGCCAATTGCGTTCAGTGTCATTGTTCGTTATTGTGGAATATTGACGCTAACAGCTGATGAACGCGGTTCAGATGTGCCAATCGCGTTCAGTGTCATTGTTCGTTGTTGAGGAATATTAACGCTAACAGCTGTTGAACGCGGTTCAGATGTGCCAATCGCGTTCAGTTTCATTGTTCGTTGTTGTGGAATATTGACGCTAACAGCTGTTGAACGCGGTTCAGATGTGCCAATCGCGTTCAGTGTCATTGTTCGTTGTTGTGGAATATTGACGCTAACAGCTGTTGAACGCGGTTCAGATGTGCCAATCGCGTTCAGTTTCATTGTTCGTTGTTGTGGAATATTGACGCTAACAGCTGTTGAACGCGGTTCAGATGTGCCAATCGCGTTCAGTGTCATTGTTCATTGTTGTGGAATATTGACGCTAACAGCTGTTGAACGCGGTTCAGATGTGCCAATCGCGTTCAGTGTCATTGTTTGTTGTTGTGGAATATTGACGCTAACAGCTGTTGAACGCGGTTCAGATGTGCCAATCGCGTTCAGTTTCATTGTTCGTTGTTGTGGAATATTGACGCTAACAGCTGTTGAACGCGGTTCAGATGTGCCAATCGCGTTCAGTGTCATTGTTCATTGTTGTGGAATATTGACGCTAACAGCTGTTGAACGCGGTTCAGATGTGCCAATCGCGTTCAGTGTCATTGTTTGTTGTTGTGGAATATTGACGCTAACAGCTGTTGAACGCGGTTCAGATGTGCCAATCGCGTTCAGTTTCATTGTTCGTTGTTGTGGAATATTGACGCTGACAGCTGTTGAACGCGGTTCAGATGTGCCAATCGCGTTCAGTTTCATTGTTCGTTGTTGTGGAATATTGACGTTGACAGCTGTTGAACGCGGTTCAAATGTGCCAATCGCGTTCAGTTTCATTGTTCGTTGTTGTGGAATATTGACGCTAACAGCTGTTGAACGCGGTTCAGATGTGCCAATCGCGTTCAGTTTCATTGTTCATTCTTGCAGAATATTGACGCTGACAGCTGTTGAACGCGGTTCAGATGTGCCAATCGCGTTCAGTTTCATTGTTCGTTGTTGTGGAATATTGACGCTGACAGCTGTTGAACGCGGTTCAGATGTGCCAATCGCGTTGAGTTTCATTGTTCGTTGTTGTGGAATATTGACGCTGACAGCTGTTGAACGCGGTTCAGATGTGCCAATAGCGTTCAGTTTCATTGTTCGTTGTTGTGGAATATTGACGCTGACAGCTGTTGAACGTGGTTCAGATGTGCCAATCGCGTTCAGTTTCATTGTTCGTTGTTGTGGAATATTGACGCTGACAGCTGTTGAACGCGGTTCAGATGTGCCAATCGCATTCAGTGTCATTGTTCGTTGTTGTGGAATATTGACGCTAACAGCTGATGAACGCGGTTCAGATGTGCCAATCGCGTTCAGTGTCATTGTTCGTTGTTGTGGAATATTGACGCTAACAGCTGACGAACGCGGTTCAGATGTGCCAATCGCATTCAGTGTCATTGTTCGTTGTTGTGGAATATTGACGCTAACAGCTGATGAACGCGGTTCAGATGTGCCAATCGCGTTCAATGTCATTGTTCGTTGTTGTGGAATATTGACGCTAACAGCTGATGAACGCGGTTCAGATGTGCCAATTGCGTTCAGTGTCATTGTTCGTTATTGTGGAATATTGACGCTAACAGCTGATGAACGCGGTTCAGATGTGCCAATCGCGTTCAGTTTCATTGTTCATTGTTGTGAAATATTGACGCTAACAGCTGTTGAACGCGGTTTAGATTTGCCAATCGCGTTCAGTTTCATTGTTCATTGTTGTGAAATATTGACGCTAACAGCTGTTGAACGCGGTTTAGATGTGCCAATCGTGTTCAGTTTCATTGTTCATTGTTGTGGAATATTGACGCTAACGGCTGTTGAACGCGGTTTTGATGTGCCAATCGCGTTCAGTTTCATTGTTTATTCTTGCAGAATATTGACGCTAACAGCTGATGAACGCGGTTTAGATGTGCCAATCGCGTTCAGTTTCATTGTTCATTCTTGCAGAATATTGACGCTAACAGAACGCGGTTTAGATGTGCCAATCGCGTTCAGTTTTATTGTTCATTCTTGCAGAATATTGACGCTAACAGCTGATGAACGCGGTTCAGATGTGCCAATCACGTTCAGTTTTATTGTTCATTGTTGAGAAATATTGACGTTGATGTATCTTGAATGCGGTTCAGATGTTCCTATCGCGTTCAGTTTCATAAGTGAAATTTGCCCTTCATCATACAGTATTCATACAGCATGTATGAATACTGTATGAATAACACAAAAAATGCTTAGAAATACCAAAATGAAAATCTCAGTCCGCATATTTGTTTACGAAATGAGACAAGTAAAAAGAACACAACTTTGCAACAACTTTGCAAACTCTGTGTGTCTGTGTCACCTCAGTTTTTATACACCATTCACTAGGCAGAAGTCAGACTATTCATATTCTCATATGGGGTTGTATATTTGAGTAAAAAATGCAAATACTCTGATTTATTTTGCGGAAAGCACGCGATGTTGGTGTAGAACATATGGGGAGGGGACAGAAGAACCAGTTTGAATATATGAAAAATATAAACAGACGAATTGAGAAACTCTACCTACGAGTATATAAAGTCGGTTAAATTATGGTTGATAAAGATGTTGGAAACAATAATAATTAATGTTCGCATACCCACTCTGTAGTTGCTTACTCTGTTGTATTACATATTCTTATGCGCTGTATAGTGATGGGCGTCGCGTGTCCGAAATAGTTGAATTTAAAATTATCTAGCAATTTATCTGTGAATTCTGATAGTGATTTCGTTTATTCTTTTATCGATTTGTAACGGGCGATGCGGATAGTTTTATTGTGGGAAGTGAAAGTTAAATTGAACTGGTTCAAAAATAATAATAATAATAAAGAAATATATGAATAATAATAAAATAATAATAACGATATAGTACAAGAGAGATACAGAAACCCGCAGGGCAGCATGTGGCGAGCTGTTGGGTAGCGACCCCACGGACCCTATCTCCTGGGAGAAATCTTGTCCTCATCTCTGGCTTGCCTTTATTGGCCGGCTGGAGTGAACACTGACAAGGAACAGAGCTCCCACCTCTTTCTTGCCTTTATTGGCTGGCTTGAGTGGAGATTGTCAACCAACCGGGGGTTGTCCTTGGGTGCACTTGCATAGTGCATACAGGGATAATCGTCGGTTGGTGTCTCCTCATCATTTAAAATTATCCGGGGGTCTCTGCGAGTTGGCTTCGGCTCCATGTACGCCTTCCAAAGGTCCAGGACCCCAAGGTCCCGAGACAAGTCAAAACAAATAATAATAATATCCTGGGACATTTCATACACGGTTAACAGATCCCAAACTAAGCAGATCTTGTACTATGGAAACCAGATAACTGATTAAGCAGACATAACTTCAAAGAGCTCAAAATGAGTGTGTTACAGTTTCGTAATTAATTTATTACCCCAACTAGTGTTCCAATTTTATCTTTTAAACCAGAACTATCTCAATTTACTATTAATATTTAATTGAAAAAAGAAAGTTCCCCATTTACAAACATCTAAAACGACTTTGCTGTCAGATCACACGCAAACAGTCACATTGATCTGAAACTAAAATAATAAAACTGATCGTTTCACTTCTCCAAACAGCACACGTCCTGAAAATCTAAGAAAATAACCGGTTTTCAGCGCTGGAATACTTAAAATGCAGACCGATGTATGGGAGCTACATGACTAAAATTTTGCAGTTTAAATTGCTACAGCTAGCTTCCGGGAACAATTCGAGAAATGATTATTATAACCTGATCATGTTCGGAATACACGAATATTGCGATGACGAGAACAATTTACAGTGCGCTGTTCTCTAAAGCCGATTTTTTAGCGGGTTGGAAATCAGATTATTTTCAATTTAAATTATTTTTTATTATTAAATTTAAATTATTTTTTAGCGGATTTTATTCGGATACGTGTTTATTTATTTATTTGGGACAAACAAACAGTAACACATTATATATGCGCAAGTAATATAAACAAAGATATTATATAAATGTGAAACTCACAACGTTATCCACAGCATATAAATACGTGTTGCGGGATTGTCCGGTTAACTTTGGTCTCCAACAGTGTCACCATTTCTCAAATCATGTAGTGAGGCTATTATTCGAAAGTGATAAATTATATGAAGAAAATTGTAGATAATACTTTATTCTAATCCACATGTTTTATTACGAACAATATTTTTTAAATTGGTTCTAATACTCTTTTAACACGTGCCTACTAACAAGCTTAAACCCAAAAACTTAAAATATTTTAATCAAAATTGTATTCATTCCCTTTATTCAAAACTCACGACCCGAAACTTTTGGCCACAAAACCAGCATCTAAACAACGACAAGCACCCACAGTCCCACATATTTCCATTTTGTCGTCTCTTTGTCAATCCGGCTCATTGCGAGCATTCCCTTTGACTGCCAGCCAACTCGTGCCAACCAACCCTCTCAGATAGCATCCTGGAACGCACTTCATAAGCATTTCACCAGCACTAATTCCAATCTAAATTTAGTGTTGCCTATGTCAGTATTTGCATTAGTAACTAGGTAATTAGTTTTAGTAGCTTTGCCTTTGTCACATCCCTAGCGTCGTAATTTGGCGCGCTTTGCATATGGCCGCCATCTTTGTTTAGTGTTTACGAAACGCTAGGTTGTGGTATTATTGCTACCGTTTATGATAGTGTTTATTAGTTTGTAGGTTATAGTAAAAGGTTACTATACTTAAGTCGTTTAAAGGTGAAGAGTCTGCATGATTTGCACGAAGATATCATTTGAAGAATTATCGACCTATTGGAGGAAAATAGGGTTAACAACACTGAAAAGGCAACCAAGCTATAATTACCAGGCAGTCTAGTGACTTATATAGTCATAAGTCACTAGCTATCATTCTAAACAAAAGCTCATAATTGTCAGTGGACAGTTAAACATGACAGCTCCCATT
Organism: Dicycla oo; assembly: GCA_948252095.1. Lineage (NCBI taxonomy): Eukaryota > Metazoa > Arthropoda > Insecta > Lepidoptera > Noctuidae > Dicycla > Dicycla oo. The sequence goes on from OX411730.1 coordinate 26,849,190, forward strand.
AAATCCTTTGAGCGTTGAAAGTATTGGCACTTTTCCATACTCATTGGACTTATTGCATTTGATGTGATTTTACAGAAAACCTTCGAACAACAGTGAATACTTGTCTCCAGATCTTGTATGAATAATCTAACAAACAATAAAAACATACAACAAAATATTCTTTCATATTACGTGTGTATGTTTGTAGGTATAACATTTTAAAGCTTTCTTGGCACATTTTCAAAAACTGAACACTGCCACTCTGGTTTGAAAGAAAATGAAAACAAAACTTTTTGGAACTTTTTAGAGTCAGTCCGTATTGTTTTTAAACGGAGGCATTAAAACAGAAGAATGGATCGCTCGTTAGTGACTAGTCACTCGTATCCGTCACTGTGACCCCGAGATCCGGAGGTTTTAGGATAATTTGTCGATAAAAAGAAGTCTTTACAAAGCCTTAAAAGTATGCTCTCTATACTTCAACGGTTTTTAAGGTATGGTTCTCTTAAATCTTAACAAAAATGTGGTATTATTGTATTTTAATAGAGTCTGCAAGTACTGGGTACCGAAGATAACGTGTTGTATTTTGAGTAATAACGTTTTTAATCTAAACGAAGACACCTTTGTAGGTAATTTATTTATTTATTCTGTATCTATTTCATTTGTCTTTTGACCTTAAATAAATAAGTTCATCATCGGCTTAGCCTTTTCCCAACTGTATACATACATAAATAGTAACAAAAAAAAGATACATATATAACAAAATCATTTTCCGAATAGCTCATGATATATTTATTTTTAATTACTTTACATTAATTATATAAAAACAACCCTGTAGATTGGAAAGATAATGATAAATGATAATGATAAATGATTTTTATTTCTGTAAGTAGGTTTGTACAAACACTTTTACAAGTCAATCATGTTTTGTTTTTAAACTAGATGAGGTCGGCGTTTCCTATCTGACTACTCTGAGAAGAAATAGAAAGAAGAGAAAGAATCGAAAGAAGAAATAAAAAGCGACAATTTAAGTAATGATAAGTCGTTCCATGGGATTCGTTCTTAACTATGTCTAATCAGAAATGAATTAAGACTGGTCGACAATTTACAAGCTTTTCACTAATTACAGCGGGAACTCTGTCAGATTTGTTAATGTAAATGAACCAACAATTCTGCGATTGTATGAAAATCCACTTACCCTCATTAATTTTCATTAATTTTCCATTATTAAAATCATTTAAGCAATATCCCGTCGGTGAATTTCCGATACTTCTTTCACCCATTCTTGATCACTTATTATCACCGATAACCACCGCACAAAAAAAGCAAATGACAGAAATTTTGTTGGATTTTCCTAATGAAATTAAGGAAAGTGCAACTTCCTTTGGAAAGTATACGACTCGTTCAAGTTCAGTACGTTCTAAGTTGCCAAACGGTATCGTATGAGCAGGTAATAAATTAGTTTCGAACTGATACTACTTGTAAGGCAAGTTTTATGTTATGAAAATGTACACCGTCTTATACTACCTATACGAGAAATGGTATTAAATCTAATCTTTTAGTAGGTACTTAAATCTTTTTCTCAAAATACCAGTTCAGAGTGCACCTGATCGTATACAAAGATAATACATATTTATATATCTTCGCACCACGATGAACTCACTAATCAGGCTGTAATCACAAACCTATAAAAAGGATTATAATAAATATTACTCAAAATAACGCTGTAATTATATTGTATATTTTTGAGATTGGTTAACTATTTTGTCTTGTTTATTTAGATGGTATTAACCATATCTGTAAGTTCTGAATTGCAATAGATACGTAGGAGCCTTAAAAATACAAAAAAAAAAAAAAAAATTGAAACTGACCTGTTCATGCTTGTGATCCTTCTTCATGGAGCCGCCATGGCCGCCCCCTGTGCTTTGTACCGTATTCATCTCTAACACATATTAACACTATTGATAAACCAACTAATTTCAAAATGGACAGTTTTTACTACTTCAGGCACTGTTTAAGTCATTTCGTTCGCAGCACAATTATTTAATTTTTTATTATTATTTTACTTTTTGATATTGCAGAATGTAGACAAGATTTTCGTATTATTTTTCGGAGATTTATATTGAAATGATAAGAGGCACAGATAAGGAAAATAATAACGCGTCTGCAATCGGATGAACGTTGATGAGGAAAGAGAATCTGGTAAGGAAAGAAACAACGTTAATATGGTGTTGACCTACATGTGATTTTTTAAATTTTTGGGTAAATTACGTATATTTTAACAATGAAATTTATAGCCTAGGTGGATGGTTAAATGACTTACAGTACGGCAGATTTATCTTGGCGAGTCCGAACTTCGCACATAAAGCAGAACATTTAAAAAAAATGTTATTGCGCGTAACATTTTTTAGGAACCAAATGGTGACATGGGGCGACATGCGCGAAAGTTCGTAGTACCTATGTTCAGACTCGCCAAGATATTTCGGCCGTAGTGTATGTTTGTTCGAAGTTGAACTTCGTAAACGGTAAGCACGTAGATCGTGTAAACGCCTCTTGTATTGTATTATTTATTTAATTATCTCAATTCTGACAATGTCTAAAGTAATGTGGAATAGTAGGTTAGTCTGCGTAATAAGAGAAAAAAAAAAACAAGTGTATGAAAAAATATGTTCGAGTCTCAATAAGTTTTGAACACTACATATTTTTACATTCTTGACACTAGGGTTAGCGACGGCACGCTGAGTACGTACTTATTACAGAGTGACTACACAAATAGCAATTTCACAACTAAAATACTAGTACACAAGCAAAAACTTGTTCTCAAATTCCATCGACTTAAAATCAAGGCCTAATTTCAAAGCCCACCGAAACTACATAGCCCAAAAAATAGCCTCATCGGTATGCAAACTAGAAAGAAACCTATACACTCTTTCCGACTGACCCAATTCTGTGTCTCAATAGAAATATAAACGACGCAGGGGGGTGGGGGAGAGCCACCCCTCCCGGTTTGAGGCGTCATCCGTAAGATTTGCATAAACCAATTTGCGGCCAGTCACGCGAGCTCCTGATGCCAGCACACGGGGAAGCACAATATGGCGATAGTCGCGACACTGTTGCGCCACTTGTGTGGTGTTTGTTTAGGCTCCTGTGAGAACGAGCAGCTGATAGTTTTGAAGACGGATCATGATAGATGAGGAATTGAATTGATAGACATGGGTACAGCTTTCTCTAAGCAGATAATTGTACGATCAGATATATTGAAGTAGCATGAGGGACATGCAAGGAAATAGCGTTATTAAGAAAGAGCCACCACCGAGCAGTGTATGTATAAATAAACAAAGAAAGGAGAATAAAACGTTCCAAGTGTGATTGTACATCATTGTTTCTACTACATAAAAAGAGGTGTTGGTTTAAAATACCAAAGTATAGCTCGGACCTTAGCAACACATCGAAAATAAAATGATACGTACACACGCTTGTCAAAACACTGAAAACTGTTAACAAGTAATCCGTTTTCCCAAATTCCTTTAACATTCTGTGAGTGAGTCGTCGTCGCATTAAAATAAACTCGATTGAAATCGACAACCAGTCAGGTTTCTTACAAACTAGTATAGTGAATGGGCGACTTGCAGCGTAAATACCAAGCGCGCTGGCTACGTCACGAAGTAAATGCGACAAAATAAAGCAGTTTTATTATACCTGCTACGAGGTTGCTACGGCGTAGCTGGTGTCTACGCGATGTTTGCTACGCTTTGGGTGATTTCTTGGTACTTTGATGATATATCTTAAATCAGTGGATCACAGAGTCGTCGTTATAATAAGATTGAATTTTATAAAAAAAAGACAAAATAAAGAATGCTGAGCATAAAACATTGATTTACAAGAAAATATATTATCAATGTCATTACATTTATAACATTTACTATTTTTACATTATGGCCTTTTTAACCTCACGCAGCTGAAAATTACTTCGAAAATAATCTATCTATGGTAGGACACACAACCTGTAAGCATCATCATAATCAGCCTATAATGTTCCAATTGCACACAGGCAGGGAGTGGGCTGTAATACACCACGCGGGTCCAGTGCGGGTTGCTAGATGTCACATGTCTTCGAACTTTCGGTTCTAGCACAAGCCGGTTTCCTCACGATGTTTTCCTTCACCGTTTTGAGAGTAGTGATGATGAAATAATTTACACAAAGTAAAACGCCAGTCTGGGTTCGAACCTACGACCTACAACTCGTAAGTCGCGGCCGTTACCACTGCGCCACAACTGCTCTTGAAACCTCTAAGATTCGATCTCAATTTTTGTTCTTCGAAATGCTCGTAATGTCTGAAAACTACGTTGTGTATGATCTACTTTTTGTAGCACTTAAAAGTCTGAATGTGAGAACGTTCCCGGTCATTAATGCCAAAACATAAACACTCTTAACCTAATAAACTTCATTGATTTAAAATAAATCTCAGTATATCAAGAACCTGTCTTCTAATCTCAAGCCAATATCTAGCCACCGATATCACACAGAGAGCAGCAAGTCGCTTCAAATAAATTAAGCAATATCATAACCGTATTGCCACTTCATCACAATAATCTGTCCCTTAGAGCCTCTTATTATGAGACTCTTCGGGGATAATAGAGCTCCTGAATATACCATTATGTTGTGAGATGAAGTTAACTGAATAACTTGGGTCCATATCGAAGAAGATCGATCGGCGTTTGTTTTTGTTTGTTTGTGTTGAGTATCTTTTTAACCGACTTCCAAAAGGAGGAGGTTCTCAATTCGTCTGTATGTTTTTTTTTGTATGTTTGTTACGCGATTACTCAAATACGGATGGACCGATTTAGAAAATTCTTTTTTTTGTTTGATAGGGTACACTTTCGAGGTGGTCCTATATAAATTTTATTAACTTTGCTTGGGGAGTTTTTGAGTTAGCTTCAATAATGCGTATATTTCCCACGTATTTTATGTGGATGATGTGATGGTGTTTTAATAACTTCCTATCACTGTTCTTTACACTTTACATCTACAATTATTGTGCTCAATTATGTATTCGAATTTGTGTGGGGTAGGTTCCACAACTAAAAAGTGAAAAATAAAAACTTTTTAGCAAAAAATAAAACCGACTTCCAAAACAAAATACTACAAAGTGAAAAATAACTTTAATTTCGGAAGTCGGTGGCAAAAAACGAAAATACAAAACCCAAGACACCGACTACCGAAATTAAAGTTATTTTTCACTTTGTAGTGTTTTGTTTTGGAAGTCGGTTTTATTTTGAATAATATTGTTATATTTTCTTTTGTTTTAGTAGTGTTTGCTTGTGTGGTTAGATTATTTTAATTAAATATACTGTTTACTATGTAGTCGGTTAGCTATGTTTTGTATTCAAGATAATATAAGAAAGTAGAAATAACGTACAATCGGTAGAAAAATAAAAGAAACTATGTTTTGATAAAAAAAAAAAACACGAATTTTAGGTACACCCTGAATACACTGATCAACAAAACTGTTCAGTACAATATTAGCCACCGAAGTCCAATCGCCGTAATCAAAAACACCAAGGTCAATTATGGAAGAATTTTTCATCTATCGTCGAAGCAGAGCACAGTGCATCACAAAACCATAAATAATCATTAAAATCCTTTGGACACAGTTAACAGTAAGCTGCAACAAGATAACAACGTGATAACAACACAACAGGACTCCGCATTAGTCTCCATAGCAACCATTAATATGATGCAAAACTTGAAACAGGGACAGGACACTTTTATAGTACAATAATATATCGAAAATCTACCATGGTCAATCAATCTGCATCTACTGACACCAGAGCAGCTCAAACGATGCATCAAGATGTAGGCCTACCGATCGAAAATATAGAGACAGACCTTCAACACATCTACAAGCTACTGAGAACAAAGGCGCGGGTCGCTAAAGAATATATTATCTTCGAAATTACATTTCCGCTCACAGCAAAACAAAGTTTTCAATTATACTAAGAAGGATGCTTATTTCATACCAAATTTTGTGAAACAAGTGCAATAAACCAAAGGCGCAAAACAAATAAAACAGTGTACAAAAACAGAATAATAATAATATAATAATAATAATAATCTTAAGTGCTACAAAATAGGGTAGAATTATAATCAACGTCACACTAGCTATATTTTTACTGTGACACATATTCCATCAAAATCATATGAGACGATCAAGTTACAGTTCGTCAGCTGATCCGAACGGGGGTCATTAGCATGACACAAAAATGTTTAATTAAAATTACAGATTTCACGCTGTATTCTTTACAAGTTTTCAACAGCAATCCAACCAAATAATTTTTTCACTAAAAATGCTCGTACCAGAGCTAGACCAGATAAACCATATTGTTAAAATATCAACGGAAACGGTATTACAGGACATGAGTCTGAAAAGATCTCTAAGCATTTTTGGAGAACAGATCAGAACACTGAATTTCATCACAGCAGAGGTCGATGATATATCAGTCATACTGGTGGAAACTGTCCTACGCGCGGCAGCAGTCTGGATCTGGAGAACAGTGAGATACTGTTCGCTTTCTACGGCCAGCCGGGCGGAGCCTCACCACAGACAGGGGTCTGTGGCGACTACATCGGAGTCAACCAGAGTGCATAGTAATATGCAACCGCGAAATCAGAGTCCTGCTGACCGTCAGCAAAGTGAGAGTGAACCGATAGGTTTAAGTGCATATTTCGCCAGACAGTGGCCCAGTGCTATGCGTAGTGCGAGTTAAAAGGATAGGGCTACGTTGTTTATAGTGCGAAAAGAACGTGTGCTTACAGTTGGAGACTCATTAGAGTAAAGAGTTTATGTTTTCAAGTACAACCGTAATTTAAACTTTTACCTTTGTTTATTTTACTTGTAATATAATTTAACTAGCGTGATTTGATGATTACGTTATTCTTTTTGTATCTCATCTTATGCTCAGGAATATATTCGGTACAATATTTGCAACCGAACAGTTCAGCACTTTTGCCTGCGTCTATTTCCATAAATGCATTTATCGCATCAATTCCCAGTCAGTACGCATGTTCGGATACCAATCGTGTAGCTCAAACCAAAGCGATCAAACCATCTTAGTGCTAATTTAGTTTAGATTTACCATTTGATAATAATAACCAGTACTCAGTATAGCCTTAAACTATGACTTCGTATCATTAAACCAGTGGTCGTAAACCAATAGCCAAACCATAACCAGTCTGATATAATGCCAAATCAATCAAATATCAACCAACCCAGTAGTTAGTTCCAAACCACGCAGGCGCTAAATTATACAAAAACTCATGACTCAATGTTTGATTTGTATCAGAAAGAAACTTTTAAAATGATTTCTACAAGAAGTTCATAGGATTCAAAAACTATAATGCCTAAGATACTTTATGAATACTAACACGAAACGTGGGTCAAGCGACGATACCCCAACAGTTTAGACATTCTTGTACAACAATGAAGGGGATATAACTTAATTTGGAAAGTACCTAAAGATACGGGTCTAAGGGTCAACGTCGGTGTTTCGTTAGTTTGTCGTTCGAATAAAGATTTTCCGGGACCGATGGCTGTCAAGGCGGTGCTCTCCAGTTTGTTCGAGAATACGTTTACCTCGGCCAAACTCTGCAGTTTGGTAAGAACAACTTTGAGAGGAAGGAACATAAGAATTCAGCTGGGCTGGGAAGCGGTTGGAAAGATTCGTCGAGTCTTCTCCACGCTGATTCCACAGAGCCTAAAGACGAAGGTCTTCAACCAGTGCGTCCTGCCTATTATGAGTTATGTAGCCGAAACGCGGAACTCACGGTACGGCTGGTCCATAAATTTAAGGTCTCTCAGCGAACAATGCAACGGGCTATGCTTGGAGTATCTCTAAGGGATCGAATCTGGAACGAGGTGATGAACCAAAGCTGTCGACATAGCTCACAGAATAAGCAAGCTGAAGTGGTAATGGTCCGGTCATACTAGCCGCAGAACTGATGACCGTAAGAGTAGACGTGTTCTTGAGTGGCGACCGTGAATCGGCCTACGTAAGGTAGGACGCCCTCAGGCTAGGTGGAGCAACGATCTTCGCAGGGTAGCAGCTGGATGACAGTTGCCGAGAAACGAGTTGAATGGCGTGCAATAGGAGAGGCCTATCTGCAGCAGTGGACTGCTGTAGGCTGATGTTGATGTTGATGATGATGATGTAAAGATTTTGAATCAGACAAGGTTTGGCCTACATTCTTAGTTATATACTTCCTGAAGTTTTAGAATAAACTCTTTAAAAAAAAAACCACCCACTTCCAAAAAAACACTACAAAGTAAAAAGTAACTAATTTCGGAGGTCGGTGTCTTTGGATCTGTATTTTAATTAAAGTTATTTTTCACTTTGTAGTATATGTTTTTGGAAGTCGGTTTTTTGTTGCAAAAACTTTTTTTTTTCACTTTTTAATGGGTCAGTTTGTAATTTATGTAAGTTATAATAGCATAATGGCATTTGCTCATCACCTTTTACAAAATATTGCCTTTCCTGATGCAGGGCCGTTAATCGTTGAGAAGTTCTCCTGGTAAGTACCAGGAGAACTCCACTTCACCATAAGCATGGTGACGAGCATAAATTACTTAGCAACCATTACTGAAGTACTTAGCCGAATCGCAACCAGTGAAATACTTGAGTAGTTCCGGTGGCCTCTATGATCTTCATCATCAGTTGCACTTCATCAAATGGAGATATGCGAGAATAAATGCACGAGTTACTATAAAAAATACCCAAATCGGTATAGGTGTGCCTATACCGATTTTAATGATATATTTGAAGAGTTCCGTCGATTTCTCCAGGACTCATTATCAAATCCTGAGCTGATAAAAATGGGACCAATTAGAAAGTATACCCTATCAAACAAAAAAAATTTCCTAAATCGGTCCAGCCATCTTTGTGTAATCGGGGAACAACATAACAAAAAAAAAAAAAAAGATTCCGACGAACTGAGAACCTCCTCTTTTTTTGTAGTCGGTTATAAAGGTCTGAAGGCTAGGCTGGCTGACTGATTGGTTAGCCTACGACTTACAAGAAACGTGATGTCGAATTATATTGAGATCTTTAATATCATATTTATTTATTCAACTATTGTATAACAAGGGGTATTAAAACACGAATATTGGTTTATCATACGAGTGTTTTAATACCGAATTATATACAGTTGCATACAAGACTTTATCTACATCAATGACATGAATCCTCTCTAAAAGATTCTGAAACCATAGGGTGTTGTACAGTGTTGTAAGAACTAGATGAACTGAATGTAAATTCATGGAAAGTTTAATTGCCGAGTACTATTTAATACAAACAAACTATGTATAAGTATATATTTTTTTAATTACGGCGCTGTGGAACGCGCGTGCATGACAATGTTCTTTTTCGGAAATTCATAAAGATACCATGAATTGAGTAGTGAGAATGTAGCTGTTTGATGAGTAAGGAAGGGATCGAAAAAGCAAAAGTAAAGCCTATATAGGGTGACTGGTAATTAGTGACCGATACTTAAAACGTAATTGTACTCGTGATAGATAACAAACAACTTTTACTACGGTACAAAATCTGCTGTTCCCTACATTTATTTTCACATAACTCGTGATAACGAACAAATTTTACTATGGAAACAAACCTGAAATCGCAAAAAAAAATCAGCTTTTCCCTACATTTATGTTCGCATAACTCGTGGGAACAGCTGATTTTTTTTCGCGATTTCATGTTTGGTCTCATAGTAAAAGTTGTTTGTTATCATGAGTACAATCATGTGTTTAAGTATCGGTCACTAATCACCAGTCACCCTATATATGAAAGAGTACTCTGTGGGAGTTGCATAATGAAATTTAGTACAACATTATAACACTCGTTTGGATGATATTATGGTTACTATGACACTGGTTGTTTTAATGTTGGCAATAAGCTAACTGTTTCAGAAACTTTTATACAGGATTTATAGTATGGGTGTAGATAAATGATGTACCAGTACCCTGTAGAGTGCTACTCGTATCTGTTGGCGCCTGAATGACATTGACAGGGAGACGTTGTTGGTAGTAAACCTTTGTGAAATTGTATTGAAAAACAAGATGGCGACGTTAGTTCAGATGTTGGCCATGTGCCAGAAAATGCTTGTACCGTTGTATCTTTTTGGACAATGTGACAAGTTTCAGTTACGAGAACAGAACGCATCAACAGGTTATCATAAAATATGTGTGCGATCGGAGGACCTTCGTGAGGAACGAAGTTCCTTCTCACGTATGATGTAAAACAAGAACAAAATTGTTGCTGCCGCCATATTGGATTTTCATTTTGCCCTCCTCTAAAACCATGAAAACGACCCTTACGACACCCATGACGAAAAAAATTAAAATTTTCGCAGCCACCATCTTGGATTTTATTTTTACGTCACTATCGGCTTTAGCACCCTCAAAAACCATAAAAACGATAATGATGAAAAATTTAAAATTCACACTGTCTCTGTCTCTCTCTCTGAGTGTCTCTTTTTATTATATACAGTAGAACGAAAGAAAGTCGCATTGAGGGGGCATAACACTTTTTCATTACGTGACGCGCGATTTCTATCAGATAAACCTACCGCAAGCCGCTTTAAAGAACTTCGCTACAATAATTATTGTTAGCTTCGTGTTTTCATAATCTCAAAGACAGCCGAATTTTGAAATAGATTTAAATTGCAGAATCATTATGCTTACTCAGTACAAAACATAATCTTGCCAAAGTAACCTCTACCTCGCCGCAACTACCAGTTTGCTGAAGTGACTTTTAAACCAATTTAAAAAGGTAGACTTTAAACGGAGCCTAGAGGATTTAAAGCTAAGTTCAGTGAGGCTGTAGCGCATCGCAGCAGATTCTGTTCGAGAAACTAATGGAAACGGGACAGGAGCTTAGAATATAAGTGAGAAACTGAGAGGTGTATTTTGTGAGGATATTAAAGTGTAAATAATATTGCATTGGAACAAATATTCATTTAATAGGACTTATTAAATAGCCAGAGCTGAACCCGTTACAGTGATGCAATACCTATGGATATAAAACAAATTATTTAAAAACACATAAATAAAAAGACAAAAACAAGCATTATAACCTACAGATTTTTGGTATTGCAGGTTGGACAAACAAATTACACCATATATCAAGTTATTACCTCGCTTCCAATATCAAAATTCTATAGATTATGTTTAATTATTGCTTGATTTTCCCTTTTGAGTTATGTGTTTATATTATTATTATATATATTTAAAAAAATAATAATAATACCTTACTGCAAGTAAGGTATTATTATTATTTTTTTTAATATATATAATTTGTTTTGTTTCAAGCATTTTAGTTTTATCACTACATAATTATTATGAAACAAAGTCCCCCCGCCGCGTCTGTCTTTCTTTATGTATGTATGTTAGCGATGATCTCAAAAACTGCGGAACGAATTTTCATGCGGTTTTCATCTATCAACAGAGTGATTCCTGAGGAAAGTATAGATGTATAATTCGTTAAGGTTTTATGTAATTTGGTTGAAATATAACGATGATTGTGGGAGATGTCAGAAAATATCAAGCCGTCTGGGAGCTTTCATCGAAAACGCTGCGTAACCCGTTTGAGATATAACAAAACATTGTATGGTGGGATTGTTTCTCTTTTATAGATCTAAAAAAGTCCGCGATGGCATATGTCTATCTTTTAAGGATAGCTTACTCTACCCATTCTAACAAAAGATAACATTTAAGGTGGTATTTGCAAAAGCTATTTAGACGGATACAGTATTAATCATTATCAAATTAAATACGTTAGTTGCCTTAACCATTATATACTCGTACAGATTATAACAGCCCTTTACAGCATAGTGCAAAGCAGCGCAAAAACCAGCGGGGCCGAAGTTCGTTCCTTGAGAGAGGCCATGGTAGAGCGGACAGATTTGACCTTAAGCTTTGTCTCCCAGTGGAGTGATGATAATCTGGTCTCTTTTAACGCCACCAAAACACAGGCGTGTCTTTTTACCGCTAAAAAGAGTCGTTTTGTCCAAACTCCTACTTTTCGAGGTGCATCTGTTCCTGTAACTGATCGAGTTGAGCTCCTAGGCATGGAGTTGACATCTGGTCTCAACTTCGGCGCCACCATCTAATACAATGCCCAAACTGCCGCCAAGAAACTGGGCATCCTAAATAGGGTGAAGCGATACTTTACGCCTGGACAGCTTTTGACCCTTTACAAAGCGCAAGTCCGATCCTGCATGGAGTATTGCAGTCACCTTTGGAATGGATCAGCCAAGTACCAACTAGCCGCGCTTGACTCGGTGGAACGCAGAGCTAAGAGGCTGATTGGCGACGTAAAACTGGTGGATGCCAAGCTTCATAGCTTGGCTCATCGCCGCAAGGTTGCCTGCTGGTCGGTCTTCTACAGATTGTACTTCGGAGAGTGTGCCCGAGAACTCCACGACCTCATTCCACCGGCCGCCTTCTACCATCGGACATCTAGACGCACTGCCAGTTACCATCCTTACCTGGTTGCTATTCCACCAATTCGCACTAAGCGCTTCCAAATGTCTTTTATAATGCGCACAGCAAAGGAGTGGAACTCACTACCTGCGTCTGTGTTTCCGAACGCATACAACCCTAATCTCTTCAAAGTGAGAGTGAACAGGCTTCTTCTGGGTAAGCTCACTCCATCGTCGACTTTGTCTCTGTAACCTGTGACCTAGAGTCAAGAGCGAGCCCATCACAAATAAAAAAAATAGTGACTCTCTTGATGCAGCATTTATAACCTGGAATAACACATAGAGTACTTTAATCCCAGTAGTACGTTCCCGTGAGACATTTTCCGACATAAGCCGCGGGCAGAAGCTAGTTAATATATATTTGGTATTGACTCATTACTAACTTTTATTTGATACCTATATTGTTACAATTTATTTAAAAAAAACCTTCCTCTGCTTTTTTTGTATTTCCAGATGCAATATATAAATATTATTTTACCTATGTCACTTCGACATTTAAGACGAATCTAACGACACCTCATATGTTAAAATCCATCAAGCCGTTTAGGCTACAGGTCACAATGGAACGGACATACATACATACATACGATACATACGCGCGAAAAACATTACCCTCCTTCTTCGTCAGTCAGGTAAAAATTTAATTGTAATTGATTGTCTAGGCCGGCCGATATAGGATAACATTTTGTTGTTATTGGCACTCCAATAGGAACTTAATCTGTATTATATTCCCATTAGAAAGCTTTGCGGCTTTGTGATCAAGCCTTATTAACAGTTTTCTATATAAGTAAAGCATTTATTCTGCAGAGGGACAATTTTATATGCTACCACAGTTAAACATTGCATACAATATTATACGCTACAACAGTTAAATATTGCATACAATATTATATGCTACCACTGTTAAATATTGCATACAATATTATACGCTACCACTGTTAAATATTGCATACAGTATTATACGCTACCACTGTAAAATATTGCATACAATATTATACGCTACCACTGTTAAATATTGCATACAATATTATACGCTACCACTGTAAAATATTGCATACAATATTATACGCTACCACTGTTAAATATTGCATACAGTATTATACGCTACCACTGTTAAATATTGCATACAATATTATACGCTACCACAGTTAAAAATTGCATACAGTATTATACGCTACCACTGTTAAATACTGCATACAGTATTATACGCTACCACTGTTAAATACTGCATACAGTATTATACGCTACCACTGTAAAATATTGCATACAATATTATACGCTACCACTGTTAAATATTGCATACAGTATTATACGCTACCACTGTTAAATATTTCATACAATATTATACGCTACCACAGTTAAAAATTGCATACAATATTATACGCTACAACAGTTAAATATTGCATACAATATTATATGCTACCACTGTTAAATATTGCATACAATATTTTACGCTACCACTGTTAAACATTGCATACAATATTATACGCTACAACAGTTAAATATTGCATACAATATTAAAAGCTAACACTGTTAAATATTGCATACAGTATTATACGCTACCACAGTTAAAAATTGCATACAATATTATACGCTACAACAGTTAAATATTGCATACAGTATTATACGCTACCACTGTTAAATATTGCATACAATATTATACGCTACCACAGTTAAAAATTGCATACAATATTATACGCTACAACAGTTAAATATTGCATACAATATTATATGCTACCACTGTTAAATATTGCATACAATATTTTACGCTACCACTGTTAAACATTGCATACAATATTATACGCTACAACAGTTAAATATTGCATACAATATTAAAAGCTAACACTGTTAAATATTGCATACAGTATTATACGCTACCACTGTTAAATATTGCATACAATATTATACGCTACCACTGTTAAATATTGCATACAATATTAAAAGCTAACACTGTTAAATATTGCATACAATATTATACGCTACCACTGTTAAATATTGCATACAGTATTATACGCTACCACTGTTAAATATTGCATACAATATTATACGCTACCACTGTTAAATATTGCATACAATATTATACGCTACCACTGTTAAATATTGCATACAATATTAAAAGCTAACACTGTTAAATATTGCATACAATATTATACGATACCACTGTTAAATATTGCATACAGTATTATACGCTACCACTGTTAAATATTGCATACAATATTATACGCTACCACTGTTAAATATTGCATACAATATTATACGCTACCACTGTTAAATATTGCATACAATATTATACGCTACCACTGTTAAATATTGCATACAATATTATACGCTACCACAGTTAAACATTGCATACAATATTATACGCTACAACAGTTAAATATTGCATACAATATTATACGCTAGCACTGTTAACAACTTATAATATTTTCATCTCCGCTAATCAACACTTACAGCTGAAATTCCTACTTGAAATTATAATACCGCGCTAAACAATGGCGGCTTGGAGCCGGTAATATCGCCATAATATCGCGGTATTATCCAGCTATGATGACGTAATGACACTATAGCGGTATTATACAGGTATGACACTTTAATGCTCACAGTATCCATTACTGTGTCGTTTAGACAGCTTGAAAAATTTGTGTCTGCAGTAGAAAAGTAGTGTGCGTTTGGGAGATTCTGATAGGATTATTTCAACTAATATTGATAGCAGATTGATTGATTTTCTAAATTGTTGCAATTCTCGCTTTTTCCCACAGCTTAGCCGTATGGAGGTCGGAAACCTCCAAAATTTTAAGCTACAAAATAATAAATTCAAAGGATAAAAGATTCATAATATTCATTCCACAACCCAAAGGAATCCCGATTCAATCTTAAAGGTGACAAAAAGCATCCCATGTTTCTTTACCACAGTGCGTTAAAAATATAGAGATGCGATGCGAAATAGAGAGATGTGATTTTTATTGCAGTCGATTTTTGCTAATTTCATTTAATGCAACAGTCCTGTATCTCCACCTGCAGGGAGTTACATCAACTGGTATCATCACCTAAAAAACGTCAGAAAGACATCAGGCTGCTTTTGAAAATTCCCCATTGGAAAAAGAAAGTAAAGGCGCCGCTTCACAGCAGACCATGACTAAGTTACGTAAGGCCTCGTATACAGAGACGTGAGGAGTCGCGCGTCGCGTTAGGTGGCGTGACCCACACTAAATTCAAACGTATGCCGTTGTATGAGAGCGCTTACGGAGAAGCAATTTTACACGCGTTTTTTGTTCAAATGCACGCGGCGGCATATGCAGCGTTGCTGCCAGCTATTCCTGCAACTCTCCATTCACGGTAAAACGTAGCGACACCCGCGGCGGGGCTCGTGGCGTCGCACGCTCCAATACGAACACACCGCCTGCCGCTACACGCAAGACCTGTCTGAAAAACCGTCCGACGCGCCGCGAGACGCCACGCCGCACGCGACGCGCAACGCCCCGCGTCTCCGTAAACGAGTACTAAGTGTATTTAAGTTCGGTTTGTATGAAAGTGTAGGCGGGATCACTGCGAGCCACGGCCACACTACGCACACATGCGTGGCTAGCAAACAAATGAACCGCGCAGCCACCGTGGCTGATCTCTCCGTATACATCCTATGTAGCAAGGGACGGTCGATTTAAATACTGCTAGGTTACTAGATCAAGCCCCTCGCTCATATATCACTTGTGACCTGTAGAACGAGAAACGAGAGAGTTTACTGAAAGCAAGCGACCTCTCTATTCTTCATAACTCTCTGTGTTAAACCAAAGTCGCCCTTAAACCTTATCGTTACCATTTACTCTTACCCCGTTACCCTGTAAAGACGTGCTTTAGGGAAATAAGGAAATAATAGCTCATGGCATCCTTCAGGGGATTCCTTCTTCGAATATAAAGTAGGTTGCGTCCTGTTTCGTCATATTTGCGTCCCAATATTGGATTTTTAAAAGATTCCTTTTATTTACTGGGTAGAGGTGAGCATGAGGGAGATAAATTAATATAATAGGTTGGGGAAAAAGTTTCTTCGCATTTTTTAAGAAAATTCAAAACATTTTTTAATATACCGTTAAAGATGATTATTATACCGTTAAAGATTATATTGAGGACAAAAAGGCTTGGGATTGAACTGCTCCAAATTTTATTTTATTCTTTTATTTTTGCATACTGAATGTTGACATGACTATTTACTTTGTACAGTATTATATTATTTTAATTTATTGTGAATGTGAAGACTATGTAGGTCATTGCTTTTTTTGTTTGTTTTATTTTTTCTTTCAGTTATTTTTAATCATCGTCTGGCAGTTTGAGTAATTTATGCGGCCTACCCCAATGTCCTTTCTTTGGTATTGTTCGTCGAATCGTTGAGCTCCTTAAGTTCTGAGTTGAGCTGTGCGATTACTGACAAATGCGTGCACTGACTGGACAGGTCCTCTCAATCTGTGTGGTTCTTTCCTCAAAAGACCATTTCAGACACCAATCTACATGGTCTTCACATGAAGTGACCAAGATTATGTCTGGACTTTATAAGAGACTGTGACCTCTGAGTTTGTTTCGGCCTTTCTTCTCAGAGTAGTCAGATAGGAAACGCCGACCTCATCTAGTTTAAAAAAAAAAACATGATTGACTTGTAAAAGTGTTTGTACAAACCTACTTACAGAAATAAAAATCATTTATCATTTATCAATATAGTTTATTTACATTTAACTAAAGTATGTAGGTACCATTTTGTTCGATAACTTTTTGCCATCTTGTAGGTAGGGACATGATCCCATTGCTATAGAAATTTTGGGACTTCTGGTCAAAATACCGCGACAAGTGGTTTTGGCAGTCCTCTCGTGATGTTAACCTGACACTGCCTAAAGAATTCTGAAGAGACCGAAAGAATCACAAATGAGTACACGGTTCATTAGGTTTCTTTCAGTGAGCTCGTGAGGTACCCAAATGTCGAGCTTTTTTGTGTACCCAGTTTTTTTCAAATGCGCCAAAACTGTTTTGTGGTCAATTTCCAGTTCTTCAGCTACGTCGTAACCACTGATATGCCGATCTTGCTCCACTTTTAAAAAAATGGCATCCATTTTATCCGTAATAGGGCGACCAGAGCGACGTGCATCTTTGACATCAAAATTTCCGGATTGAAAACGCTTAAACCAAATTTGTGCTACTCTCACAGACACTACACTAGGTCCATAAACATCGCAAATTTTTTCGCGGCTTGCGTTGCATTTTTACCTTTTTTGTAGTAAAATTTTAAAATGTATCGAATTTCTTCATTAGATTCACTCATCTTGACGGTACGAAAAACAAATGAAAATCACACATTTTCCTAATTTGAATTTGGAATTATGTTCTTTAAAATTTAAACTTTCAATGATACCAAAACCAGCCAGATACAAATAGTATAGCCAAAGAGATTTTATTACAAGTTCATACATACTATAATGCGAAAAGACTTTTTCCCCAACCTAATACATACAGATATCACAAGCGTTTTTTTTTTTCTTTCACTTATGCCGCATCGCTTTTGGTTTTTAATAAATAAAATCATTTTATTTCGGACAGCTAAAATGATCCATAGATTGTTAGTAACAGGTTTGCACTTAAAACACTATTGTTACCTAAACTATTGTTAACTAATGACAATACAAACCACTGGACCCAACGAGAATGGCCACTAGGGTATAAGTCTTCTCACTAATTGCCTTAAAATGACGGAGGAAGTGTCAGCCGCCACAGCCTTCAGGATGCTATTGTGAGTGCATCTTATTCTGCTCAGGAGTGAGGTTATTATATCGGATGTTTTTTTTTAGAGAGGAGAAGTTTAAATTTAAATAAAACACGGAAAAATGTTTTTAATATCCATGAAATTATCTTTATTTGATAGATAATTTTATGCCATTAATGTCTGAATATGATTCCAGGCGTGTGGCCGCCGCGGCTGACACCAACACCTAGTTTACTGAAAACTTAACTTTTTTATTGGCTTAATTTACTGAAAAAAAAACATTTGACAAACGACTAATTTCACGAAATCTGGCCACCTCGTTCGTGCGATTTGAAGCCATTATTTTATTTTCTCTGGGGTTCTGTAAAGTCGCATGTCTACTCCGATAAACCAGTAACAATTGAGCACTTGGATGCCAACATTCGATGCATCGTATTACCGAAATACAGCCTGATTTACTGCGAAGAGTGTGTGAAAATTTGACCTCCAGATTACGCCATGTACGCGTCAGTCACGGCGGACACATGTCCGAAATCATATTCAAACTTTAATAGCATACAATTATAGCAAATTTCATGGATATTCATCCATATTCCATAGTAAACGCACAATATTATAACAACAAATAACCGATGGGATTCATTCATTTGTGGTCATACTGAAGAAGAATGAAAAAAAGTTACAATTTTTTCCTAAAAAATCTTATGTACTTCCTGGGATATATATATATTTTTTTTTTTTAACGGCCATAAGGCATATTATGTGCTACAAGGTTATCCATTCTTTACTGGAGACCCTGTATTATTACAGCTTACATTAAACGTAAGTAAAGTACAGACACGTTCTGACATGGAATGATAGATACTACTAGTACGAGTGACCGAGAAGTATGTTATGGATTTCTCTTCTGAAAATAAAGATTTATTTATTGTCAAACAAAACACATCACACATCTTTTGACGCGGACGAATCTAATGATTTAAATCTTTGCTTCTCTGTCATAAATTCATAACAGTCAGAATAAAAAATAGCTTCCTCTGAACCGAATCTCCTTCGACTTACATCTTGAATACAGTGCATTTTTCTCCGCCAAAATCTCCCTCAGGACATAAGGATGAAATATCATATAATGTTCAAAGTAAAACTCAACTAGATTTGGTACGAGGTACAAGAGTTTTCTCAATAGAAAGCATACTTTTTAAGTTTTTGTGCCAAAATTGGCAAATCTGATGATTTTTTTTTTTGTTTGACCGACACAGGCGATTTGCTCTAAAACTTGATAAATTAAGTATAGCTGTATTCTTCATTTTAGTGGTTCAAAGTGACGCTAACCCTACGGTTAGGGCTAGTTCACACGGCGATGATCAGTAAGGTTTTTTTTATAAATATTAATTTTCGGATCATGTGACAGTTACATACTGTATTTATTTTTAACGTTGATGTGTGATCCCAACTTTTTTACCATAAAATATCACACTGATCATCGTTGTGTGGACGTGGCCTTTAGGTGTCCGTGTGGTAAGTACGAGTCCTCACCGTTGCACTATTAGCGTGAACCAACTTCTCGTACGGGCATGATAGTTACGTTAGACGAAGAAGTTAACAAGACTACTAAATAAAAAACGAGCGAGCCTTACAGTAGTCGCATATGATATGTACTATCTGACATCTGTTTAAGTTAGTACCATCTGATGGCCAACTCTAGCTCCACGCGCGCTCATTGGTCACATCAAATAGCGCGCACTTCCCCGACTTCCTGTCTTGTACAACTTCCGTCCCTTTTCACGAAATCACTCCCACAGATTGCAGGAAACCGAGAGGAAGGATGTTACACATTAAAAATGTGCAGACCATAATGACATGACTTTAGTACCAAACAGTAAAATTAACCTACAGCTAGTCAAATAGTTAAGTTTAATAATCCTGTAAACGACACTATTTTGACCTCTTTTTATAGCTTGCGGTCACTGGCAGAATATAACCGACCACGTACTGTGGAAACACAGAGTAAGTAATTGGGCTATCTATCTCATAAAATGACTTCTAGAATACTTATGTCGACCACAGTTTTACCAAAACGCTTAATTGAGTTTAGGACTCGGTAGTATTGACAAAATAAAAGTTAATTAAGAAAGAGGTAACAAAAGAGATGGAACCTTTTGCCAGAGTAATTTCATTGCCGAGAATTTGTCATTCTGAAATCAACTAAGTTTGTAAATAAGTAAAGTTGTAATTTGCTTAAAACTGAGATATGAACCTATGTTATTTTCCTTAGAGTTTAATATTCTACAGAATTCCATCTCTCAAGATTATGATCTAAGTTTCCTCTCTTCTTTACTGCTCTAATGAACCAAAGCCTAAGTAAATAACTTTTCATTAATTATCTTCCGCCAGACTCCTCGGGAACTGTTACGGGTAAGCCATTGTTCTCACTAATTAACCGTTTGGCCAGTATGTTACGCCAGTTCCCTTAAGGGCAGGTTTTCTGATCTGTAGTTAACTCAACTAATGGTTAAACATAGTAACTAAAGGTTAAATGTTGGCTAAACATGAATGAGTTAACATGAACACATTTATGTTAAAAAATACTAACTAATGGCATTTTGTTAAACACATTTAGCCAGAATTCAACCATTAGTTATGTTTAACCATTTGGTTGAGTTAACTACTGATCAAAAAACCGGCCCGAGGAAAATAAAAGACTGCGTTCATCGTTTGTTCTGATACCGGATAATAACTGCCTCGTGGGTCTAGTGGTCGCAAGCACTACTGCCGAGCATGAGCTCCTGGGTTCGAATCCCAGGTCAGGCAAAGTGTTATAGGGATGTTCCTTCAGGAGTTTCTCAGTAGCAGTTTACTACAATAGTAGTACCCAGAACCAGAATATTTATCTGTATGTATTTAATGGTTGCGAATCGAAGAAACGAAATACAGTGCTGAAACTTCTGGACCAAACAGGTCACCAAATGTATCAGAAGTTTAAAAATAGCTCATCGTCGGGGTTGGGGAATTTTGTTCACAATAAAATAAAAAAATATTTTATTAAAAAAAAAAATGTACCGAGATGTGTTCTGCCCACACCTTTCTAAATCACAAGCTTAACGATATCAAAATAAAATTACAATATCCTTCTAGCAGTCGAGCATAAAGCAAGCTTAGAACAATAGGGTCTTATATTACAAAAGGACACTGGACACCGCTGTTACGACATAGTTAGGTCCCCGGGGATCTAGAATAAAATATTACAACGATCTGAAGTGCCGTGGTGGATGGAGGGAGGGTATAATGAAGCTGTGTTCGAAAAGATGGCGTATTTTTTTAGCAGTTTGCACCTTCTTTTGTCTTTTATACCAACTTCATAGTGTCTTGCGTCATTATTGCCAAATATAAAAAAAAAAGTTATTATTACAAGTGGATGGCTTCCATGCCATAATCCGTAAGCGAGCGGCATCGCTGATGCGCAGGGTGAGGGACAGTTCCAACGGCTACCTGAGGGTCATTGCTGAGAGGGTAGATAGTCCTCTATGGAGGCAGTGGATACACATCCACGTTAGATAATTTCCTCTTATATATGTACTAACATTTATTTTTAAGTTCTTTTACATGTTTTTACTAACACTATATGGACACATTTAGTCTGAATTAAAGAAATTGAATTGAATTGAATTGAATTATTAAATTACTACGAGATTATTACGAGACTTTTAATGCAAGAGGAATGGTTAAGCATTCAAAAGATAGGTCGTATAATTATAACAATTTTAAGACTGGGCATGATTTGCGTAAGACGTCACACTGAGAGCGCAACCGTTTGCGTGCGACCCTCTACTTTTCACTATGTTTCGAAATATCAATTCGTATAGCGCAAAAATGTGTTTAGCTAGATCAGTTCTGGTGTCGTTGTCCAGAGTTGATAAAGAACTATCAGGACCTAAAGAGAAACAACAGAAATATTTTCCAAAATATGGTTAAAAAATAATATGTATTTGACAATAGCAAAATAATGACAGATTTCGTCTCATATCGGCCGTAAATCTGCTCAGAAATGAAAAAACCCAAGTGAAAGAAAGCTTGCATCAAAAGGAATGCAATGAGCCCTAAAAAGGGTAGTGCCGAGCAAATACAATGGCTACGGCAGTGTCAGAAACCGAAAGAAAATCTGTTGCAAATAGCAAAAAAGTTTAAGATTTCGTCTCATATCGGCCGTGAATCTGTAAAAAGCTTATTTTAAGTGGTCTATATTGGCTGCAATACAGTCCTTTAAACGTTGAGGCCAGTTATCAGTAGAAGCACGCACTCTTTCCATGGGAAAATTCTTCACTGCCAATCGTATGGATTGTTTTACTCGTAGGGACTCCAAATTATCATGGCCTTTAGAGCAAGCCGTACTCTCTAAAACTGACCATAAATCATAATCCAGCGGATAAGATCGGGACTAAACGACGGCCAGTCTTCAGCTCTGATGAAGTCTGAAACGTTCACTTCCAACCAAGACTGCGTGAACTGAGCTTTATGACCCGGCGCCGAGTCTTGTTGGAAGGACCATACTTGGTTATTGAACATGGTGTTGTTAAGAGGCTTAACTACCTTCTCAAGAATGCACTTGTGCCGATGTTTTGATACCTTATTCACAAAAATATGGCTCAGTCACTCCTTCATAGCTAACACCCCACCAAACCATCACTGAAGTCGGATAATGCCCACGTTGCACTCTGTCGACTAATTGGGAAGCTTCCTTAGAGCTTTGAGCATAAATACAGTCATTTTGTTTGTTAAAATGTTGCTTAATTGTAAAGATTTTCTCATCCGTAAACAAAATTTTTCTGTGACCTCGCTTTGCGTACCGCTTCAGTAGTTGTTTCGATTTTACCACCCTATTCTTTTTTAAATTATCAGTTAAAAAATGATCAGTGCGTCTCTTATAGGCTGCAAGTCCTAAGTCATCTTTTAAAATACGCGACATGGTTCTGGGTGCTATCTTCATCTCCCGAGATTAAATCTTTTGCTTTCGGACAGGATTTCTTCGAATTCTTTCCCTTACTGCTTTGACCACCTGTTTCGTACGAACACTACGTGGACGGCCAGATCTTTTTCTGTCACAAACAGAGGTCTCATTGTACCTATGAATAACCCGGTACACAAACATTTGACTAATACCAAGCGTATGGAGAGTTTAAAAAATTGCATTTGGCTCCATACCGACTTTGTGTAATGCAATCACAGCGATTCGGTTCTCTTTATCACCCCACTCCATTTTAATATCGCAAAATATTGTACAATGTATTGGCGCCAAAATTAGAAAACCCAATGAACAATCGTATAAAATGACAGATTCCAAATTCAAATGTAATATCTTTCTTATTTTTAATTGTAACAGTATTTATGGCTTGACTATGTATAATATTTTAAGTAATTATTCTTATGTTTGAAGTTATGTGCATAAATGTACTTGTATCTCTAGTATTTCTAAGCGGATTTTGATGGTTCTTCGTTTCGTTCGTCTTGGGCTTATGTAATTGTATAGGTATTCAGCTAAAAATGGAAAAATAAGTTTACTTTAAAAAAGTAAAAACCGACTTTAAAAACCTAAAACAATTCAATTCAATACAATTCAGTCTTCAAATGCACCTTAACTGCGTAGCGACTTCAGCGGCTTTTAAAATTTCTTATAAAAGTTATTTTATCTGTTTTAGGTTTTTTGAAGTCGGTTTTTCCTGTTTTTTAAAGTAAATTTATTGGTTTTCCTTTTTTTATACACGCACGCCGGTTATGAGTACAGCGCACCTGACCTTTCTGAAGAACATCGCCAATAAGGTGTACCGACTTCAGAAGCTTTTAAAATTTCTTATGAAAGTTATTTTATTGGTTTTAGGTTTTTGAAATCGGTTTTTCCTATTTTTAAAGTAAATTTATTGTTTTTCCTTTTGTTCATACACGCACGCCGGTTAAGAGTATAATGCACGTGACCTTTCTGAAGAACATCAGCAATAAGTTCACTTATGCCAATAAGTAGAATATCTAAGATTACACTCAAATAGTAGGTCACGTACCTACCAACTGGAAGATACGTAATGCTTTCCCAATATCTTTTAATTTAAATTGAATGCAAAATATTTATTACAAAAGTTTTCACTCGCTGAACCAGTAATAAAATGATTTCTTCAAAAGTCCTTTTATTTGCAACTAAAAGAGCTTATTGTATTTCAAAAAGTGGCATCAAATAAGCTCATCTCTTGAACAGTAATCCGTAAAACCTCTGAAACGGAAAGATTGCTATATCTTTAATAAGATTCCAATCGTGATGAACGACACAAAATTATCGCGAGCATCGCGCTCTGATCCGCGACCTGAATAATATTACTTGTTTGGTAGAGTCAACAACACTAACTTAATTATTATGGTAACAATTTGGCATTGACAGCGCCAATGTATAATGTCTATGGTCGCAGCATTAGACAATGTATAGACAATTTGTATAACTTTAAAGTTTTTAATTTTAAATCTTGCTATATTTTTTTATTTCCTTAGTGTGTTTATTTTTTGTAATAATTATGCGTTTTATTTGTGCAGAATATACTATTTATTTTTTCTTTCCAATATGTCGTAGCGTAATATATATATACGATATATATATATTGGATGATTTGTTGTGGATTATCGTCTCGTACAGGTGGTTTATTTATAGAAACGAAGACGTCTTGTTTTTGTTTACTTGGGATATTTTGTGAAGGTCGTCTGCTGTCTAAGGTTTTGTATACCTGTCGCTGTATATCTGTTACCGTAGATGAGGTTCAATATTTTTAGAGTACGTATGTAAAATTTTCAATGTTAATAAGATGACTAAGCTTCAGCTGTTTCCTACCACTATTTTCAATTCGTCTGTATGTTCTTTTTTTATTTTGTATGTTTGTTACGCGATTATTCAAAGACGGATGGATCGATTTGGAAAATTCTTCTTGTGTTGGAAAGGGCATACTTTGGAGGTGGTCCCATATAAATTTTATTAATTTTGCTTTGGTAATTTTTGAGTTAGCTTTAATAATGCGTATATTTCCCACTTAGTTTATGTGGATGATGTGGTGATGTTTTAATAACTTCATATCACTGTTATTTACATAGCAGGTAGCGGTATTCGAATTTGTGTGGGGTAGGTAGTACAACTAAAAAGTGAAAAATACAAACTTTTTAGTAAAAAACAAAACCGACTTCCAAAACAAAACACTACAAAGTGAAAAATAACTTTAATTTCGGAAGTCGGTGGCAAAAAACGAAAATACAAAACCAAAGACACCGACTTCCGAAATTAAAGTTATTTTTCACTTTGTAGTGTTTTGTTTTGGAAGTTGATTTTATTTTTCCTTAAAAGTTTTTGCAAGACAATTTTTGGAAATAAATAATGACTTTATTTGCTGTTTTAAAGACATTTAGAAGAGCATGATTTTTTGGTGTCTTGTATAGTTTCATTATTCAAAGTAGTCAACTAATATAACAAATGACATCGCCAGGCTATTTTTGGGGCGGCCATATGTAGTTCCCCTTGAGAATGAGAGGTTTAATTAATCACATACGAGTATGTTTCGGGGTCGTTTGGGGTTAGTTTGCTGGTAAAGTAATAACTTTTATTCGCATTTATTAAAAGGCAGTGATCAAAATATTTTTGTCCTTATGGAAACGTGGTATCGATTGATATAGGGGGAAGGTATTGGTACTTTTGCACGATCATGTTCTAAATTTGCAATACTTGTATAGTCTTAGTTATAGCACCAAATATTTCTTAAATATAATTATTTAATAATTAGCTGTGCCCCGCGACTTCGTTCGCATGAAAGTCGTAAGATACACAATATACTAAAATCACAGCCACATTGTATTAAAACTCTCTCGCGCGGACCCGCGGCCGTTCTACGCCCGTCCACGCTGTTTTTTCACAATTTAATGGGTTAATTTTTTTTTGCGCGGAACCCTAATTCTTTTTCTTAAATAAAAGTAGTCTTCCATTACTCCTTATAACATTAGCTAACTGCTAGTAAAAGTCCCGTCAAAATCGGTCTAGCTATTTTGGTGATTAGCTGGAACAAACACACAGACAGACAGACAGACAAACAAACAGAAAAAAATAATTAAATTGATTTTTTGTTTTAAGTACCGTATATATTTTCATACATTTCGTAAAAAGCTGTTATAATATTTTGCTATTACAAACAGACAATATCAGTCTGCCTAGCCTTTTCCCAAATATTTTGGGGTCGGCTTCCAGTCTAACCGGATGCAGCTGTATACCAGTATTTTACATACAGCGACTGCCTATCTGACCTCCACAACCCAGGTATTGGGTAATACGATACCCCTTGGTAAGACTGGTTGTCAGACTTTCGGGCTTCTAACGGCCCGTAACGACTGCCAAAGATCCACGAATGACAGCCGGGACCAACGGCTTAACGTGCTTTCCGAGGCACGGAGAAGTCTCGGTATGTAAAGATGGTCACCCATCTACGGACCAACCCCGGCAAGCGTAGCTTAACCTGATGGATCGACCCGTGCGGCTGTTATTACTTAGCCACGAACTCCTCCTCATTACTAACAGACAATCATTTGTATTTATTTTTATAGAGTATAGATATAGATTATTAGAAACAAGGTTAGCATCCAGCTAGTGTATAAGTGCGTTATTACTCATGATCCTCCAGCGCATCGAGGGTCTTTTTTCGCAGAACAAAAGTAATCGCGTCGGATCCAGTTTTTATCGAACTCCATAATTATTATAATCAATCTAATTCGTATGGCGCCTTTCTAAAAAATGGTTACAGGAATTTTACCCTTGTATTTATTGACCTCATATCCTTTTGGCTTTTCGTTTCGTACAAAAAGACCAACTTATGGGTACTTAGGTATTCTGTATTATAAATAAGTTTTTGCATAACATAGCAATCAGGTGCTTTCCTCACCTTGGGATAATAGGGTCATAATCATAACAGTATACCTACATAGTGGGAGATTGGTTACCGCAGTATGATTCTATGACGTAATCATAAGTGAAATACCCTTCTGTCTTCGTAGGTATGATATTTTGAGGTTTAAGAGAGGTTGAGGTTTAGAACCGACTTCAAAAACCTAAAACGAATAAAATAACTTTCATAAAAAACTTAACAGCTTATGAAGTCGGTGCCAAGCTAAGGTGCATTAACATTGAAGAATTGAAGACACCGACTTCAGAAGCTGTTAAGTTTTTTATGAAAGTTATTCGTTTTAGGTTTTTGAAGTCGGTTTTTACTTTTTTTAAATAAATTTATTTTTCCATTTTTAGTTGAATATTATTACATAAGCCCAAGACGAACGACAAGAAGATCATCAAAATCCGGTTAGAAATGCCGGAGATACAGTACATTTATGCATATAACTTCGTACATACGTTTAATTACCTAATGTATTATATACTTAAGCCTTCCTGAAAGTGTGTAGATCACGCTACAGAAAAAAATATCAAAATAGGTTTTTGAGAAAATCGCGGACATACAAACTGACATACATACATACGGGTCGAATAGAGAACCTCCTTTTTTGAAGTCGGCTAAAAATAGACGGTTCTTTTTACATAAACATCTTCTCAGAAAAGATCCGTTTGAAATATAAGCTGGTTGAAAATAATGGGGCGAAGGATGTAAAGCAACTCTTTTGTGAAAAAATACCTACCAAAACACCGCTTTTTTACCATAAACATCTATCGATTTTCCCCTGAAAGGTGTATATAAAAAAATGCTCTCAAGTTCTCTCCCATCTTCTATTTATATACTCGTATTCCACAAGTTTGTATCAAAATAAATTGTAGTCAATAATTCATAGTAATGAATGCAATATCATTAGTTATTCTGCTAGAAACTGTTTCATTTATTTAAAGTAAATCTGAGTGGGTGGATGTTTTATTTTATTTCTTTATAAACATTTTAAATGTTTATTTATTTTTTTAAACTACCATTTTTAGGGTTCTGTTTCTCAAAAGGAAAAACGAAACCCGTAAAGGATCACTCGTGTTTCCGTCTGTCTGTCCGTCTGTCACAGCCAATTTGCTCCAAATCTAATGGAAAGATTAAGTTGAAATTTGGTATTATTATGAATTTCTGTGACAAATGAAACATTGACGTGTAACGTAAATAAATGAATTTTGAATATGAGGGGCAATTTTGGGGGCCAATAAGAAAAAATAAAAAGTTTTGCAAACTGTACCGTGTGACATTTCAAACGAAATGGCTTACTGTGAGGGTCTCAAATATATTTTTTTATAATTTTAAAATTAACTGTTTTATAGTTATTTAAGAAAATAGTCGAAAATTGACCAATTCCCCCCCCCCCCCCCTTATCTCCTAAACTACTGAGCTTAAAATTTAGAAAAAATACAGAAATAGATTTATAGGTACCGGTAGATTACAGAAAAACTTATAAGAAGTCTATGGCCTTAAAAAAGCATGGTAAATCTCTCGTATATTGTGCGTACAAACTTACATTTGCAGTTGGAATGTATGGGAGAAACTGTTTTTTTTTAACTACAATATTAAGTTTGCTCTTGTAAATTCATCCCAACTTCGGAACCCTTCATTGTGCGTGGTCCGATACGCACTTGGCCGGCTTTTTTTAAAGCGTGGTGGTATTTCTAGAAAGATGGAAACATTTAGATGTCTTATTATCTTTTAGGATTGGCAGCATTTTTTCACTTAACCCTAATTATGATGCTATCTTTTGGAATGGGCAGCATAACTCCATTATATTCATGATAGACATCCAAAGCTTGGTTCTAAATACCAAGTCAAAAATGTTCATTACGGTATTTCGCTGTATGAATTAGTTATTTAGAATGTTGCCTAGTTATACCTAAAATAAGAGCTGGGGCGAATAATGAACCTTTTCTATTGAATTCTAACGGCCGAACTCACCATTTTTGCTCTGGAGATAGAAAAACCTATCTGTCTATCGTTTTAACGTTCCAATAATCTAAGACAGTTAAAAGAAAAGAACACGAACGAACAAAATGAACGTAAAGACAGATAGAATTATATTGTCTATCATCAATCTGTCTTTAACAGAAAATAGGTTATTGGGTTCGGCCGTAAGTCGAGCATGCTACGAGATACATATTCGTATGTATACATATGTCTGTACACTGATAGGAATTTACTTTGTAGAATATTATATTGTTTTAATTATTTTGAATGTAAACGATGTGGGAGATTGTTTTTGCTCTCAGTTTTAATCTTGGTCTGGCAGTTTGAGCAATTTATGCGGCCTACCCAAATGTCCTTTCTTTGGTATTGTTCGTCAAATCGTTGACCTACTTAGGTTCTGAGTTGAGCTGCACGATTACTGACAAATGCGTGCACTGACTGGACAGGTCCTCTCAATCTGTGTGGTTCTTTCCTCAAAAGATCATTTCAGGCACCAACCTACATGGTCTTCACATGATCTGACCAAGATTATGTCTGGACTTTAAAAGTGAATGACCTCGTGAGTTTGTTTTGGCCTTTCTGCTCAGTCAGATATGAAACGCCGAACTCATCTAGTTTTTAAAATTTGATCGACGTGTAAAAGTGTTTGTACAAACCTACTTATAGATAAAAAACTATTGTCATATAAAGAACAGAGAAGTGAAACGAGCTGGCTAACTACGTTTTGAAGTTTTCAGGCCGCTACCTAAGTCAAGGTTTTCTTCGTGATGTTTTCATTAACATGCCATGGATATGTTTCTGTTATTTCTTTCATTACCAGACTAATTTTATTGCAACAAATTCAAATATATAAATTCAAGCTCAGTTGAATGTTGTTAGTCATAAAAGCTCCTTTTCAGGTTTTTTTAAATAAATAGGTATTTGATTTTTTTTTTCAAACTGTAACCATTTTATTGATTTTTATGATCTTGCTTTGATGAAAAATATTAAGCGAACTATAAAAATTTGAGAAGACAATAAAAATCAAATGTGTCTTTTCTTAGGTAAGTACTTCAGAATATTAAATAGCGAACTTAATTAAATCTCACAAAAGCTCTTATGTTAGCGCCCTAACACAACAGTCCGAGAGCCTCTCACAATGATTCCCGAAGATAAGAAAATACCTTATGTTATTGAAATATCTTCTAGTACCTACCGATACTCTTCACGTAACACAAAGAGCTTTCGATGTTATCACAACACACTATGTTGTTAGGCCATCGTTATTTCAAAAACTGTTATTTTATAACACAAAACACTGTTATTTTACAACGATAACATTTGTCCCAAAAAGACGTTATTTATTTACGATAAAAAATTTAACATTTAAAATTGGAACTTGATTTATTTTTAATATTCAACAACGACTTATTTTTAAAATTACAGAATTCGATTTACACACACTAGATCACTTATTTTTAAGATAAAACACGTATCACTTATTATTATTAGACAATGAGAGCGAGGAAATTGAAACTCTATTTACTTTAAGGAAAGGTTCAAAATCGAGTGTTAGATACAATCCACCTGTAGATTTAGTTGTTAATAATAATTGATATTATTTTTATTTAGTATTTTTGTTAAGTCTAGGACTTATGATGATGGTAAGTACTAGTAGACGAACATGAGTTTTTAAGGGGTAGGATAGGTTAGTTAGATGGAAGATGTGGGCGGGTGCGTCCGGCGCGAGCCCCGTCGGGTTGTGTACTGAAGGTTTGCCCGGCAACGGCGAACTGCGGAGGATCGTATGCGGATCCGTGGCCGCCGCCGGATCGGCCCGTTGCGGTACAAGCGTCCTTCTTTGAAGGATGCGTGCAGAATTACTGTGTGTGCTTTTGCCAGTCATTATCAGACGGTTTAGATAACCTAAGAGGTGGCTGTGTATCTTTGAGGTAGATGTTTATTTTGTTACGTTGCTCTGGAGGAGAAGCTATTGTTGATATGTATGTTAGTTTCTAGTATTCTTGATTTTATATCCTGTTAACCTTTCCTAAACGTAGTTACACTAAGTAAACAGAACTACACCAAACACACGTAAGTATTCATTTTCATCTTTCATTTTCAGACTAGTGTTTGCCTAAGTGTATTGGGATCAGTTTTCCGTATAAATTGGCAAGAAATTTGCCTGAAATTCTATTATATAGGTAGGTACTTGATTTTTAAGAAATATTGTTTTTATCGTATCAAGCAGCATCTCTAGACGTAGCTGATATAACTTAAGAATCCCTCATATTAGCTTAATTAATGAATAGAGATCAATTTAATATGAGTTTTTAAAGTAATAAAATTCTCACTAAGATTCGTATCACATTTGCTAAACCGAGAATTTATTAGACAAGATAACAGTAAAATATCGCGCCCAATTTACTTTAATGGCTCTAAAATGTAGATGTATGATGTTTTAAATATAGCGCCCAATTTGAGTTGAAAATTGCTTTCATAGAGAATTTTCAAAGAAAATCGAAAAACTATTTTTCTCTTGTTTTTTTAGACTTGAAGTTTTTGATTAAAAACAGCGCTATCGTCACCCAATCTTCATAAGATGAAAAAGATTATCTAAGGACAAAAACAAATGTTTTGGACCAACATCACTTAATCTGCTCGACTTATGCTCCACGTTCACACACATATTCAGTTACTAAAATAAAACTTATCCTACAAATCTTAATGAGATGTAACTATAATTTTACTATTTTACTTTCAGGTATTTTACTTTCACTTCAATTTATTTGAATTTGTAGCTAAGTATCCAATCTGTATTATTTTATTTGTTTTTACAGAATTTAAGAAAAGTTAGTAATTTACGTACCTTTAGGACCTGTACCTTGTAAATTCGGCGTCGTCGGCCCAAGCTAGCAGGTATGCGTATGTTCAAAGTACTTACTAACACTAATTCATTTTGTTAGAAAATTAGTAAGGTCTGGCGGCTTTGGGACCTTGCTCTATAATTACATTTTCTTACTTCTTTCACGAGCAGACAGCAGTATCAACAAGCAGAAAGGGTATTTAATTAAATCCTTACCTGAAACAAAAGCAAAACACAATATTATTAATTTTGAAATAACACTCCTAATTCAAATAACATAAATTCTTCATTCACACGTTTATTCCTTTTTCAATTTGTTTATTCCTTATTCAATTTTTCTTCAATCCATTTTTTAATGGTTTATCTCATTGCGTTGTTCATTCAAAATCAAAATCAAATTCAAAATCAGTTGTTCATTTGTTTTCCCGCCGTTCGATTTTTCTTTGATATTATCGATGTTTCTGTAACCATGGAAAAATCAAAATTGCGCGCTATTTTCGAATACGAGTTCCGCCGTGGCCAACGGCAACGCAACATAAATAGCACGCAATATTAACGAGGTGTATGGACAAGGTACCACAAGTGAACGCACGGTGCGTTTTTGGTTTGATCGCTTCCGTTCTGGAAATTTTGATCTCAACAATGAGCCTCGGGGAAATATTTCAAATCCAACGAGGCGGTGAAAAATGCCTTTAAAGAATTTATCGATTCCTGTTCCCAGGATATGTATAGCAGAGGCATCAACGAACTTTCATTAAAATGGCAAAAGTGCATCGAAAATATTTCTTTAAAAAAAATGTTTGATTTTTTTCTATGTAAATTGGCAATTTCATAAGTGAAGACCTAATATTAGGGAAATGGGGCACATGACCCCGAACACCGAACCAACGACTGTATCGAAAGAATCCTTTACTGAAATACTATTATACCAACGAACCGTCTCCTCGGGATGTTGTGTTCAAGTATTTCTGTATTTTGTAGAAAATTCGGGGTACCTGGGTCCTGTGGGAAATCGAATCGCTTTCAATGTATCAGCTAAATTGACCGAATTCGACATTATGTAAACAAGCTTTGATGTATTTCGGAATCTACATATTTGGGGGCCTATGATAAGGTTTCTTTTGTCTCTCTCTATCTATCTAGCATGGAGTGGATTCTAGAACCCTAAAATATTTTTTTGTATATTCCACAAAACTAGACAAAAGTATCTAAAACACGTTACTTTTGAGTGAAGTATCTTTTGTCAACATTCAATACACCGTAGGCATCATCGCTTTTCATCAGGTGAGATCGAGAGAATACAAAAAAAAACCAGCCTAGTGCGTGTCGGACCACGCACAATAAGAGTTCCGTAGTTAGGATAAATTTATCCCAAGAACAAACTAACATTGTAGTTGAAAAACATGTTCTCCCATACATCGATATACGAGTACGTCGCGGTCGATTCTCAGACTGCAAATGTAAGTTTGTAATAACAAAAAAAAAAAAAAAAAATATGTGATAAAACTACAATTTAACGATTTTTGGACTTTTTCCTTTACTTATGCTGTGAGACGTTGCTTCTTTCCAAATTTCATGATTCTAGGTGAACGGGAAGGAGATACTACGTAAGTAGATTTTGATTTATTTGCGAGTATCAAAATATGTCTCATAAATACCCGTATTATTTTTTGCGTTAACTTATAAGCTTGATTTGTTTAGAGCTTCAAAAGACAGTTGGCCTACGTATTTGATATTAATTTCAACTTGATACCACACGCGTTCCTGAGAAAAAGAGTCTTGACAGACAGACATACAGAAAGACGGACAAGGAAGTAATCCTAAGTATAAGGGTTCACTTTCTCCTTTTGAGGGACGGAACCCTTATAAATTTAAAGCTCTACTATTTGATTAAATCACTGCTACTCACTATTTTCTTTTTATTTCTCGGCGGGGAAAATGCAAGTCTTTCCTCAAACGGAACGGGTTCTCAACGGCCGGACATGAATGACGACAGATTATCCGTCAATGTGGCGACCTTTGACCTCGCTGTGTCAACATTTGGCTTCCCAATTTGCAGGTCAAGGGTGCGCAAAATATAACAGACTAGTTTCTCCCCGCGACTTTGTCCGCATGAAATTTCCCCCGAGCCACCGCGTCGCATCGCATCGCCTGCCCGCGCTTACTTCGTTTCTGCTTAACGTTCTTTCTGACTTTTTTTCTATTTGCTTGGCTCCTAAGGACCCTTTAATAATAATCTTACAAGTTATATTTTATCTTATTTCTAGTTACCTACTACAGAAATGTTATGACTTATAATATACATGTGTATGTATATATATAGTGATATTTTAGTCGATTTATTGTAATTAAGTGCGTTATTTTGAGAGTATTATTTTACATATACCCATGATGAATAACCAAGCAGCATTAACACGTTGTGTCGCCGCTCGAATATCCGTCATAAACACATACACATACATATATACATAGCACACACAACACACACACACATATATATACATATGTATATTATACATATTATATTTTTTTAAATCCGACTGGTAGCTCTAGAGTTTAGCGCGTGCAAACAAACAAACTCTTCATCCTTATTATTAGTAATATAGGTAGATATTAATTTTATTTTGCATAGATAATAACTTTATAATAGCCTGTACGTGTACCATAGAGTAAGGAATCGCCGCGCCACGCACCCGGCAGCGTCTAGAGATGGCTGTAATAATCGTGACGCTGAAAGTGGTGAGCACACAACTATTGTGACGGACCGCCTTTAAAGTCGTCAGTTTCTATACGTCATTTGGGTCACAGTGCGAGTAAACGGTGACACGCTTGGTTTGTATGGAAATCTATGGAATCTGCTATCACCTTGCTAATACTTTGACATTTTGTCATAGTTCGAGCCTAAACGAGTAATACTTGAACTACACTTCAAAATGACTTATGTCTTTCCAGTTTCCAGTGCTGCTTGTCCACAGCAATACATATAGGTAACGGTAGTACTTCTTTCAACTAAGTCTTTCACACAGAGCGCTACTACTCACTTTGTGTAATCCATGTTCGTCATTGAATGACCTTCGTAACTTTGCAGTAGCAATTGGCAGAAGTTCCTTTAAAATCAGGTGGGCTACATTTACCAGTTCAGAAACTAACTCAACCAAAAATACGCAATTTGTAGACTGTCAAAAAGCTATACTTTTCCTTATATTGCTATCCCACCATAATATAACTCGCATTACCTCGTTTTGTTCGCAAGCAGGTAAATTGAAAAACTTAGTCGCCAAGCGAATCTGCCACTTATAGCTGAGGGGTAAAAATAAATGGATCATCGTTCATAGGCATTTGTAAGTATACATCCGTATAGATAAATGAAAGCTTTTACGAAACTCTGTTGTATCATTTCGCTAAGCATTTTGGGAGAGTGGCCAGAGAGCATGCGGGTAAAGTAAATAGCGAATTTTGTGAGCGTTTATTTGTGAGAACCATTTTCGTTTGAATGGCGGTCGAGTGCTTGATGTTAGCGGTACGTTTTAATTCTTGTAGGCAACTAATATATTGCATGATCTACAGGTAGTTTTTTCTGGATATTGCCGCTCAATATTTATGGAGATTGTAATCTATACACTAAAATAGCGATATCCACAATGTTGACACCAGAGATTACGGACAAATTACGTGCTCCATTTCACCGGCTTCATAAGGTTCATAACTCATTTGTTGGGCTTGGTATATCCTTTTATAACAAGCTACCCTCTCTTTGCTAGATTTGCCCTTCGATGTGTTTAGAGATAAAGTAAAATCTAAACTTTGTTGAAAGGCATACTATTCTATCAACGATTACATAATCGAGGAGAATAGTTGGTCGCTGTGATTAACTCAAGACAATGTTTATGTTCTTTCTCCAGAATTACCTTACCTTCTGACAGGTTATATAACTTCAAATCATTATTTATTTTCTTATAATGATTATAAAAGTCGATTTGTTTTAATTTTACATCGATGGTCCTTGTTTATAATTTGTGACTTCGAGTTACGGCTACATGTACGGCTATATGTAAGTGGGCACGCCCTTTATTACTGGAGGTTTTTATTTAGGTATAAAGTTCTGCTTACGTTTTTAGTTTTGTATTTTTATTTCTGCTTGAGTATAATTTTCGATTTTTTTTTTTGTATTGCGTGTGCTAGCTGATTTATATTAAAATAATTTAATTTAATGTTTTGTGTTGCGTAATGTACTTAAATTATTTTGCGCAGTGTTGTATAAATTTTGTTGCGCCACTTCTTCTCCCCAGCTAAAGCACTAGGAAGTGGTGAAGGGCGGGCGTGCCGGGGGACTGTCTTATGTAATTTTGACGTTCGAAAAGTACTGATTTTCAGCCTAGTTTGAATAAATGACTTTTGATTTTGATTTTATAAGTACACCCATCATGCAGCGAAAATCAGAGTTCTTTGAGTTTTTTCAGCACGATTACATAGATAATAATAATATAATATAATAAATCTTTACAACAATACCTTGTTACACAATTTGTGAAAGGCATACAAATTTATTAAACCCTGCCTCCTAAACTAGGATAAGTGTGTGTCATATGAGTCAGTGTTCTACTATCGCTTGGACTTCATCTTAACCCTTATCAAGTAAACAGTACAAACACTAAATCAGCAGATTATACTCGTGCGTGTGTGTGTGTGTAGTTGTTGAGAATGTTATAAATATAATACATGTGAAGGAAGTTAGTGTGGTTACGCAGTGACCAGTTACGAGTTTAATTATGATGTGAGCAACAGCTGTTTCTCGGTCTGCGCATAGTCAGGAACATACAGCCGATTCTGTAATTTGTTTTTGGCGTCGTGGTTGTTAAGTCCAGTTACTGATGAGGATCTATTTATGGTTCTATAGATTATTGAGCACACAGAATGATTCAATCTGACTATACCATATGAAGCGGTAGGTACTGACCTTTGTTTGTACAATTGATTACCTATGTACCTAACTAAGATATATGTTTTAATTAACTAACATTTAATATTGTAAAACTTGCCGTGTTCTTACAAGTTAACAGGACCCGCACACCTCAACATCCGTAACGAACCAAGAAATATATACAGACTCACGACCTCTTCAGAACTTCTAGAATTTTGTTTCATATTCTTTTGAAAGAATTCCCTGATTCTCCAAGAAACTATCACTTACCTACGTGCTCTCTGCAGAAACAAAGATTGAAGCTGCTTTCGAATTCTAGTCATACTCGTGGCCAACTTTACACAACGCAAACTAGAATCACAAGGTTTTTAGTTTTACTTCATCATTTACATTAGGTAAGTATATCGAATCTAAACTTTTCCCTACGGCACTAGCAGAGATGCAGAGATGTGTCATCCACATTTTGCCAGTTCTAGTATAGGTTAGCAATTCAGCCATCTGCATGCTTCAAGGGCGTAGTCTGAGCTAATAATTAAATAACATAATGGCGCCGGTTTCCCTTGTTCATAAACTAAACTAAAATTCAGTTCAGTGCATCTTTTTCTGTGGATTTCATTAAGAAAAGGACAGAAGATAAATATTAGCTTTGTCCTGTCAAATTAGTCAGCGCCTGACGTAAATTGACGTATTTTTAGTAGCCAATTAAAATAAAAAAAATAATATTAAATAATATAAATAATAATAAAATAATATTTATCGTCTGTCCTTTTCTTAATGAAATAGAAAGAAATAGATGCTCCGAACTTAAATTTATAAAGCAATATATAAAGCAATAGATGGATATACAAGGCGTAACTTAAATAACGCACAACCTCTTAAGGGGTCATTGTACTCACCATTATAAACAACTTTTACTATGGGACCAAACCTGAAATCGCGAAAAAAATCAGCTGTTCAGTACATTTTGACGAATTATGCGAACATAAATGTACTGAACAGCTGATTTTTTTTTTTGCGATTTCAGGTTTGGTCCCATAGTAAAAGTTGTTTATAATGATGACTAAAATGACCCCTTAAGAGGTTGTGCGTTATTTAAGTTACACATTGTATATACAGCTAATCGCTATTTTCATGGCCCGACTTCTAAAGGTCATGGCCTCACGATGGTGTCTGTATAAATATCAATGGTGGAAACACTGGTATTTAGCTCCCACCAGTCACTGAGCCACTACTAAGCACAAATAAATACAGAGTGTATCAGAAAGGTGTGGTCAAATTAAGGGTATGGTACAGACCATCTAACTGAACAACTTTCTCCACGGGACCAACATCGTAATCGAGAAAAATGATCAGCTGTCCCATACAAAGCTTCAATACCTACTCGACCCATATCTTATGTTATCGACAGTCTTATTTAATTCGAGAACGCTTCATGACGTCACGTCCGGCACCTGACAGCGGGCCGATCAGCAAACAGGCTTTTCGAGTTAATCGAGCGCCAGTCTGCGTGCAGCTTTCAACGAGTCCACAACTGTCTACAAGTATTCGCCTACAGTCTGTGCAAAAAGGTAACAAATATCAACGTGTTTAAGCACTCGTTGATATTTGTTACCCGTCCTATTTTGTAATTCCTAAATTAGGCAGCTAAGTATGTAAATTAAAAGAAAATTATTCAATGTGCTGAATATGATTATTTTGAAATGTGATTATTTATCTACTTTGAAAATACATATGTACCTATGCGCTTATATTAAATGAATGACTGCCCCATTGGTCTCGTAGTCGCAAGCGTGACTGCTGAGCCTGAGGGTCTCGGGTTCGATTCCCGGGTCGGGCTCAGTGTTATTGGGTATTTTCGTTAAGACTTTCTTAGTAACAGCTCCGAATTTGCAAGTTGGCGGTGTGATACTCCGTGTCTTGGAAAGCACGTGACCCTGCGCCTGATCTCACTCCTGTCGTGTCACATTGTCGTCACATCAGACTATGAGAGTGAGAGAAGAGAGAGACACACGCCTGCGGCTATCTCCCGCGCCGAAGGCTGGTCTCCGCTGAGATTGGTTGTCATGATTTACGTCAATATAAAGCTAAAAACTGTGTTCAATATTATATTTTACCTATTTAAGATAAGCCTACAATTGTTACACTATATTATAGTATTTTTCGACAAATAAAATAGTAACTTCAATGGTGTTGACTATTGAGGTTATTATTTTAAATTGGCAACACCATTAGTTACATTTTTGTATCAATTATCATTTCCGATATTACTTTGTTGAATATCAGATAGTCATAAACTTTCTTTTCCAGTTTTCCTGTAATATGGTAAAAATATACACATTTAAACTCAAAGAGTAAGAAACTCAATACCCGACGCAGCAGTAAGAAGGGAAAATCGTGAACACGAAGAAGCCATCATTGTAAATTATTAATGTATTCACGACATTCGCGTCCCAGTGATAATGACAGCGTTTAATATTGAAAAGGTATTAAAGCAGGTATCGAGGACGAGTGCCGAGAGTCCAGCGAACGGGAGCCAAACCATTCTGCATTCATAAATCTACATTGTAGGAACGAACACAGTCATTTTTGTAAAATCTGGAGCTTAAGTTTCCTGAGAAAGCAGTGAAAACGTTGGTAGTGTGAAAATAATTTTGGACTTACACGGTCTCAAACACTGGGGAAAAGTTTGTTTGTTGCTAATAATCTCTAAAACTACCAGTCAGATTTGAAAAATTATTTTTGCATTTGATAGCCCAATTATTAAAGCAGGCTATAGGCTATTTAACATTACGGTGGGACCCTTGAGAGCCGAGAAAAAAACAAAAAATTCCGAGAGAACGCTAAGCGAAAGTGGGTCGCGGACTAAAATTTTCACGCGAACGAAGTCGCGAGCAGAAGCTAGTTACAAACATTTATGACGGTACTGCTTTCTTTCAGATTTTTTTTAACAATTATAAGGAGTATTTTTGTCTTTTCAAAAGTAGAATATGTGATAATGATTAGAACTGTTCGACAGTAAGGCATTGTAACCTATCATTATTCCACTACATTATTATAATTATTATTTACTAGTTTTTGCCCGCGGCTTCGCCTGCGCGGAGATCGGAAATTATCCCATGGGAATGCGGAAATCCACGTCACAATCCAAATTTCATCCGAATCCGCTCAGCCTTTTTAGCGTGAAAGCGTAACAAACAAACAAGCTCACTTTCGTATTTATAATATTAGTTAGGACGCTAAAGTAAATTTGTTTAATTATTTTTCCCTCGGGAACAGTATTTTTTTTCTGGATGAAAGGTGGGTATTTTTTCTTACAACGTATATGCAAAATGTCATGACGATCGGTTCGGTGTGAAAAGGTATCAAGCAAACTTATTTTCGCATCTATAAATATTATAGTTAGGAGGAAGAAAAACTGGTCTATCGACACTCCAGACTCACAAAATGTATCAGGTACTTATTTTTTTTTACCTTAACACACTACTAAAGTTT
Source organism: Dicycla oo (assembly GCA_948252095.1). NCBI lineage: Eukaryota > Metazoa > Arthropoda > Insecta > Lepidoptera > Noctuidae > Dicycla > Dicycla oo. Next base: position 26,889,636 of record OX411730.1, read on the forward strand.
CTATAATAATATAATTCACTCATGATTCGAAAGACACGTGGCGCCATCTATTATCATAAGAACGTTATTGTTGATTTCCTCCTTTTTTCGGGATGAAAGGTACCCTATGTCCGTTTCTGTACACCTGACAACGTATATGCAAAATTTCAGCATGATCAGTTTAGTGGTTTAGGCGCGAAAAGGTAACAAACATACTTTCGCATTTATAATATTAGTTAGGAATATTAATTACTTCTGTCACAAAATGAAAATTTCAATAAAAAAAAAATTTTAGGCGCACGAGTCCACGCTGTTTCTTTTTGTGAAAACAGATTGAAATTTTACTAAGGTTTCCGGTACTGCCGTAGCCATTGTATTTACTTATAAAGTAAGCTTTAACCAATTATGATATTTTTCAGTTCTGAGCAGATTTACGGCCGATATGAGACGACACCTTGTTTTGCTATTTGCAACAGATTTTCTTACCTACGGTTTCTGACACTGCCGTAATTACTGTATTTGTTCGGCATAGACTTTTTACGCTCATTGCATTCTTGTGATGAAAGCTTTCTTTGATTGCGTTTTTTCATTTCTGAGCAGAATTACGGCTTATATGAGAAGACAACTGACATTATTTTGCTCTTGTCAAATTTATGTTAATTTTTAACCCTATTTTTTTTTCAATATTTCCGTTGTTGTCGCTAGGTACAAAGACACAAGAATAACTGATCTAGCTAAACACGTTTTTCCGCTAGACGAATTGATATTTCGACACAGTGAAAAGTAGAGAGATGAGTTGTTCGAGTTACAGAGCCTAATATTATTCGAGATATCGAGTATTAGGCAATTAATTTCGTCAGATTCCACGGAAGTAAGAACGCTTTTTCGTTACGTGACGGTTTCAACCAGTCAAATAGTACCGCAAGCTGCGTTAAAAAAACTTCGTTTCAATAAACTAATGTAGTCTCGTATTCAAGGTAAACAAAAGCTGCCTAAAATAACATTGTTGCAGCAATACGAAACCATGTAGAGTAGCTTCTGTTTACGGGGCTTTATGCATTTTTTTACCAATTTATGCACGAACCAATAAAACGGTTCTACTTATTAAACAAGTCCTGTACTTGGTATAAACAGCCACAAGCTTCAACAGGACTATATACCCTCATCAAGAGCGATGACGCAGTAGCCGTGACGTCACCACACTTAATAAATTTCAAATAAAGCAACGACGAGTATAGTTACTTCAATTGAACCAGTAAACTAAAACATAACCTCTTTTGACTGCATTATGTATGACGTAATGAATTAGGCGTCAACAACGAATCCTGTAGGTATAGATAGATTTAGAAGTGGAAAGCCACAAATAGCAGTAGAAATATTGTAAGTTTAGAAGCGCCTTGTGAAAAGAAACAAATGGGCAAAAGGGTAAACTTCTACTACAATGGCTGACGTCAAAACTTTTCTTCTCAAACTTGTATACTTTAGCCATTAGCCTATTGCGCTCAAGAAATTTCTCACTTTCAAAAAGTACACAAATAAAGAGTTACAAACTTACGAACTTCTCCATCTGGTTTCCATTCTGATGACGTCATAACTCCACGATGGTGTTACGTCACGACAATGGCATCATAGTGCTCACTACGCTTCACTTCGCTTGTCCATTAGCTGCCTGCAAATGGGTCGCGAGTTTTTTTGGCGATGCGACGTGTCATCAATCGTAGTGGCGTAAGGTATGTTTGTTTAGCTTTTTTTGTTGGGATGTGTTAAAAGAGCAGCAAATTGGATTGCTCGCAACTATGTATAGGAATAACTGCAGTGTAAAATTATGTTCTAAAAACTATCAATGCAGTATTGGTCAGGAAGGACCGCAGTTTATTGTTACTGACAGGCTGCATTTGTGTCATCTTTAGCAATACCCAATAGTACGGGAAGAGCTAGCCTATTATTCATTGAGAAAAAGTAGAGGCATCATTGCTATAGTTTCAAAACACCATGCGTCTTGAGTCATCTTTACCCATATAGATAGATACTGATATTACAGTAAAACGTGTCTTAGCATTTGGGCCGGTTTTACAAGCAGACAATCCAATTTATTTTATACCCTTTCCAAGCTGATTTTATTTGTAGACTTACTAAGCTATTCTTTACTTTCTAGATCAAATTAAGAGGGATCCTCTTCTTTTCTTTTTCAAACATGTTTTCTTCGCCTGTTAATTCAATGCCCTTAATTTGCTAAAACGATTCAGAATTCACCTACGCAATTTTCTCCGAAACACCCTTTTTTTGTAAGACATTATACTGCACAAACACACTTTGTCCATCCTGTTGACCAATTTGTCCAAGTTAGCTGCGATGTCCCTTACAAAGTTTATAAGTAGTAAGAGCTTCGATAATTCGTTTATTAGTACCCACAGATATAAGTACAGATGTTTTGTTTTATGACTATACTCTAGCTACACCAAAAAAAAAGACGCTGTTTTTAAACAAAATTCCCTTTATCACTGTAGCTGTGAAGGCGCACAAAATAAACAGGGAGACTTTACTTTCGCAGTTATAATGATCATCACCATTATTCAGGCTTGTGACGTTCATAGGAAGACCTAACCCCCTTTCACGCATCAAGAATCACCACAAGTATTGGTCAAACAGTGAATTTATAATTATTGTCCAGCAATCAAGTTTTCATTCTCCAATAACAGACAGGAACGAAAAGCGTCAAAAAAAGACAACAAAAACCGTCTGATACAAAATGAAAATGAAAAAATCCGTCCCACCATTGTAGTGCAAAAGAAAGAAAAGAAAAAGGGGAAAGTCCTACTTTTAGAGGGAAAATTTTCAAAAGGAAGTTCGTGCATGCCTGCCTATTAGTAACTTTCATAATTTAATAAAACCCCCAATATATTGGATATTGGAAATACATCTAATCTTTTACTCGAAATACGAGCTGCTGAGCATACTATACAGCGTGTATCAGTCAGTGTGCTCATATTTAAGAGTGTGGCACAGATCATCAAACTGAGCAACACAACACACCACGGGACCAAAGTAGTAAGCGTGAAAATATAATGACGTCACTTCTACACTTGGGTCTAGTAGGTACTGAAGTTTTGTACACGTTGTACAATTATAAACTCGAATTATTTTCATTGTTGTTTTTATGATTCTGTGGACCCTGATCATCAAAACAGCTACATAAAAACTTGGCAGTTATGGGGACTGCTGACAGAAGTGAAAACTTACACGTACAACTATCGCAATGCGTAGTTTTACGTTTAAGTTTCGCGGTTACGCGGTGACCCGAACCTGTAAGATTACCCTTTACCCCCTACCAATAAATTTACATAAAAAAAAGTAAAAACCGTCTTCGAAAACCTAAAACGAATAAACTAACTTTCATAAAAAACTTAACGGCTTCTATGCACCGTAGCTTGGCACCGACTTCAGAAGCTGTTAAGTATTTTATGAAAGTTATTTTATTCGTTTTAGTTTTTCGAAGTCGGTTTTTACTTTCTTTAAAGTATTTTTTTTTTTCATTTTTAGTTGCATGTACAAATTACATAAGCCCAAGACGAACAAAAAAAAATCATCAAAATACGCTTAGAAATGCCGGAAATACAGTACATTTATGTATGTAACTGCGTACATAAGATTAATTACCTAATGTATTATATACTAAAACCTTTCTGAAAGTATGTAGATCACGTTAGTGTATAATCATTAAAATTTGTTCATTCGTTTTTGAGAAAATCGTGGATATGCAAACATACACATACATACGGGTCGAATACAGAACCTCCTTTTTTGAAGCTGGTTATAAAAATCGCTCAATGCGCCTAAAGAAATTTTCACTTCAATAACATTATCTATATTTAAACTTAATAAAATCGTAGCGAAGTAAAACTGTACTTGAATATATTTTTTTTAAGTATTTTTTGTGAGGTCTGGGAACGATTGTAAGGCTGAATATATAGTTTTTAGAATTGTTTAATCTGTTTGTCTGAATGCATGTTACGCGAATACTACCGGATACATTTATCACGCTATTTGGGGTGTGAGCAGTTTTCTTCTATAATTTAGACGAACCGGAAGGTGTGAATATTGCAGATAGTTAGGTACAGATTTAACCTTTCAAATGATTATCATCACACTATATACCTTTATGGAGCAAAGAAGTCAATCTTGACAAAATATAAGAACGGCTATTTTAGTCAACTTTCAACAAAGCAAATACATAAATAGTTTAAAAATATTTTTTACAAAAAAAAAATCAACAAAATAACAGCCTTTCAAAAAGAAGAGAGAAGTCGGTGGCTTAGGTTTTGTCTTTTCATTTTTTGCCACCACCTTCCGAAATCAAAGTTATTTTTCAATTTGTAGAGATTTTTTCATAATTTTAGGCCTCTTCTGTCATCTTTGGGTATAATAAAGATAAATATCTATGGTTTGGTGACTGTTAATGAGAAATCCCGTGTGTTTACAGCTGCTCGTCAGGAATAATCTGTAGGAATGCATCAGTCAGCGTATCAGTGTTGTGCCATAAAGTAGTACAGATTATATGCAGGAACGCAGGCGTTCATTCATTTACTAAAAACGAAAAACTTCGCAATTGCTTCTGAAAGCTGCGGGTGTCAATGTCGACCTCAGGACGAGCTGCTTCTCACAAGGACATCTATACGTAGCTTGCTCCCGGGTCGCCAATCACGACTCTCTTCATATTTTGGCTGCTGAGACATAAACTACAAACGTAGTACCAAAAATGTAGCTGATATTTTAGTAACTGCGATGTCTTACGACTTCCACGCGAACGAAGTCGCGGGCTGAAGCTAGTATTGTATAAAGTTGTCATCAATTGTGCCACTGAGCCACCAATTTACTTGAAAACAATACATAGCATCAATCAAGTAATTAAATTTCGTCAATTTATCGGTAAATTTGAAAGCCATGTCTTTTAGCCTTATGGGCACAACACAACATCACAGTGATTGATTGAACGGTGAAAATGCTTAGAAGCCCTTTTATATGTATATTTTTAAAGTATTTTTCCCGTAGATACACGTTTTTTACACTGAATAGAACCCAAAATTGAGTTTCTAATTATTAAATACCCATTTGATATGATCAAATTGGTTAGCACTTTGTGGTTATCACAAATTCAATATATCGTTTTCTTTTGTATGAAATATTTGTGGGTATAACTATTAGTATACTGTATTTTTACAGACTTTTTTTGTACTCGCCTGATTGCAAAAAGGCGTAAGTAGGCACGTACATACATTGTTTTTAATTGACTTCAAATAAAAAAATAATTTAATAAAATTGAATCGACTTCAAAAAGAAATTAACTCAAAATTATGAAATAACTTTAATTTCGGAAGTCGGTGTCTTGGGATTTGTATTTTAGTTTTTTGCCACCGACTTCCGAAATTAAAGTTATTTACATTTTGACTTAATTTCTTTTGGAATCGATCTAATTATTTTAAATTATTCTTTTATTTAGTAATTTTTAGTTTTTAGTTAATAGTTTTGTGCACTAGAATTTGACCAAGGTTGTGAGATCTTTTTTTTTGACACCTCACCCGTAGCTCGTATCAAAAAGCCAGGCCGTCACACTTACACGTATTAGTCCATTATCTCAAAAACTCCTGAACTGATTTTGATGAAACTTGCACTTTTCCCTAAGTTGAAGTAAATATAAGCCAATAAAAACAAAATGATCTTGATCCGATCAATAGTTTCGGAGAGATGCGTGGACAATACATACATACAAACATAATAAACAAACAAACATCGATAAAATTTTGTATATTTGTTTGGAAGCCCTAATAGATCATCATATGTGAATATATTGCAGTTCCAATAATATTACATACATACGTGTCGCATTGATTACCTCCTTTTTTTTTGAAAAATATGTACCGCTGCGCAGATTTAAGCGCGGCACGTGTCGATCGTAGCGTGTCTACTAGTAGTAAGTAAAGGTATAAAGTTTAAAAAGCAGGTCATAAAAGTTAAACCTAAAATTAAGAAAACGCCCGACAAACATAATACTTTAAAATGTAATAAAATAAAATGTATTGGCCCTTTAAGTTGAATACACATACTATAAGATTTAGGTAACATTTAGATCCAAGCGTCGCGGGGGACGGCTATAACTACGAGTTTATAATTTTTCAGGGAAATAACTCCATTAACGTTAACTTAAAAATACTGCACTGGTATTTCATAATTTCAACGCTGCAGTAAAACATAGGCGAGCGCATGATCCCGACGGTACAATATAATTGGCTTCTACTCGAATGAAATATACGCGAATAGCTCGAGAGCATCAAATAAAGTAAAACAAGTGTATTATTAAAAAATAAAAATAATAATCAAGCTTTTAACCGTTTTGTTGAACCGCTGTGCTCACCCGCGCGCGGGGAAAACCGTTGAGCGCCCCACCCGCGGTAATCTTGTAAACAAAACCGATTTGCATCGTAGCTTCTTGGAATTTTGTGACCGTTGAATGTTTCTTAGAATGCTAGTGAGTAGGGGTTTATAGTATTGTACGTTTCGTTTGAAAGTATGACGTGGTTTCATTTTCAATTCCAACCAAAAGCAGATTTGCGTGGGATGACTTTACTCCCACGAAATAAAAAAATGGGATGAATTTCATCCCATGTGTAATTAGCGGTCATTAGTCTGGATATCATCTAGGCGAAACAAACGAGCCTAAACTCGAAAGGGTTGCGTTGTTTTATTACTGAGTTCCCATGGCCGCCTTCCAGCTCCAACATCAGATCAGCTCCAAGTCATAATAAAATTGCATTGTCATCCGATTTACATGTAAAATTTCAGCTCAATCGGAAACCGGGAAGTGGGTCAAATTTAACTTACAGGATTCGATCACAGCCGCTGGGGTCGCGGGTTGTTTGAAAAAGATACCGTGGCCCTGGCATAGGCAACTGAAGGAACACGGGTGGGTTTTAGTCAGTAAAAGTCTGACACGCCCTTCCGCTCCACCCAGAGCGGGAGAAGTTATTTGATGATTTCCCATCCACAAAAAAAAAAAAAAAAAAAAAAGGATTCGATCACAGACAGACAGACAGACACCCGGACAGGAGAAACGAAATAAAAGCACAATAATAACATTAACATTGTTAACTCCAGCTTATTGCCTTACGAGGTAATTTGTTAAGCAAAACAGGCTGTCCTCATAACGTTACATATTCATTGCTATTGTAAAAAAATATGACAAGTTTGTGTGGTAAGCCAGCTGAGGATACGGTACTTAGTTGAAAAGTTGTTCTTTATAAGTTTCAGAAATAGCCAGGCTATTAGATTGAATTGATTGAATTTGAATTTGAATTAGTTAATAAGACCTCTGTTTTTCGATAAACATCGTAAAATATACCGAATGAAAGGCCATATTTCCTCAATATCAAATTAATTTTAGAAATTGCACAGAGCAAACATGGTGATTAATTTGCTTGTTCTTTTTCTGTTTGAAAACAGTCATTTACATAATCATTAAGACAATGAAAGAGGCTAAAGGCAAGCTATCCTAATCCTAACTGATATTATAAATGCAAAAGTGAGTTGGTTTGTTTTTATGCTTTCATGCTAAAACGGCTGAATGGATTTGGATGAAATTTGGCTCAATGTGATGTACATGACCTTGGAGGAGTTCGTGGCTAAGTAATAATAGCCGCACGGGTCGATCCATCAGGTTAAGCTACGCTTGCCGGGGTTGGACCATCTTTACATACCGAGACTCCTCCGTGCCTCGGAAAGCACGTTAAGCCGTCCGTCCCGGCTGTTATTCGTGGATCTTTGGCAGTCGTTACGAGTGGTCAGAAGCCCGAAAGTCTGACAACCAGTCTTACCAAAGGGTATCGTATTACCCAATAACTGGGTTGTGGAGATCAGATAGGCAGTCGCTCTATGTAAAATACTGGTATTCAGCTACATCCGGTTAGACTGGAAGCCGACCCCAACATAGTTGGGAAAAGGCTAGGCAGATTCATTGGTGATGTACATGACCTAGATAAGGACAAAGGATCTTTTTATCACGGTTTCCGTGGGAGTATTTTCGACCTACATGTGGGCGAAGCCGCAGCCAAAAGCTGCTTCGTACTAAGACCTACTTAATAGACGAAAAGATATAAAATTATAATTTTACGATTCCATATTTCATATGAAACCTTAGTACCCAGTTTTAAATTCACATAAAATATGGAGAGCATAACACAATGTAAAAGCGACTTACAGGTCAAGTACGCACGTGTAATAATAATTCTTACAATTTATGAACAAATAAATTCTGTTATAAAAGTATTTAAATGGGTAGCTCTGGAATGAAACCCCTGTGAAATGTGTGAGGGGAGGAAATTTTTTTATTGAACACGTGCCTATAATTTTAAATCGGTAGACTTTAATTTAGTTTATTATAATTTTACGTGTGTAGTTTCAAGGAATGCTAATACTGCATAGTTCTTAGAATATTCTCAAGAACCAACTTAGATAACCAGGCTATAAAAACAAAAAAAAGGTTAAAAGTAAATCTAAACAATCAAGGTTGAAAAATCCATTTGAGGTATGAATTTAAATAAGTTTATCGTGTGTGTTTGTGGAATCGTAGCTTCCAAACGGCTGAACCGATTTAGAATTTTTTGTTTTGTTTGATTGGCTACTTAATCGAGAGTGTTCTTAGCTAAGATTCAAGAAAATCTATTCAGCTATCTATTGAGGTTATCAGCTCATTTCTAGTTGATGAATGGACGTGAGCATCTTCCACAGGTCTGATCGAGTCGAAATTTAGTATTGTGTTACTTCAATGATATTAGAATAAGATAGTAACCTTGAGCTGATGCTGCAGCATTACCTGGAACGTGCACGATACCCAACTTCCTCACCAACTTACAGCAGAGGTATCGTGTTTGAGCTCATTGGAATGGTCTCAATGAATAGGTTATAGAGCAATCAGGGTCTGATGATGGAATAGCAAAAAGAAATGAAGGTAAAAATATGTTGGGGTTTTTTTAAATTTAAATTTAACTTTTAACTTGTATAAAGTAAATTTGGTACTACAGGCAGCTTGAAACCATAATAAAACAAAGATAAAGCTCTAAAAGGACAATAAAAAATAAATAACATACAAAAGTTAAACGAATTAATCTAATAAATTACACCAGCACGATGTTGTTAGGGTTCCGTACCAAAATGATAAAAAGGAACCCTTATGATGCGACTCAGTCTGTCCGTCTGTCACAGCTGGATATCTCGAGAACTACTAATGCTATCAACTTGAATTTTGGAAAAGTTTTAGATGACGTTTGCCCAATTATTGTGCAAATAAGATAGAAAGATATATATATATATATATATATATATATATATATATATATATACATTATATACACATTTTTTCTTTTTTTAGCCCGAATAGTTTCCGACTACACGAAAAATGTAAAAAAAAAAATACTATTCCCGTCCTTATGTCCGAAATTTACATTGAGAAAAATCTGAAATTATTTTGTGTTATAGAAGTTTATGTAAAGAATACAGGAAAAATAAAAAGATGTCTCTAAATATAACACTTTTTTTTATTACGGAACCCTCGGTGCGCGAGTCCGACTCGCTCTTGGCCGCTTTTTTTTGTAATGTTGCTCCATTCGCCCCAAGCGATGCGACGTAGACAAATTGTGTAAAGGGACTTTTTCAAATATTTTTCATCTAGAATATTTTGTTATATGATGTCATTTATAATTTGGCTTTATCTTCACTTCAGTATTAGTTTAAAATTACATTTATTTTCGTATGCCTAATGCTAATACCTACGTTGGCAAATAAAGGTAATCGCACACAGACAAGTATTGCACCGGATCGGCAATACCTCACCTTATCGGCTCGACTTGAGGCTATGATGATCCCATGCAGTGCTTATACGTGTGCGATAAACTTCGATCAACCTAAAGGAAATTGGTAACTATAGATTGAGCACTAGGGGCCGGTTTTTTGATCCGTAGTTAACTCACCAATGGTTAAACGAATGGTGAATGGTTAAACATAGTAACTAATGGTTGAATTTTGGCTAAATGTGAAAGACCAAACATATTTTTTTTAAACATGAATGTATTCATGTTAACTCAGTCATTCTAAAAAATAGTAATAATGGCGATTTGGCAAACACATTTAGCCAAAATTCAACCAATAGTTACTATGTTTAACCATTGGTTGAGTTAACTACGGAACAAAATTGAGCCCTAAGGGCGAATTTCAATTTCAAGTGAAATTTTCATTCGCGTTTCATTCCTCCTTACAAATATATTTTTTTCTTAAAAATTATACATAATATGAACCATGATTCTATCTAGAATTAAAATAAGTTGATGTTTGACTGCTACTGAGGAATACGTAACAGAAAGACATTTCCCTCCTTCTGGTGCAGTCGGGTAGAATCTGTCATTCAAAATTTTGACTTTGATAGTCAAAAAATCTTGGTAATGTTTTGACAGCCGAGATTGCGACCACCTGTTAGCATTACTTGTCGGATGTAGTATTTCTTATACTCTCTCGACTTTATAAAATGATAACGTCATGAAAATTCTTCCTTACTAGAGCCCCTTTGAGCTCAAAGAAGCCCCTGCAAATGCTGGTTGTGATAGTTTTCAGGAAAGAGACAAAGACAGAACAGATCAAATGGGTTATTGCTTTGAGCATAAAAGGCTCTACGACAGCCTTTGTTTAGAAGTAAAATGGTCTGTAGCTGAGGTACGCATGACTTGAGGACTGTGTGTTCAGCTGCTAGTAACGGTTGTCAAGGGAATGCCTCTGACAACAAAGGTACGGGTAGTCAAAAGACAGAATTTTTGACATGATCATGATGAACATTCTATCATGGAACGTTACATTATACAGGTCAAAATAAATTAGCTAGCGAAACTCCGCAGACGTGATGGGTATATACAGGGTGTGGCGTAAATAATGGATAACCTTGAAACTGTCGATTGGCCTTAGTTGTAGGACTTAGTTGTTATTTTCAAAATTAAGACCAATATCAATTCGAACAGCAATAACTTTGTACTTTATCAAGATACTGGTTATTATTATACCATTTTAGAATCTGCATTAAATAGTCAATTATCTAAAATACTGGGCCACCGCAGTGTAGTACACTTTTTTTTCGATAGAGGGGCCCAAAATTGCGAAATTCCGTAGAAAAAATTTAAAATTTAAGAATAAGTATTTTTTGCAATGTTATCTTAGAATGTAATAAAAAATCTTGATACTGAGCTGATAAAACAAATATTCAGGAGTGATAAAAAAAAAACAAAACGAAAAAAAATCACCAATTGTAGAAATGGCAGCTGATTTTGTAAGAGTAAGTACGATTTTTATTTAAAATATTAAAAATATCAATAATTTTGTCATCTATGGGCATATGGCGATATAAGTGGGGTAAATGATAGATCTGGCCAATCGACAGTTTCAGGGTTATCCATTATTTACGCCACACCCTGTATACCTAAACACGACAAAATAAATATAAAAAAGATTTGATGATTTTTTTTTTTTTTTTTGTTTGGAGTCGATGACCGCGCTGGTTGTTACTTGAAGTGCGAGTTGATAAAATCTGTGTTATCGTGTTGAGATGTCGATACCCATCACGTTTGTAAAGTTTACACAAAACAAAACTGATTTTTAACCGACTTAAAAAAAAATAAGTTATCAATTTGACACGTATGTATGTAATATTATTGGAACTGCAATATATTCACATATATATGATAATCTATTAGGGCTTTCAAACAAATATAGGTATAGTTGCTCTGAGCTAGGCGCAAAATGGCTGCTGCATCGGTAGATTCGAGATAACAAAGGCATTTTATTGTCTTTATCCAGTGGTGCCAAGCCCAAGATACAGACTAAAGTGTAAAGTTAGTTTTTATTTTTAATTTATGATGGGTTGGCTCTTGACTCTAGTCTAGGTCGGGCTAATTTGGGGTTCACTGGCAATATTAACTATGTGAAATAGCTGTAGGTTACTTGAAGGGGCTTGTGGTTAACTAATAACAACCGCACGGGTCGATCGATCAGGTTAAGCTGCGCTTGCCGCGGTTGGTGCGTGGATGGGTGACCATCTTTACACACCGAGACCCCTCCGTGTCTCGGAAAGCACGTTGAGAAGAGCGAAGAGTGCGTGCTTCTATTGATAACTGGCCTCAACGTTTAAAGGACTGTATTGCAGCCAATGGAGACCACTTCGAATAAGCTTTTTATATTTTAAATTGTTTTATATTTATGTATTAAACTAACACACTGTAAAAGTAACAAATATTATTTGCAATAAAAAAATTTTTTTTCTTCGTGACAATATTTATGGCAAGACTAGGTATACACAATTTTTTAAATGTATGTATGTATGTTTTTGTATATGTTTGTCGTCGATTGAGACCATATTTTGCGGCTCTCCGTCACCGGACCTTGAGGGTATCTGGTACCGGGGGGACTGTGATGGGGCACAACACATTGCACGCCGTGACCACCCCAGGGACCAAGACTTATTGATTTGAGCTCCAGGTGTGTAGTGTCAAAGGGAAAACATCTCAAAACATTGGAACCTTGAAATTTCAGAAGTCGGTGGCAAAAAACTAAAATACATAAAATACAAATACAACTAAGATCCCTAGACACCGATTTCCGAAATTAAAGTTATTTCATAATTATGAGTTATTTTTTTTAAATTTGAAATGGGTTTGCTCTTGACTCTAGTCTAGGTTAGAGGTGACAGAGACAAAGTCGACGATGGAGTTGTTTTGAAGTCGATTTAATTTTTTTTTTAATTTCTTTTATTATGTTTAGATACCATCGATACCCATCGCGTCTGCGGAGATTTGTTACGTAATTTAATTTGACCTTGTATATTATTGCCCAGTGGTTTTAAATTAAAATCTGCATCTTTTAGTTCAGTTTAGGATCTATATGCTGCCAGATCGCTGGGGAATGGTTACAGAAAACGAAGGCAATTATATAATTGATGGTATTAACATATTTGTATTATCAACCTTTTTCAATTTATTTCTTTAAAATCGTATCATTATATATGCAATGGCCCAATATATTATTAGTACAAGGTTTCAAAATTACCTAAATATTTTATCGGTTATAAACCCTTTTGGCCATATTTTTTTCTTTAGCTATCTTACGATTCCATATTATCCAGTGCTCATTACAAAACCGATTTAAAAGCTATGGATATAACAAGAGAATTTCATTAAAGAATGATCGCCTCATAAAAAACTTGAAATCGTAAATCTAACCTGTCTCTTTCACACATTTTCATTTGAGTGAGACGGCCATTTTGTTTGAAGCGGCCATATCTTTTATGAATTTATTCTACCCATTCCTTAACTTTTGATAAAATGTACCGCTAAACCAACCTACGTAATACATAATATGTATGTTAGTCGTATAAAATCAAATTTATTAACTAATGTAAACAGGAGAGCAATTCAACTATAATTAATTAAACCAACCTGTACTATTAAAGGGAGGTGCTTTAATAGTACAGGGCAAGAAAGAGCTTAATTTCGTACAGAGAAAGATTTCCATTTTTTTGCGCGACTTAAGAGAGTAATGTGTTTATCGGCCTATGGTATCGGTATATGGGATATGGTTTCGGTGTAAATCATGTTTGATATATATGCGCAATACGCGTGGACCGTATTTGATGATTTATTATAACCTTGTGAGTGTCACTAAATACATGACAGTAATCCAAATTCAATATGGCGACCACCCGACGCCATATTGAGACAAAGAAAAAAAAAGTCGACAAACTAAGTCAAGCGGGAAAATCATGTTTAGGTATCATTTTTCATTTTATCTATAATATTTTAAAGTTGGTTAGCAACCATTACCAATCAATATTTCGAAAATTATAATAAAGCTGTGGTAAAGTCCTTATTTAATCGTAAATAAGTCTTAGTAATGTAAAAAATATTTTTTATAATATAACTTATTTGGTAAAACATGCACAACCCAGCTCCAAGTTATTGCACATTTAAATTTCAATTAAAACAGGCATATTTTAAAATAAAGAAGGAATAACAATATGAAATAATGCACGAAAATAACTATCAAAACAAGTAAAACTAACAAATAACACTCAAATAATATACAAAAAAACCGGCCAAGTGCGTGTCGGACCACGTACAATAAAGGGTTTCGTAGTTGGGATGAATTTATCCCCAGAACAAACTTAACATTGTAGTTGAAAAACATATTCTCCCATACATTCCAACTACAAATGTAACTTTGTACGCACAATATTGAGAGATTTACCATGTTGTTTTAAGACCATATACATTTTATAAGTTTTCCTGTAATCTATAGGTATAGAGCTATTTTCTGTATTTTTTTTTTTAATTTTAGACTCAGTAGTTTCGGAGATAAGGGGGGAAAGGCCAATTTTCGTCTATTTTCTTAAATAGCTTTATAACAATTTATTTTAAAATTAATAAAAAAACTGGCAAAGTGCGTGTCGGACCACGCACAATGAAGGGTTCCGTAGTTGGAGGATGAATTTATCCCAAAAACAAACTTAACATTGTAGCTGAAAAAAATATGTTCTCCCATACATGGATACGTCACGGTCAATTCTCCAACTGCAAATGTAAGCTGGAAATCGCAATTATTTTTTTATGTGTTATAACTACAAATTGACGAATTTCAGACTTTTCCATTACTTGTGCTGAGAGACCTTGACTCTTGCCAAATTTCATAATTCTAGTTCAACAGGAAGTAGCCTACAGGTTTTGATTAATTTGCGAGTGTCAAATTATGTTTCATAAATGACCGTATTTTATTATTAAGTACCACGTTTCTATTACGTCACTTTCATAAATGCCCGTATTATTTTATTGCGTTGACTGTTGACTTAAAAGCTTGACTTTTGTAGAGCTCCAAGGGACCGTAGAACATTTCCACTTAATACCTCGACACGTTCCTGAGAAAAAGGGTCTCGACAGACTGACAGACAGACAGACGGACTACGATGTGATCCTATATGGGTTGCGGTTTTTCCTTATGAGGTACGAAACCCTAAAAATAAGTTTGACCTAAACTTTTCAAAACATTCTCTTTTAGAAACTCACATAAATTTAACTTGTGTGTTGGTGTACCTAATAAGAGTAGCAGTAATGTTTAGAAACGCAGGTAAAGTCATTTCAAGTTTCACCCAAACTTAAAACCAGCCAGTCTTAAGATACAAGATGGTTTTTACTTTTTTAAAGTAAATATATTTTTTAAACCAACCAGCCAGTTTTAAGACACAACTAAATGGCCCATAATTTCCCTTCACAACTGAAAAACAACAATCTTCCCACCTTTCTACGTATGTAGTTATCTACACATGACCTACACCCCGGAGCTCGGAGGTGCGACATAATGACAGCAAACACCGCGACTGCGGGTAGAAAGACAGCCGCCATTGTGGCTCAGCGGTAATGACGTATTTCCGCCACCCAGCGGAACTGCGCGAAGACTTTTAGTTTTAGCATGCTAATGCTAACTCGTCATTGTTGGGAAGAGTTCAATATAGCGTTTTTATTATGTGTGCTTTATTTTAATGAGTTGCTTGCTTCTAATGAAATACTTCCCTGGTTTTAACTAATTTATAAGAAGTAAGGAAACTGGTATTTCATTACCGTGACCTAAAATATTTTTGTCAGGGATGCGAAACATTTTGATAGAAATTTATTTAGTACTTTTTTAACGTTCCGAATCAAAATGGTAAAAATGAACACTTATGGTGCGACTCAGTCTGTCTGTCAGTCTGTCACCCAGATATCTCAAGAACTGCTAAGGATATCAACTTGAGTTTTGGAACAGTTTTAGATGACTTTTGCCCAACTATTTGGAAAACCCTTAAAAATTCGAAGTGGGGTTACTAGGGCATGTAGGGTATCATATGAAAGAACGCTGTTTCACATTCTCAAACATTTTTTCTTTTTTTAGGCTGCACAGTTTTCGACTTTTGATGCAAAATGTAAAAAAAATACCGTTCCCCTCCCTTATCTCCGAAGTTTGCATAGAGAAAAATCTGAAATTAGTCTATGTGATAGAAGTTTACGTAAAGATTACAGGAAAAATAAAACGATGTCTCTAAATAGCATACTTTTTTATATATATATCATGGTAAGGAACCCGACTTGCTCTTGACCGGTTTTTTTTATAATTAACTAACCTAAGTATTGTATTATTTAGAGAATATTATCACTACTTTATCAGTAAGTAACCAAAACAATATGGGAAGATATTTATTGGTTTGTTAGACTACACAAATTGTACTCCGATCAGTAATCGGAAGCCATTTGTCGAATGAATTTAGTTAAGTAGTGTTTGCACATTATTTCGCCTACTCAGGTCATTATCGTTACGTGTTAGTGATAGTAATATCTACTAAACAGATAAGTTCGGGAGAATCATCTCATACATAATTATAACATACAGAATGAAGCAAGATTGCTTTTAAATTCACAGTCAGATACTTTACAGGCGTCCGGTTTTTACGACTTGACAAAACAGCGATGTGAGTTTAATGTCATAAACATTCAACTCACATCGCTATTATACACATAAACATTCCGGAACAAAATTTTTAAATGATGCAATGCTGCCAACCTCATCAAAATCGAAGTTTAAAAGAACAACGCAACACAGGCAGCCACGAAAAGCGACTTTATATTATAATCTATGGAAGGGCCAGAGAGCCTTTGCTAATCAGTTTTGGATGATAAATATTGCCAGATTTTAGGACTCAGACTTTTCTTCTTTCTTACTTTGTGTAATACTGCACGTGAACTCAATCACAATAAATTGTGTGTCAAGAAAACATACAGAAGTGTTTGTTTCACATTAGTTTAAGAAGAAGTAAAACAGATACAAAAGTGATAAGGAAACATTGAGATGTGTTTGTATGTATGTGTTTGTATGTCTGTATTTGTCTTTGTGTGTGTGTGGGTTAATGTAACAGAGGATATACGAGTACATGTACGTTTGTTATGCAAAGAAGGACTAGGTGACATTATCTGTATCGGTGCGTAAGGTAATGCCCCATTGTTTTTGTGAGTTTACTCCTTAAGAATCGATTTTCATATAAGGCCCCCGGTATAGAAAAAATATGGTGAGTGAAATACAAGAGAAGTGTGGTCACGTTCTTGTGTTTTGTTTATTTTCGACCAGTCTTCATTGTACTTCATTCATTTCACCTATACAGTATATTCAAAGACAATCGTATATAAGGAGTAAACTCCAGTCGTGCGTCGGCGCTGACACACACTTTTTTCGTTAAGTGTTTTCGATGCTCATATTTTATTTTGACTTATTTTTTTGAGGAAAGTTTCATGTTTTTTCTTTTATGAAATTGGTTTACCTTTGCATAAAAGTTGTGTTTCACTTTGCCTAAAAAGAAGTAGAAGTACGTTCCTATATAAATACCGGCCAAGTGCGTGTCGGGCCACGCACAATGAAGGGTTCCGTAGTTGGGATGAATTTATCCCAAGAAGAAACTTAACATTGTAGTTGAAAAACATGTTTTCCCATACATTCCAACTGCAAATGTAAATTTGTACGCACAATATTCAGAGATTTACCATGTTATTTTAAGACCATAGACTTCTTATAAGCTTCCTGTAATCTATAGGTATATAAGTATTTTCTTTATTTTTTCAAAATTTTAAGCTCAGTAGTTTCGGAGGGGGAATGGTCAATTTTCGTCTATTTTCTTAAATAACTTTAAAACAGTTTATTTTAAAATTATAAAAAATATATATTTGAGACTCTCATAATAAGGCCTTTCATTTGATATATCGCACGGTACAGTTTGCAAAACTTTTTTTTTAAATTTTCTTATTTGCCCCAAAATTGAACCCCATATTCAAAATTCATTAATTTACATTACACGTCCGTGTTTGGGTTACAGAAATACATACGTGTACCAAATTTTAACTTAATCGGTCCATTAGATTCGGAGCAAATTGGCTGTGACAGACGGACAGACAGACAGACAGACACATGAGTGATCCTATAAGGGTTCCGTTTTTTCCTTTTGAGGTACGGAACCCTTATAGGATCACTCATGTGTCTTTCTTTTTTAATATACAATGTGTAACTTACCTCTTAAGGGGTCATTGTACTCATTATTATGAACAACTTTTACTATGGGCCAAACCTGAAATCGCAAAAAAAATCTGCCGTTCAGTACCTACATTTATTATGTTCGCATAATTCGTCAAAATTGTGAATCATCATCTCACAGAATCTCAAACATGCACGACATACGTCTATCCATCTTGCGGCAAACAAATCACACTCCTGTGTCGATGCCAGTAGAGCATTCAGCATTGCGAGCGCGCGAACTAAGGGCGAGTTAGAATGCGAAACTGTGGCGCGCGAACTAAGGGCGAGTTAGAATGCGAAACTGTGCGTGCTGAGGGAACGGCCAACAATCCGTGTCGTCGCGGTCTAAATTGGTATTGGGGTACAGGAGGAACAAAGGGACTCACAAGCTGAGCTACTAGTTCCGGACAATCAGACTCCCCACGAAGGTTATGACAAGCGAACATGAGGAAAAGTAATTACGCATAGCTGCAAGAGAGTTAAATTTCAGCATTACTAGCGAAAATTTTGTGGGATACAAGAATGGATAAAACCCGAATAGTTTCTTAAATAAAAATCTGAGGAATGTTTTTGGACCTTTTCAAGAAGCAAAGCTAAGTACTTTCACAGGGGTTCCAAATTGAAGCCGACTGTAGTTTACTTTTCACTAAAGCCATACGAGTATAAACCAATTTAATGGCTAAAGTATTGTAAAATTCTCGCATATTCCGAATAGTAAAACCTAAAGAATCTGGTAACTAATCAACTTGTACAACATAATATAGATTTAAAAAATGTAGGAAGTGATGACAGAATGGCTATGGGCCGATAGTTTTCTACATTTTTGTATTTGTTTTTAATAAAGATCGGTTTGCTCTTGACTAAAATTATTTTAGTCGTTTTAGGTTTTTACTTTTTATAAAGTAAATTTATTAAATTTACTTTATCCTAGTTTCGATGATGAAGAGAATTAATTTGAGACTATCTCGTGGCTGGTTATGTTTAATTTATCTGATAATGTTATGAATGTTTGTCAAAAAATTCCATAAATGTCACATTTTCACGATATGTATAGTAAAAAAAAAGTAAAATTTTCGGATTGTCGGTTTTATAAAATTGGCCCCTTTACCATGTACCAGCTAATAATAATTGCGGCTCCTATTTATAATAGCCTTCTCATATACCGAAATACTAATTAACCTTTCCTTCCACCTCGCTAGATCAGCAAATTACCGAAAATAATAGCGTGTAACAGGAATAAACAACAACAGACATTCTAAGTGGGAGAGAAACAAACATGGAGTACGTACGGAACCAAATTAGATACAGTTACTTAATTAGAACAGTGTTAGTGTATGTAACTATTTGTGATTATATGTGTTGTTTGTTGTTTGTTAAAAGTTGCATATGGAAAGTAGTTAAACCTGCGTTTTTTAGGGTTCCGTACCTCAAAAAGAAAAACGGAACCCTTATAGGATCACTCATGTGTCTGTCTGTCCGTCTGTCACAGTCAATTTGCTCCGAATCTAATAGATTCTAATTAAGTTGAAATTTAGTACACGTATGTATTTCTGTGACCCAAACACGGACGTGTAATGCAAATTAATGAATTTTGAATATGGGAGTCAATTTTAGGGGGCAAATAAGAAAATTAAAAAAAAAAAAATTTGCAAACTGTACCGTGCGATATATCAAATGAAAGGGGAAATAGATATTTTATATAATTTTAAAATAAACTGTTTTAAAGATATTTAAGAAAATAGACGAAATTGACCATTTCCACACCCCCTTTATTTCCGAAACTACTGAGCTTAAAATTTTGAAAAAAATACAGAAAATAGTTCAATAGCCATAGATTACAGGAAAACCTATAAGAAGTCTATGGTCTTAAAATAACATGGTAAATCTCTCAAAATTGTGCGTACAAACTTACATTTGTCCATAGTTAAACAAAAAGAATCCAACTCACATTAGGTGTAATGTGGGTTGCATCTTTTTCGTTTAACTATGGACATTTGTAGTTGGAATGTATGGGAGAACATGTTTTTCAACTACGAGTACAATGTTAAGTTTGTTCTTGGAATGAATTCATCCCAAATACAGACCCTTCATTGTGCGTGGTCCGATAACCACTTGGCCGATTTTTTAAGACTGCCATTGGAAATCCTCATCTCACTATCGCCCTGTATGTACCTTAATACGAGTCGGTTTTGTGAAGGGTGTACTTTTCCGGATAGGTCTATCGTAATTTGATTATAGGTATGTACTGTAAAAGGTCTGAATCCTAATGAAAAAAAGTTTTTTTGGCATTGCCCCACGCATTTATAATAAATTACCTAATGGAATAAAAAATATGACTGTTACAAAATTTAAAAGGGCACTAAACGACATATTAATTGAGAAATGTTATTATACAATTGACGACTTCCTTAATGATGATTCGCTGACTTATTTTTTTTTTTATTATTGTTATAGCTGCTATTGTGATCCCTGATTGTTATTGTTTATTACTTGTATTTTTTTTGTACTCTAAACGACATTTATTTAAATTTAACTTTGACATTATTGATTTTATTTTAATTGTATTGTAATGTTTCAAAAATAGTGACTGAATATTATTATTTGCATGCCCACGCGATGGCAGAATATGGAGCACTTTATTATGTTAAAAGAACATCTGTGTACCAATTACCCATGTTTGCAAATAAATAAATGATTGATTGATTGATTGATTGATTAAAAGGCTTGACGCATTACTATTTCCAAATAAGACTTTTATTCACAACATGACATTCGAGTACTCAGGCTAATCCTACCTAATGCCTCAATAAATCTGCCTAGCCTTTTCCCAACTTTGTTGGGGTCAGCTTCCAGTCTTTTATATTAGGCGACTGCCTATCTGACCTCCACAACCCAGTTACTGGGTAATACGATACCCCTTGTAAGACTGGTTGTCCGACTTTCGGGCTTCTGACGACCCGTAACGTCTGTCAAAGATCCACGAATGACAGCTGGGACCAACGGCTTAAGGGGAGAGGAGTTTCGGTATGAAAAGATAGTCACCCATCCACAGACCAACCCCGGCAAGCGTAGCTTAACCTGATGGACCTACCCGTGCGGCTGTTATTACTTAGCCACGAGCTCCTCTCTCCTACCTAATGTCTATGAGAGAAATTATCTAACGTGGGGAATAAATTTCACAATATGTGGCCATACCCTTGCAACAGCAGGCTTTACTCAGGATCAACAACCTGACACCACGCTAAGTGTCAGATAAATTAAACATTAAGTTATGCCAAAGTGCACTCGCAAATACTACGTTGTCGTGTTTAAACCTGCGTTTGCAAGGATATGACCTCATATTGAGAAATTTATTCTTGACATTAGGTAATTTTTCTCATAGTAAAAGTTCCATGCAATAGACAATTAATGGTCCATTGCATGAAACTTTTACAGTACTTTGTCCCATTGTTTAAAAACATTATCAAACTATCTGACAAACATTGAAAAGAAACGTCAAAGATGTTTTTTTTTTCTGTTTACTTTAAACGTTACAATATGCTACTGAAATTACATTTGACATTTTAGTACACGTTCGACCTTTTACTTGGAAGAATTTTCTTCAAGAAAATAAAAATATTTAATTAAATGAATGTTGTTTCTTTCATGTCGACGTCTACGCCCGCGGCAGTCTGACACATCTATAGTCTGTAATTACAAAAGAAACTTAAAGCACGCGAAAATAATAATTTAATCGTGCGTCAGTTCATATAGCGTAGCTTTCGTAGGATGGGTTGGGTTATTTCTAAGTGTAGTGTGAATGAAACTGTTAATAATATCTTGAGATCAATAATTCGACCGTCCCTATTAACAATGTCGGATATAAATTTTTACCAATATACACTTTTGTATATAAATCGAATTACTTACAATTTTTAAAAAAATCTTCATTGTCAAAACAAACTTTGAACTGAGGGCAGTTCAAAGTTTGCCCTAACAATAAAAAAGAATCTTTAGGATATTAACAATGTCGGTTCTGCGAAAAAGACCACTGTTCAGTAGGAACTAAACAGTAGTCTCCCTGCAGAACCGACATTGTTAATAGGGACGGTCGAATTCAATCTGCCACATGGATGCAAAAAAATTGCTGTAAGTGTAGGGGAAAACCAAAGAAATAATGGATGGACTGTGTGAAAGATGATATGGCTAGAAAGGGGGTGACTACCGAGATGACGACTAATATTTGAGATTTTGTTACTGTTATTAGTAATTAACTCTTTATTTTTTTTTTTACTTCGATGGTACTAGTTTATCATTGGTGACTTCGAATTACGGCTACATATAGCTATATATAAGTGGGCACGCCCTATTTGCCTGTAGATTTTTATTTATGCATAAAGGTCTGTTTACTTTTTCGTTTTGTAATTTTATTTCTGCTTGAGTACAGTTTTCAATTATTTTTATTTGATTTTTTTATTGGTATATTGGCGTGTGCTAGCTGACTTATGGGAAATAATTTGATTTAATGTTTTATGTTGCGTAATGTACCTAAATTATTTTGCGTACTATTGTATAGCTGTGCTGCTGAGGAGTTTGTTGCGCCACTTTTTCTCCCCAGCTAAAGCACTAGGAAGTGGTGAAGGGCGGGCGTTTTGGGGGACTGTCTTATGTAATTTTGACGTTCGAAAAGTGCTGATTCTCAGCCTAGTTTGAAAAAATAACTTTTGATTTTGAATAGAGTATTATAAAATAAAATATATGTTGCGCCGACCCCAAATAAATTAGGATTAGGGCAAGAGAATGATGAAAAATGGATGCAAACTATTTTAATCTTCTACTAGCATTTCTTTGAAAAAAAATTTGCTTGTTTGCACTCTAGTTATAAACAAATTATATTGTACAAATCTCTTAAACAGAACGGCAACGTCGCATGCGATTGTTAACCTAATTGGCTGGTGTCAGTTTTTAATAAACTAATGCACCGTTCCATTCCGCACACCAACGACTTACAACAATGTTGCCTTTGTGTGGTCGAAATGAACTGACAGGAGGTCTTCTGTTTTATTTTCGTAAATTACGAAATTGGAGTTTCAAACAGAGAGACTGACCATGGGATATGCGTCTCTTTTATTTTCACAGCGTGTATTTAAATCCTTGTTTTGTATATTATTATTTGCATAGTGCTCCTATGCCAAGACATTTGTCTCATTATTGAAAAAGAAAACGAGTCGTACTCGAATAGTTTCGGACTTATGGCAAAAAGTTGCAACAAAATCAAAATCAAGAGTCATTTATTCAAACTAGGCTAAGAATCAGCACTTTTTGAACGTCAAAATTACATAAGACAGTCCCCCAAAACGCCCGCCCTTCACCACTTCCTAGTGCTTTAGCTGAGGAGAAGAAGTGGCGCAACAAACTCCCCAGTAGCACAGCTGTCTGTTCAGTTAAATAAAAAAAAAATAGTCTATACAACACTGTGCAAATTACATGTAAGTACATTACGCAACACAAACATTAAATTAAATTTAATTATTTGCTATAAGTCAGCTAGCACACGCCAATATACAAAAAAAAGAAGAAAAGAAAAAAAATCGATAAATCGAAAATATAGTTTTCGATTTATCGAATTCTTTTCTTTTCAAGCTGAAACAAAATTACAAAACAAAAACTAAAACACACAACAGTAAATTATAGACAGCCAGTCATGAATGTCTTACTAATTAGGCATTTAATCTTATTTTATTTACAAAATAGGTAATAGATATTCACCAACAAACTATGGGATAAGGCCAGTAGTTTTTACGTAAACCCTTTCTAAATAAACAGCTTTTTCCTTGTCACGATTTCCCTATTAAAGAACCGCAAGAAAGATCCGTAGGTGTAGGCATACAGAACGGCAGTTTTCATTTGCGCCCTTATCTAAAGGGGAAGACGAAGAATAATGAGGTGCAATAAGAGACAAATTGTGGGACGAGAGGCATGGAGCTGAGTGGAAACAGTAAGACCGCTTCATACAAGGATTTAAAAATATCGGTCCAAAAAATGTTGAAGTAATAAATTTACTTTAAAAAAAGTAAAAACCGACTTCAAAAACCTAAAACGAATAAAATAACTTTCATAAAAAAAGTTAAAAAGTTTTTTATGAAAGTTATTTTATTGGTTTTATGTGTTTGAACTCGCCTTTTTTTTTATTAAACTTATTTTTCTATTTTTAGTTGAATATACAAAATTCCATATGAACGAACGAAAAGAAAAATCATCAAAAATGCCGGAAAAACAGTACATATATGCATACATATAACTTCGTACATAAAAATAATTACCTAATGTATTATATACTCAAACCTTCCTAAAAATATGCAGATCACGTTAGTGATAGAATCATCAAAATTGATTCATTAGTTTTTGAGAAAATCGTGGACATACAACCATTCAAACAAACATACGGGTCGAATAGAGAACCTCCTTGAAGGCGAATGCAAAAGGGACTGGGCAAAACTGACCTACGGACCAGTAGAAACATAAAAAGAAATAAGTAAGGGATTATCAAAACGTTACGAATATTAATTAATCTATACTTGCCACAGCTCTCTTGGATCATACGCCCACTATCTATAAGAATCGGTGTACATACGTAATAAAGCAAGTCATTTATAAAAAAAAACTTTTCAACAAAAATAATTAAAATAAATATTTAATTATTCATATTTGTAATCTTTAACTGATCTCTTACTTCTGCAATTCTGCATGAAGCGATGACGCGAAACCGGAAAGAGATAGAAGGTTCCCGCCACTCTCTTTGATCGCGTCGCTGGGCTGTGTGTATTTGTCTACACAAGTTCGTGACCTTGGTAGTTGTTGTGAATCATTGAAATGTTGGTTTACACGGTATTTTTTTGAATGTGTCGATTGTAATAGTTATTTGATTTTGTGACCTCTCGACTAGCCAATGCTTAATTTTTTAAATTAAAATTTCATCAATTTTATGCTTGTAGGTAAATGTATACGTCCCTAACATGAACAACAGGGTTTTTGTTACATATTGTATAAACATTGCTGAGTGACCATTACTAAGATTAAAATGAAATTCATGGCTTGGTTGTTGAGGTATATATTTGACTGGCTTGAGAGCAGACCTTCTGGAGACCTGTTTATATTGTAGGTAGGTACCTACCAGCATATCGTACCCCATAGAACAGGGCTATTACGGCGGTCGAAAGCGATTGATTCCCGTAATTCTATTCAAGTACAAAAAAGATAAGCTCACGCATTTTTTCCTTACTACCTACCCCGTGATTTGGAGGAAAAATAAACAGAATGAAGGGTGGGGGTGACTGTTCCAGCTTAAATATTTTGCAGCTAGTTAGTGGTTTCCATACCTGGATCTACCTTTGACACTTTTTCTATTAACACTCTTTGACTTATTAGTCACAAGTGAATGGAAATAAAACATAATATTTTTGTGATCAATTTTTTCCACTTTGAGTGGGAAAAAGAATAAAAGCTTTCTTTGAATACACGCTAAGTGTACAAAGACGAGAAATTTTTATCTGATCTGTGTTTATTCGAAATCTTTTTATCTACAACTTGTTTCATCTATCTCTTTATATTTTTCATCTTTTGACAGGACACTTTGAACAATAAGAAAATTTTAACATTCGTCATGAAATCTTGATAAATCTCATTATCTTATTAAAGTTAAATAAAGAAATCTTCTTATAGCCTTTTGTTTGTGCATAGCCCGCGGCTTTTTTGCCTGAAAAGAGAATTTGTTCTATTTCAATCATAACATTGCTTCTGTATTTCTTAGGATAAGAAAAGGATTAACAAAATCCCAACAAAATAACTAAATTAATGGGATACGAATTAACAATGATTAAACACGAACAAATCGTCCTGTATAAAAACGATTCACATCTAAGGCCCCTCTTTTTTTTTTGGGGCGGGAAATCATCAAATAACTTCTCCCGCTCTGGGTGGAGCGGGAGGGCGTGTCAGACTTCTACTGACTAAAACCCACCCGTGTTCCTTCAGTTGCCTGTGCCAGGGCCACGGTAACTCTTTCGAACCGACCGCAACCCTGGCTGGCATCGGCCTTAGCGGACCCCTTCAGCTAGTGCTGACATCTCTTTGAGGCGCGCGTGGAACACAACGCGCCGTCGACCCGGGCCTGGTCCTTACCGGACGGCGAGCTACCCATTGCTCGCCATCCGCAAGCCCGCGCCTAATGTGGCCGGGAATCGGCTATCGATTCCCGACGCCCAGGGCGTCTCCTGCTGCGACTAGGGGCGTGAGGGCGCAAAGATTGCCTCTCCCTCACGCGTTCAGCCTCCTCCTTCGCAGCGAGCATTACTGCTTCGTAGAAGGAGGTGACGGCTTCCCATGCACTCTCGCTCCGTACCATGGCCTGTACCAGGGCCGGACGCGAGAGTTCGCCGCCACCGATCGCCTCCGCAAGGACGCGGCGGTGCTCTGCCCAAGCCGGGCAGACCTCCACCGTATGCTCTACCGTGTCCTCCGGGCGATCCACACAATGGTAACACCCGGGCGTGTCCTCTCGCCTTATCCGGAACAGGAACCTCCCGAAGCAACCGTGTCCGGTGAGGACCTGCGTCAGGCGGAAGGTGAGGTTGCCGTGACGCCTCTCCAACCACTCCTCAAAGAGGGGACTTATCGCCGCAATTGTGGCGTGCCCAGCACTGGGTTGCGACAGTCGCACTCTCCATGTCGCCATGAGATCCCGCCGGAGCTCTGTCCGCTGTGCCATGATTTCTCGCGGCAGCGGAGTTACGCCCCGGCGTTTTGCCTCCTCGCGCCACTCCCATGTGTATGCGAGGCATTTTGCCTCCAGATCCCATGGCGGCAATCCGGCAAGGAGGCTCGCCGCCTCACCAGAGACCGTGCGGTATCCCCGAACTAGCCGGATGGCCATGACCCTTTGGGACGCGTGCAACTGGCGGGTTGGTCGCCGCCCCAAGGAACGCGCCCACACTGGTGCCCCGTAAAGGGCCATGGACCGCACGACCCCCGCGTAGAGCCTCCGGCAGGAGGCGTTTGGACCCCCTAGATTGGGCAGGAGCCGCTTCAACGCAGCCCCGGCCCGCTCCAGTCTGGGAGCCAAACGTCGAAAATGCTCCACGAAGTTCCACCGGCTGTCGAGGACGAGTCCCAGGTACTTCATCGTCGGCTCGACGCCGATGTGAACCCCTCCTACCGTTATTTGGGAACCCGACGGTGGCGCGTTCCGAGGACCATGAAAACACATTACCTCGGACTTGTGCAGGGCCGCCGGATCCTCTCGACGATTATCCCAACCTCGTGTGTCGCTAGCTCGGCCGCCGCTTGGTGTGACCTCCCCTGCGCCAGGACCAGCGTGTCGTCAGCGTAGCATACCACGCTGACGCCGCTAGGGAATCTAAGGCCCCTCTTGCACTTCAAATTACTAAATGAATTTAGCGTTGGACGTATTTAAAACATCGCCTGTCTTTGTCTTCTTCAAACGATTGGCAGAAACAGAACGATGTTTTGTTTAAGTGGATTTAGTCGTTTGTGGTGCAAGCGGGCCTTAGCATTTAATTCAATGAATGATAAAAAATATATTTTTGCAGTAACGCTTTATATCCGAAATAAGCCGCCATGTTCGATTTTATGTGACGTCATAACATAGACTATAACCTGCGGAACAGTATAAAGCTTCAAACGATGTCTTCGTTCGTCAAAAAGCCACGAGCAGTTTAGAAGTTATGAGTGAACAGATGAAAATACATACATAGCCTTTTAAAATCATATCCCTCCTCTGGCTTTGCCATAGTCGGGTAAAAATTGGTTATCAACAAGCCTTTTCTTGTGACTTTTTGAGTAACACACTCAGTAGCAATGGCTTTCATTTTGACAGTTCAACAACATTCTGGTGTGACTGAACCAAGTCGCGTAACCAACTGACTGGCCTGTTGGTCTAGTGGTTAGTGGCCCTGACTGCTATGCCGGAGGTCGTGGGTTCGATTCCCACCCAGGACAAATGTTTGTGTGATGAGCATGATCATTTGTTCTGTGTCTGGGTGTAATTTATCTATATATGTATGTATTTAGAAATATATAAGTATGTTTATCAGTTGTCTAGTACTCATAACACAAGCTCTGCGTAGCTTGAGGCTAGACGGCGTTGTGTGATAGTTGTGGAATATTATTATTATTATTATTATTATTCATTGCGTTATTTAAGTTGTAGAGCAGACAAATTTTTCGAACATATGAAGCAATCGATTAGCAATATCCTTTAAAATCATTCAGATTGTGATTGAAAGTGTTACGTAATTAGGGTGCACGAAACATTTTTATTATTATTATTTTTTAATACCCAAAACAGTGGCTTGACCTTTGTAAGCCAATTATAACGCTTGAAGAATTACAAATTAATGAAAATTCTTAACTTCGACAGGCATTCATCTAATACCATCGGACAGGGGTTAGCAAACATTTTGTAATTTTCATCATTTCGAGTGGTTACTGCTGTTATAGGATTATGTAATTAGTTTTGAAAGGATTCAAATTTTGTATTGTTTTTGTTATTATTTGGCTTAACATAAAGGTTGTTTGTTTATTTTATTTAAGTAGAAAATTAAAATCATTTAATCTTTTTGTACCTATGTCTTTCTACTGTTATGTAAAGGGTGACTGGTAAATTAATGGCCGATACTTAAACACATGATTGTACTCATGATAACAAACAACTTTTAGTACGGGACCAAACATGAAATCGCGAAAAAAAATCAGCTGACCTAAACATTCAGGTTCGCAGAACTCGTCAAAATGTAGGGAGCAGCTGATTTTTTTTTTACGATCTCAGGTTTGGTCCCGTAGTAAAAGTTGTTATGTCATGTCATGTCATGAGTACAATCATGTGTTTAAGTATCGGTCACTAATTACCGGTCACCCTTTATATTATTTTACTTGGTTCGGTACATTACTACCCACACTTTCAGGGTTCCGTACCTCAAAAGAAAAAACGGAACCCATAAAGGATCACTTTGTCCATCTGTCTGTCTGTCAAGACCCTTTGTCTCTGGAACGCGTAGAGGTATAAAGTTGAAATTAATATCAAATACTTAGATCTACGGTTTCTTATAGCTGTAAAAAATCAAGCTTCTTAGTCAATGCAATAAAAATAGACTTAGTCGCTTATGTCGCATATCTTGCACTTGCAAGTAAATCAAAATCTGCAGAATACTTTCCGTTAACCTGGAAACATGTTTGGCAAGAAGCCAGGTCTTGCTGCAAAATCCGAAAATTGACAATTTCAAATTATATTATATAATATAAAATACTAAATTAAATTAATAAAATAAATTATTCATTAATTTAAATTATTAATAAAATTAATAATATATAATTATATTAATTATTGATATACAGAATTTATCAGAAAAGTGTGGTCAAAAAGGGTGTGGTACAGACCATCAAAATGAACAACTTTCTCCATGGGACCAAACTCGTAATCGAGAAAAAATTATCAGCCGTCCATTTGGGTCGAGTAGGTATTGAAGCTTTGTATGAGGCAGCTAATATTTTTTTTCTTGATTACGATGATCAACATCGTAATCGAGAAAAAATATTAGCTGTTCGATTTGTTTTGAATACCATGGAGAAAGTTGTTCAGTTAGATGGTCTGTACCACACCCTCAAATTTGACCACACCTTTCTGATACACCCTGTCTATCGCAAAAAAAAAAATATTTATGGGATACAAATTTACATTTGCAGTTCTGTTCAATTCTCTAATTGACCGTAAACGGAACCCTCAGAACATGAGTCCTACTTCCACTTGTCCGGTTTTTTATGTATATAGACACGTACTTCTACTTCTTTTTACGCAAAGTGAAACATAACTTTTATGCAAATGTGAACCAATTTCATAAACAAAAAACGTGACACTTTTCTCAAAAAAATATGTCAAAAGAAAATATGAGCAACGAAAAATGTTTCAAGAAAAAAGTGTGTGTCAGCGCCGACGCACGACTGGAGTTTACTCCTTATGTAGATTGTCTTTGATAATGGATAGATCGCTACAATGAAGACTGGCTGAAAATAAACTTAACAAAAATACGTGACGACGCTTCCCTTGTATTTCACTCCCCATATTTCTTCCATACCGGGGGCCTTATATGAAAATCGACTCTTAAGGAGTAAACTCCAAAAACAAAAACAATCGCACCGATACAGATAATGTTCTTCTTTGCATAACAAACGTACATGTACTCGTATAACATATCTTTTGTTATATTAACCCACACACACACCATTTCATACCACACACACAAAGACAAACACAGACATACAAACACATCTCAATGTTTCCTTATCACTTTTGTATCTGTTTTACTTCTTCTATAACTAATGTGAAACATAAACACTTCTGTATGTTTTCTTGACACACAATTTATTGATAGTGATTGAGTTCACGTGCAGTATTACACAAAGTAAGAAAGAAGAAAAGTCTGAGTCCTAAAATCTGGCAATATTTATCATCCAAAACTGATTAGCAAAGGCTCACTGGCCCTTCCATAGATACGTCATCTGTATATGTATATTATAATATAAAGTCGCTTTTCGTGGCTGCCTGTGTTGTGTTGTTCTTTTAAACATCGCAACAAATTTTGATGAGGTTGGCAGCATTGCATCATTTAAAAAATTTATTCCGGAAGGTTTATGTGTATAATATTATACATAGATTAACATTCAACTCACATCGCTGTTTTGTCAAGTCGTAAAAACCGGACGCCTGTAAAGTATCTAACTGTGAATTTAAAAGCACTCTTGTTTCTTTTGGTATGTTTTAATTATGTAGGTATGATATGATTTTCCCGAACTTATCTGTTTAGTAGATATCTGTTTAATAGATCACTAACACGTAACGATAATGACCTGAGTAGGCGAAATAATGTGCAAACACTACTTAAGGCGGTGCTATATGTAAATCAGGCTGGAACTGAAGAAGTTTAAAACCTTTTTTCTCCATAACCCGTACCATAATGATCTTTAAAAAAAAATATGTTAAACTACACAATAAAACACATGTCCCCTTCACTTCGAAAAAAATAAAAAATAATTTTAAATATCATTAACATACATGAAAAGTAACCCCTGTTTTAGAAATATAAAACCTTTTTTCTTCGAAACTATTAATCGCTAGGTTTTTTTATTTTCATCATGATATTACACAATACAATACCTAGGGAATCCTCGGCTTATTTTTTTAAATAACTTTTCTAATTACTTATAGTCATTATTTTTTACATAAATCGACACTCAATCGCGTGAGCAACCCCTCTGTCGCCTATTAATTTAGTGCGGGACGAGACGCAGTGCTGAACGGACCTGTACCACTTTTTCCCGCATTTTTTCGTTGGTGACAATACCATTAGAAAGTATTGTAAACAAATGCCTACCGACTTATTTTGTTGATTTTAATAGTTTTTGTGTGTGTAAATATTAGAGTAGTTTTTAGTATATAGTTAGTAATACTACATAGGAAATATTTGTGTTAATATAAGTTTATTTATAAAATCAATATGGGTGACAAAAAAAGACGCACTAAGCGTAATTTGAAAATAAAATAGGTACAAGAGGAGAATAAAAAGAATGAAACGGTAAGTAATTTGAGTACCTATCTAACATTTTACTAGTAACCATCAATCAAGCGTTTTGATAAAAAGATATAGGTAGGTACGTATAAGTAATATGCGTACCTAAGCAGGTACCTACCTATCAGCTGCTTATACTTACCTAGGTACCTTTCGTCGCCAGAACGAGAAACTGTTTTCGTTTCGAATTTGCCAACGGAAATTCGTACGTGTTTAATGGCAACAAGGTATAGATTCCAAACGACCGGGCGGCATTACGACACGGCGGCACAGTAACGACACAACGAGCTATAGATTCGCATGCAGTGAATCTATAGCTTGTTACTATTAGACACGTACGAATTTACGTTGGCCGGAGTTTTGCTAGCTAATTTAATTTGATCCTGAATATGTGTCGCAGCTAACTAGTTTATCATGTTTAGATATCTATACCCATCACGTCTGCGGAGTTTCGCTAGCTAATTTAATTTTACCCTGTATATGTGTCGCAGCTAACTAGTTTATCATATTTAGATATCGATACCCATCACGTCTGCGGAGTTTCGCTAGCTAATTTAATTTGAACCTGTATATGTGTCGCAGCTAACTAGTTCATCACGTTTAGATATCGATACCCATCACGTCTGTGGAGTTTCACTAGCTAATTTAATTTGACCCTGTATTATTACTCATCGCAATCAGATTGCTAATACAGGGTAATAATTAGGCCAGTCACATACAGTCGGAATTCCGTCCCGGAATTCCGTTTCGAAATATCGTTTCGGAATTTCGAAAGCAGCAAACCCATACAAAGTCACGCACAGACTACCATGCGTAATTTTGAATCGGAGAAAATTTCGAACGGAAGACTACTTGTACTTGTGTGATAGATCCTTGATCTTGCATGGATTTGCTGCATTCGAAAATTCCGAATCGATGTTTCGAAACGGAATTCCGACAGTATGTGGACTTTTTTTGTCCATCCTCTTTGGACCCCATTGATGTAACCTGCAGATTGCGACTCTCGGACTACAAGGGGTCGAAAAGTAACGAGGTTGGCGAGTTTCATAGGACCCTAAAGTTATAAGCAAATCAAATGACATATTTTAAAATTGGATTAACGTAACCCTTTTATAAGTAAACGTGGATGAACGTATACAATATAAGCTACAATAGTTTTTAAAGCCATCAGTATTTCAACTGAATTTTATATTTTACTTTGTTTTAGGGGAACTGAAGAATTATCGATTGGTAGACGTATTGTAAACATCAGTCATTTTTTTAAATCACTCCAAGAAATATCAAGCCACGGACCATTGGACTGCGGTTTAAAGTCAATAGAAATCGTATCTGAACGTTTGACAGGTTTAATGAATAAATTAAAACTGAAATGTCTTTTATGTAACATGAGTTTTATAATAGAGGGAGACAACACTCCAGAAGAAATGAATTTAAACACATGTGCCGTAGCTGGGGCAATAGCAGCAGGATGTGGACATGCAATTTCTGGAAATTACGTCAACTCTAGGACTTCCTGAGATCTCACAAAAATGATTCACCTTTCATATGGATATAGTAAACAAAACGTGGGAATCTGAAGCGTTAAGATCTTTGAACGAAGCTGCTGAAGAGGGTAAAGTAAATGCAAAGGGAATACCGATAATTGATGTCATTGCTGACGGATGTTGGGGAAAAACATCATACAAGAAAAACTACTCCTCACTGTCAGGAGCAGCAGCCATACTTGGTAAACGTAGCAATAAAATATTGTTAATGGCTGTCAAAAATAAGTTCTGCTACATTTGCGCTAGAGCAGAAAATAAAGGAATCTCGACAAACAAATCATATTTGTTATAAAAACTATACAGGTAAATATTTTATGTGTTATAAATCCTAGTAATATTATAAGTGGAAACGTATTGCTGTTTGTTTGTTTTATAAATTAACTAAACGTAAATGGTTCGCCTTATTATTTTGAAATCAAACTAAATATCTATTATATAAAAATGGTAGAGGTAACCCATTAGAGAACTAAAGCCGTAATATAGGTTTTGTATACTGAAAGCTACATTATTATACTTTTTGTCTTCATTTACAGATCATCTACCGGCATGGAGTCAACGATTATTGTCGAGGGATTTAAGAAAAGCATAGAAATGCACAATTTGATATATGGCAGAATTATAACAGATGGTGACGCCAACACATATTCAAAGCTTTTGCAAGAAAGGCCGTACGAAAATTTAACAATAGAAAAAATTGAATGCCGAAATCACTTGCTGAGGATTTTTTGCAACAAACTGCAGAGTTTTACAACAGACACGAAATTTCTAATACGGTTCATAAAACTCCTAACAAAGAAAAGAATATTAACCATGCGAAAAGTAGTAGTAACTGCAATTGCAAAATACAAGCATACTGATAATGCAATGCAACTCCATGCTGATATAATGCTTGCTGCAGAACATGCTTTTAGCCAACATACCACGCGCAAAGGATACTTTTGTGGCAAACTAGGCGAAATAGAAGCTATTGACAAAGACTTTCATACAAACACTGTGCCAAAAAATAAAATTAATATTATCACAGCTAGCGGCACACTCACGCATTTTTTGCACGATGTCGACAGCAACTCTGTAGAGAGATATCATAGCGTTGTTGCTAAATTCATAGGTGGCAATAGGATAAACTTTGCTCAAAAATATCAATATCAGATGAGATGTAATACTGCGGCTCTATCATTTAACACAAGAAAACCTTTGAGCATCTTGAATAAATGTATTGTAGGTAGAAGTCCAAAAGGACAAATACATAAATTTGAAATGAACAGAATAAAGCGACAGATAAGACCTAAAAAATATACAAAGAAGAAAAGAAGAACATTGGAAAATCATAACGCCTCTTCCATCAATTATGGACAGGATTGCGCGAAACCCGATATGTCAAAGGAAATGCTAGAGGAATCAAAAAGAATATTTTTGAAAAATTTAGAGAAGAATGAAGATGAAAAAGTAAGAATTGAAACAGGTACAATACTTCAAAGTGAGTCAAGTGAATGGCTCGAACTAAGAAGAAATTAACTGACGGCTTCAAATTTCGGTAACGTAATTAAAAAACGCAATGACATCAGTTGTGCTAATATGGTGAAGAATTTAATTTATAAAACCTAATAGATCACGTCAAATCAGTCAAACATGGGCTAGAAAATGAAAGTATTGCTAAAACTCAATTAGAAAAAGAATGAATAATTGATTAGGCCTGCCACATACAGTCGTAATTCCGTTTCGAAATATCATTTCGGAATTTCGAAAGCAGCAAAGCCATACAAAATAAACGAAGAACTACTATACGTGTGTGATACATCCTTGATTTTGTATGGATTTACTGCCTTCGAAAATTCCGAATCGATATTTCGGAAAGGAATTCCGAAACGGAATTCAGTCTGTGTATGTGGCCGGCCTTATTGAACTAATAAGTTCCGGGCCCACGACCGCTTGTGACTTATAATAAATTGAACTGAGGTCACGGGTCGTATGGGGCCCACAAACCATATGGGATGCATTGTGGTTCATGGACCCCATGAACCTATTATGGCATTTGAGCTTCGTGCAAGCATATGGCCGGCAAAAAAAAAACGCAAAATAAATCAAGTGGAAAATCTGAGCAATACACAAAGTATTGCTCAGATTTTCCACTTGATTTATTTTGCGTTTTTTTTTTAATATTTGAAGTAGGTACTTAAAACAACTACTAGTAGTACTTTTAGGTACTAACTTATTCACTTTTATTTATGAGCGAAGTCGCGGGGAAAGCTAATAATAATAACTGTCTATATTCTGCCGCCCATTTTCTGTTTTAGTAATATTACAATGAGTTCTTAGTCATTAAAAATATATATTTTCTAAAAATATAATAATTTACACAAGTGTTGTATTTGTTTTTCTACAACATACAAGTTTTTACCTAAAAATGTTCTGCACCACTGCTCTGAAATATGCAACAGGCTACCTATGCGTGCGTCGCGCGTCATGGCTCTGTGGCAGTCAGCGGTCCAAAATAGAATATTAGTGAACGCTTCGCGCGTAATTATAATGAGGGGGTGCGCGGGGCATTCTCGGCGGTAACACCCATTTGAGCGAGGTCAACGGCGTAATGCCAAGCCTTAATTCGACAAATGGTTTCCGATTACTGACCGCAGTACAATTTGTGTAGTCTAACAAACTAATAAATATCATCCCATATTATTTTGATTACGTACTGATAAAGTAGTGATAATATTCTCTAAATAATACAATACTTAGGTTAGTTAATTATTAAAAAAAACCGGTCAAGAGCAAGTCGAGTTCCGAACCATCATATATATATAAAAAGTGTGCTATTTAGACACATCGTTTTATTTTTCCTGTAATCTTTACATAAACTTCTATCACATAGACTAATTTCAGATTTTTTTCTATGCAAACCTCGGAGTTAAGGGACAGGAACGGTATATTTTTTACATTTTGCATCAGAAGTCGAAAACTATGCAGCCTAAAAAAAAAAGGTTTGAGAATGTGCAAACAGCGTTCTTTCATATTATGATACCCCACATGCCCTAGTAGCCCCACTTCGATTTTTTAAGACTACCCTATCATCCCTGTTGCAAAAAAAAAATATATACATATTTTTATTTCTTTTCTTATTTGCAAAATAGTTGGGCAAAAGTCTTCTAAAACTGTTCTAAAATTCAAGTTGATAGCCTTAGTAGTTCTTGAGATATCTAGGTGACAGACGGACAGACAGACAGATTGAGTCGCACCATAAGGGCCCCTTATTACCATTTTGGTACGGAACATTCAAAAAGTAGGTACTAAATAAATTGATATCAAAATGTTTCGCATCCCTGAGAAAAATATTTTAGGTCACGGTAATGAAATATCAGTTTCCTTACTTCTTATAAATTAGTTAAAACCAGGGAAGTATTTCATTAAAAACAAGCAACTCATTAAAAAAAGCACACATAATAAAAACGCTATATTGAACTCTTCCCAACAATGACAAGTTAGCATTAGCATTCTAAAACTAAAAGTCTTCGCGCAGTTCCGGTGGGTGGCGGAAATACGTCATTACCGCTGAGCCACAATGGCGGCTGTCTTTCTACCCGCAGCCGCGGTGTTTGCTGTCATTATGTCGCACCTCCGGGGTGTAGGTCATGTGTACATAACTACATATGTAGAAAGGTGGGAAGATTGTTGTTTGTCAGTTGTGAAGGGAAATTATGGGCCATTTAGTTGTGTCTTATAACTGGCTGGTTGGTTTAAAAAATAAATTTACTTAAAAAAAAGTAAAAACCGACTTCAAAAACCTAAAACAAATAAAAGCTATTAGTGCATTGAAGAACTGAAGACACCAACTTCAGAAGCTGTTAATTTTTTTTTATTAATGTTATTTTATTCGTTTTAGGTTGAAGTCGGTTTGTACTTTTTTTAAGTAAATTATTTTTTCATTGTTTGGTTGAATATACAAAATACCATATGCAATCATTAAAACGGAAAAAAGTGGCCACCATTTCCCGTTTTAATGATTACAATAAAACTTAACAATATAAAACTACTGCTTATAATAATAATAACGTATTGTCTTGTGGAGTACAACTTAACGTGTTTATTTTCTGCATTTTCTTTTTAAATTAAAAGAAATAACAAAACAAACGATGAGGGCGCCACTGTGCGCTGGGTAGCGTCTTAAATCCTAAGTCCGGGCTCGCTCTTTACGTGCCACCATGACATTGACAGCCTTAACCCAAATAGGTATATACTTCCTCAAGTCAGCTGAATATCATTAACTGTTGATTTTTATATATTTTAGACAGTGGGAAGGCGTTTAAATGTACGGTTAGGATTTTTATATTGCACTTTTAAATTAGTTTCCTGTATTTATCGCACTTTTTTATGAACAAAACACTATGTAGGTACTCACTGCGTTTTTGGATTACAGCTATGTTTGCACTTTCGCTGGGTTGATTTTTTGGATTACAGCTATGTTTGCACTTTCACTGGGTTGATTTTTTGGATTGCAGCTATGTTTGCACTTTCACTGGGTTGATTTTTTGGATTACAGCTATGTTTGCACTTTCACTGGGTTGATTTTTTGGATTACAGCTATGTTTGCACTTTCACTGGGTTGAGTTTTTGGATTGCAGCTATGTTTGCACTTTCACTGGGTTGATTTTTTGGATTACAGCTATGTTTGCACTTTCACTGGGTTGATTTTTTGGATTACAGCTATGTTTGCACTTTCACTGGGTTGATTTTTTGGATTACAGCTATGTTTGCACTTTCGCTGGGTTGATTTTTTGGATTACAGCTATGTTTGCACTTTCGCTGGGTTGATTTTTTGGATTACAGCTATGTTTGCACTTTTGCTGGGTTGATTTTTTGGATTACAGCTATGTTTGCACTTTCGCTGGGTTGATTTTTTGGATTACAGCTATGTTTGCACTTTCACTGGGTTGATTTTTTGGATTACAGCTATGTTTGCACTTTCACTGGGTTGATTTTTTGGATTACAGCTATGTGTGCACTTTCACTGGGTTGATTTTTTGGATTACAGCTATGTTTGCACTTTCACTGGGTTGATTTTTTGGATTACAGCTATGTTTGCACTTTCACTGGGTTGATTTTTTGGATTACAGCTATGTTTGCACTTTCACTGGGTTGATTTTTTGGATTACAGCTATGTTTGCACTTTCACTGGGTTGATTTTTTGGATTACAGCTATGTTTGCACTTTCACTGGGT
Organism: Dicycla oo; assembly: GCA_948252095.1. Classification (NCBI taxonomy): domain Eukaryota; kingdom Metazoa; phylum Arthropoda; class Insecta; order Lepidoptera; family Noctuidae; genus Dicycla; species Dicycla oo. The sequence goes on from OX411730.1 coordinate 26,928,153, forward strand.
TGATTTTTTGGATTACAGCTATGTTTGCACTTTCGCTGGGATGATTTTTTGGATTACAGCTATGTTTGCACTTTCGCTGGGTTGATTTTTTGGATTACAGCTATGTTTGCACTTTCGCTGGGTTGATTTTTTGGATTACAGCTATGTTTGCACTTTCGCTGGGTTAATTTTTTGGATTACAGCTATGTTTGCACTTTCACTGGGTTGATTTTTTGGATTGCAGCTATGTTTGCACTTTCACTGGGTTGATTTTTTGGATTACAGCTATGTTTGCACTTTCACTGGGTTGATTTTTTGGATTACAGCTATGTTTGCACTTTCACTGGGTTGATTTTTTGGATTGCAGCTATGTTTGCACTTTCACTGGGTTGATTTTTTGGATTGCAGCTATGTTTGCACTTTCACTGGGTTGATTTTTTGGATTGCAGCTATGTTTGCACTTTCACTGGGTTGATTTTTTGGATTGCAGCTATGTTTGCACTTTCACTGGGTTGATTTTTTGTTTAAAAATGTCAGTTGTTGATGTTGCGTACTGTGCACTTATTTTTCATCATTAGTTTTTCAAAACTACGCCTCAAATGAGGGTTCAGGGATGTTAAAGTTTGTATGGAAGAATTTTAAAGCGCGGTCCGATTAACTCGAATATTATTATATTGTTAACAGAAATGGAAGATAAATAACATTTCGGGTTTTCGAAAATCGATCCCTGAAGAGGCAAAAAGGAGTTATTACATTTTTAAAGGGAGGATTTTACTGCATGGCTTGATTAACTGCAAAAATTGGATACCTAAATAATCTTTGAGCTAAGTCATGGAAACATCCTAAAAAAATTTTCAAAGTTCCACCCTTATGGAGATGAAAAGAGGGGATACAGTTTATATGAAAGATCTTATTTCTTTGGTTAATAGACATGACATTTGGCAATATTTGCCTCAGTAAATAATATAGTTTGACACTTTTAGTTTTTTTTTTTAAAAGAAATAAAAGTGTTAAAGAACTAAAAGTGTAAACTATCTTTATTTTAGGGGGTGTCAAAGTTAGTAAGAAAAAAAATCAACGTGCTGTCTTAACTCTAAATTCGGTACTAACATAGATTTTGTTTATAAAAACTATGTATGTTTTATGTTAAAGTGTTTGTCTATGGGCCTTTGTCGCCTGAAATAAATGGTATTATATAATAATATAGTCTGGCAGTTTGAGTACTTGATGCGGCCTCTCCAAATGTCCTTTCTTTTATATTGTTCGTCAAGTCGTTGAGCTACTTAGGTACTGAGTTGTGCTATACGATTGCACTGACTGGACAGCACCCTAATTGCGTAACACACCATCAATCTGAATCTGAATAATTTTGAAGCAAATTGCTAATCCATTGCTTCATATGTTCAACAACTTTGTTTGCTCGACAACGTAAATAATGCAATGAACGTTGTTGAATTGTCAAAAAGAAACCGATTCCGATTGGTAGTGTGTTATGCAATTAAGGCGCAGGTCCACTCAAATCTGTGTGATCCTTTTCTCAAAGACCATTTCAGACACTAATCTACATCGTCCTCACTTGATCTGAACAAGATTTCTGATCTTTAAACGAGACTTTGATCTCTGAGTTTGTTACGCTATTTCTTCTCAGGGATAGTCAGATAGGAATTCCATCTAGCTTATTTTTCTCTAATCTATAATATAAAAATGAATCGCTGAATGTGTTGCTAAGCGCAAATCTCGAGAGCTGCTGAACCGATTTTGCTAATTCTTTTTTTAGAATATTCCTTGAAGTACGAGGATTACGGAGAGAAAAATTTAAAAAATTGCCTGAAAAGGTCTGAAAACAACTCTTTGCTATACTCCCATACAATCGATTCGTAATAATACTTAAAAGTCAATTTGAACTTTAATACCATACCATAAAGTTTAATGAAATATAATAAATAGGTATCATAATAAGAAATCTGAAATTGTAATTTTCATTGTGATTTTTAGTGACTATTAAAAGAATTTTAGGTGGTTTATAATTTTTATTTTTTTTACATAATGTAATTATTGACTTATTAACTTTCTTTTTTCTTTTTTTATCTTACTAGCTGACCCGGCCGTCCTGAATATAGCAGAATAAGTATTAAAAAGAAAAAAATAAAGAATCGACTGTTAGGCGGTACGAAGTTCGCCGGGTCAGCTAGTAGACCATAAAAATATGATTATATTTTTTTTTTACATTTCTCGGGACCCTGGGGTCCCGGACCTTTGGAAGGCGTACGAGGAGCTGAAGCCAACTCGCAGAGGCCCCTTAAATAATTTTAAATTATAAGGAGGCACCAACCGACGATTATCCCTGTATGCACTATGCAAGTGCACCCAAGGACAACCCCCGGTTGGTGCAGGACTATTGTTGTGCGTGGAAACAAAACATATTGGGCTATGGGTCTGGGTGGCTAAAGTGGATTGGGTTACTATGGAAGAACTATGTCCCCTGCCTGACCAGTGTTATATAATAGGTTGGGGAAAAAGTTTCTTCGCATTTTTTAAGAAAATTCAAAACATTTTTTAATATAGTTTATTTACATTTAACTAAAGTATGTAGGTACCATTTTGTTCGATAACTTTTTGCCATCTTGTAAGTAGGGACATGATCCCATTGCTATAGAAATTTCGGGACTTCTGGTCAAAATACCGCGACAAGTGGTTTTGGCAGTCCTCTCGTGATGTTAACCTGACACTGCCTAAAGAATTCTGAAGAGACCGAAACAGGTGGAAATCTGAAGGTGCAAGGTCAGGACTATACGGCAGATGCATTAACACCTCCAAGCCAAACTCTCTTAATTTTTGCTGAGTGGCTAAAGATGTGTGAGGTCTAGCGTTATCATGATGAAAAACCACACCCCTTCTGTTGATTAATTCCGGCCGCTTTCTCTGAACTTCTTGCTTTAATCTCATCAGTTGTTCGCAGTAGAGTTCAGAATCGATGGTCCTGCCTGGTGGTAACAGCTCATAATGAATAATGCCCTTCCAATCCCACCACACACTCAGCATCACCTTGTTGCGAGTTAACCCGGGTTTCGCCACAGTCTGTGAAGCCTGACCGGCCTTTGAACACGACCTTTTTCGCACGTTCTTGTCATACGTGATCCACTTTTCATCACCAGTTATCAGCTTCTTCAAAAATGGTTCGGTTTCATTACGTCGTAATAAAGAATCACAAATGAGTACACGGTTCATTAGGTTTCTTTCAGTGAGCTCGTGAGGTACCCAAATGTCGAGCTTTTTTGTGTACCCAGTTTTTTTCAAATGCGCCAAAACTGTTTTGTGGTCAATTTCCAGTTCTTCAGCTACGTCGTAACTACTGATATGCCGATCTTGCTCCACTTTTTCAAAAATGGCATCCATTTTATCCGTAATAGGGCGACCAGAGCGACGTGCATTTTTGACATCAAAATTTCCGGATTGAAAACGCTTAAACCAAATTTGTGCTACTCTCACAGACACTACACTAGGTCCATAAACATCGCAATTTTTTTTCGCGGCTTGAGATGCATTTTTACCTTTTTTGTAGTAAAATTTTAAAATATATCGAATTTCTTCATTAGATTCACTCATCTTGACGGTACGAAAAACAAATGAAAATCACACACTTTCCTAATTTATGTTATTGAATTATGTTCTTTAAAATTTAAACTTTCAATGATACCAAAACCAGCCAGATACAAATAGTATAGCCAAAGAGATTTTATTACAAGTTCATACATACTATAATGCGAAAAGACTTTTTCCCCAACCTAATATTATACACGGATAAAATGGCAGGGGGTGACTTGCACACTCAATAATGGGCCCCCGGAAACGGCCGCTAGCACATAGTGACGTAGCGACAAGAAGGCAACACTTCTTGAGATGCTTGAGGAGTGGAGAGGTATTCCACGGCTATCAGGACAATCCCGGAAGTACGGTCAAGATCTCCGAGCACGTTTGCTCTTGCGAATCTCCACTCAAGCCGGCCAATAAAGACAAGAAAGAGGTGGGAGCTCTGTTCCTCGTCAGTGTTCACTCCAGCCGGTCAATAAAGGCAAGCCAGAGATGAGGACAAGATTTCTCTCGGAAGATAGGGTCCCTGGGGTCGCTACTGCCCAACGGCTCGCCACATTCTGCCCTGCGGGTTTCTGTATCTCTCTTGGTCTGGCTCCTCATCCTAGACCCGTTCCAGCAAAGTAAACTCTACCGGCACAGACCTAAGGTAAAGTTTGGAGCGCGCAAGCTCCACCACGACGTCAACGTAGAGATACAGCGGTGGGGTTTTCAATTTATTATTATTATTAGCTTATTTTCCTCTAATAGACCTTTCTCTAATCGATGGTACATAATATATTAAAACACAATACATTTGAGATTAATATTATTCCATAACATTTAATTTTATTTTAAGAAGAAAGAATACCAATGTCATGTGTTAATGTATCTGTCTGTCACGCAGAATAAGGTTGTTATTTCAAAGAACTTGTCATGAATATTCGCTTGGATATTTACCTGGACATGTCATTAATTTCTGTCAACTTAATTTCCCGAAAAATATGGCGGAGCTTTTATATTCGTTGGCAAACACATTCCAGAAATATTTGTCATGTCTCTATTCCTAACGTAATATGAGAAATTCAAGGAAATGTTATTCGTGAGTTACACAAACTTAAGACATTAGCTTCAATACTTCAAACGACTTATCACCACGTCAACGGGACATCAACGAGAACGAGATGACGGCGCCCGATGTAGTGATATATATACGTACATATATGTACTACTATGGCTTTGTGTCCATCGCACGCCGTCACCTTCAGTTCTAATAATCTCGTTTCTCGTTGACGTTCCGTTCCCGGTGCGGTGAACAAACAGTCTACGGGTTTAAAATCTTAAAAAGTCTTTAAAATCTCTGTGAGATACTTCCACACAGACGCGAATGACAGAGACGTCGCTCTACAAAGGCGAACTATTTCTAAATGAATATGTTATAATTTAACGGCTATATTTGACGTACTACTGTACCTACAGGATCTTTTTGTTTTTTATTCGAGTAATTCCACAAAAAAAAATTAACATATTAGGTAAAATAAACAGGACAGTAATCCCCCATTATGGCACAATTCTCGTACAAATTGTGTCACACTTTTTGCGTCAGCTTGTAACGATCTCGTCAATCACTTGCTATCTCGCAGGCGGCTTTAGGCTGCTACCATGACGCAAGTAAACACAGAAGGTTCGCACCTAACAGATGTAATGGCTTAGTAAGAATCAGTTAACAAATTAATAGAATACGAGTCAATCCAGCCTTGCAATTTCGGAGTGATCATTATCGAACAGTCTTGCTCATCAGACACTATGGGTGATATATAGGTAATTGTGTATTTATTGATACGTAGTAATAAGTACGATAAATACGATATATTCACACATGCTATGCAAGTAATCATTTTGAAGTCAGTCGTTATACTTACCAAGCAGCCAGGACTCAACGGCAATCGACTTTGTTTATTTATTGTTCAGAACTTTTAGGGTTCCGTACCTCAAAAGGAAAAACAGAACCGTTATAGGATCACTCATGTGTCTGTGTGTCTGTCTGTCTGTCCTTCTATCACAGCCAATTTGCTCCGAATATAATGGACCGATTAAGTTGAAGTTTGTTACACATAATTATGAATTTCTGTGACCCAAACACGGACGTGTAACAGTAAATTGAATATGGGGGTCAATTTTGGGGGTAAATAAGAAAATAAAATTAAAAAGTTTTGCAACCTGTACCGCGTGACATATGAAATGAAAAGGCTTACTGTGAGTATTTTTTATAATTTTAAAATAAATTGTTATAAAGTTATTTAGGAAAATAGACGGAAATTGACCATTTGCTCCCTTATCTTCGAAACTACTGAGACTAAAATTTTGAAATAAATACAGCAAATAGATCTTCTATAGATTACAGGAAATTTTATGACAAGTCTATGGTCTTAAAATTACATGGTAAATCTCTCAATATGGTGCGTTCAAACCAACATTTGCAGTTGGAAAGTATGGGAGAACATTATTTTCAACTACAATGTTAAGTTTGTTATTGGGATAAATACATCCAACTACGGAACCCTTCATTATGCGTGGTCCGACACGCACTTGGGAATTTTTTTTTATATACCCACTTTTATTGATCCTCATACATACTCCAAACAAATAGACCGTTTAACCTTCTGTCCCTCGTCTGTCTCGTGTCGCTATCAGCCTCATTCCGCGGGATAGACGTGATCGAATGAGTCACATTGCCGGTAATAGGCTGTTGCACGATTCAAGGGTTTAATACGAACCTGTACGTTAGTACCGTGAGACATATTATCTTGTTCTCATAGCAGACTGTGAAAGCACAAAAAACTGGTCTATTCCGTGTCAGACTACGCACAATGAAGGGTTCCGTAGTTGGGATGAATTTATCGCAAAAACAAACTTAGCACTGTATGTGTCTGTGTAACCACTCACCTTGGAATTTGATACTGGTTTGACCGTCGTTTAGAGAATATATTTCGATAAGTTTGTGTGTGTAATACACTAATGTTTAGCTTAGAAGCAACACAGAAATCTCGATGTTTTGACAAGTCGCCATCTCACGCGTACGAAGCAAGGATCGACCAACCAATCTCCATGTTTGTAATGATCCGCAATTATTTATAAACTGTAATGAATTACCGTTGCCAATATGTCAGTAAAAACCGATGACAATAATAATTTTACTTCTAATCGAAACTGGAGACTTCATTCTGTCGAACATATGCGATGTTGAGTGAATTCATCGCTTTATTTCTCTCTCAAAGATAAAAAAACACGCCTTTTCTAAGCAAAACGGCTTGAAAACAAAGCAGGCGTAGATAAGTGCTATTCTACAGACTATACACATCCCGCGGCGCCGCTCGTGTGTCTAATGTTCAGCTCGGTGCAGCGCGCACGTGCAATGGGGCGTGCACACTGATACTAAATCTGTGTTATGGTTGACTTTAGAATGACATGCTGCTGTTTTGCTTGCTCATGTGATGTTGTTGGAAGTACGAGAGGTTCGTAATAAAAGTATATGTTTATACTTGTGGTATGTAAGTTTCAAAGTGTATCTGCTAGTAATCGGACGTGAGTTTAGTGAGCTAGTCAACGCCTTAACCATTGGGCTACAGACTCACAACACAATAATGCTAACAAGAAAGTCTACAAGGCCATTTTTAGGGTTCCGTACCTCAAAAGAAAAAAACGGAACCCTTATAGGATCACTCGTGTTTTGTCCGTCTGTCACAGCCAATTTACTCCGAATCTAATGGACTGATTAAGGTGAAATTTGGTACACGTGATCCAAACACGGACGTGTAACGTAAATAAATGAATTTTGAATATGGACGTCAATTTTGGGGGCCAAATATAAAATAATAAAAAAGTTTTTTAAACTCTACCGTGTGACAAATCAAATGAAAGAGCTTACTGTGAGGGTCTCAAATATGTTTTTTTTTTTAATAATTTTAAAATAAATAATTTTAAAGTTATTTAAGAAAACGGACGAAAATTAACCATTCCCCCTTTATCTCCGAAAGTATTTAGCCTAAAATTTTGAAAAAAAAATTCGGAATATAGTTCTAGAATAAGTCTATGGTCTCAAAGCAACATGGTAAATCTCTCAATATTGTGCGTACAAACTTACATTTGCAGTTGAAATGGGGGAACACGTTTTTCAACTACAATGTTTAGTTTGTTCTTGGGATAAATTCATCCCAACTACGGAACCCTTCATTGTGCATGGTTGGATACGCACTTGTAAGCTGTTTCTATTTATTTCGTCTGAATATTTATAATAATTTAATTACCTACCAAGATCTAAATAAATATTGTTTTATATAAATAATATAATATCATTCTCCTGCCCTTGTCACAATTTATTTGCGGTCGGCGCAACATGTCTTTTTCTTCCATACTTCTCTATTAGTCGTCATCTCGGTAGTCACTCCCTTTCTGGCCATATCATCTTTCACACAGTCCATCTATCGTTTCTTTGGTCTTCCCTTACTCGTATAGCCCTCCACGTTCATACTCAACACTTTCCTGATGACATGTTCCTCATTCCTCCGCATCACATGCCCATACCATGACAACCTATTTCCACACAACTTTTCAGTCACCGGTGTCACTTTCAGACTTCCTCTTACATACTCATTTCTTATTCTATTCATTCGCGTAATACCACACATCTCTCTTAGCATTCTCATCTCGGCCATAAAAAGAATGAATGAAAGGCAATTGCATTTGCCTTTAATTCATTCTTTTTATGGCCCAACATTCTGATCCATACAAGACAGCAGGTCTAACCATTGTTTTATAAAACTTCCCCTTGAGTTTAAGGGGAATGCGGGAGTCGCAGTTTGTTCCCGTGACCTGCCGCCATTTCATCCATTCAGTGTTAATTCTGTGCTTAACAGTCCGGTCTATTTCGCCATCGCTTTGCACAAGTGAAGCAAGATACCGGAAGTCGGAGCAGACCGGGAGAAGCGCGCCATCAAGCGCTATGGCTCCAGCACTGGAGAGACCGCCGAAATCGCAGAACACATACTCGATCTTGGTTCAGCTGATTTTCAAGCCGACATTCTCCAGTTTCCGTTGCCATTTCTCCAATCTGCTCTGGATCTCAGGTCCATCTTCATCAACAAGAACGATGTCGTCGGCAAATAGCATGCACCAGGGTGCCTCTTCTTGTATGTCCGCCGTCAGAGCGTCCATAATCAACAGGAAGATATAAGGACTTAAAGCCGACCCCTGGTGCAAGCCTACCGCCACACTGAACTCGTCGGTGTTGCTAGCAGCCGTATATAAATAGTATAATAACACTTATTTTAAGAATAATAGTTTGTGTTTTGACTTCCATCCGTAACTTACTTTACTGCGGTCGGCCATACTGAAACCAGCTCGTTTTCGTAGAGTGATACCGACCGGTGAAAAGTAAATAGATTAAGAAGTGAAGAAAATTTGTTGAAGTATTCATTAAATGAGTTAGTGATGAAATCAGTTGTTAACAGTGTGTTTTAAGGACTAGTCAATATTTGATTGGATATTGAGTATTAGTTGTTTCATTGTTACACTTCTGACTATCTAATACACTGGACCGGTTTTTTGTTCAAGCCTTTGTATGTAGAATCTGAACTATGTTCTAAAGACAAACGGTGAATGGAACCATTCGCTAAATTATAAAGAAAATTAAAATGACGTCAAGTTAACCAGAACTTAACCAAACTGCCTAGAAAAAAATCTGTCTTTATAGTACAAGGTAAAAATACATCTACGATAATTACTACAGTAGGTACTATTCCATTGAAAGACCCTGGCGTTCAGCCACGAGTGTGCGTGTTGTGTGTTATGTACCTATGCCATGTATGTGCTTAGCACACATGCTTTCTAGGTAGTTCCCTACAATCAACTTGCAAATTCTAATTTCAGCTTCTACATTCTCTTTATCACGATTCATTAAACTCTTTAACACTCCCTGACTTGAAGCGCTTTACAGCTGAATGTTACAGCGTTATAGCACATTCCTTTGTTTTACAGCCTTCATAACAGGAGATAACACTGGGTTTAGCACTCCACTGAGTTACGGCACTCGGTAACATTTAAATTATACGTAACAGAGGTGAATTATTCACGACTTTTTGTAAAAAATGTGGTTTATTTAGCACAAACGTGAGGTATGAAACTTTTTTTAGGCATTTTTGCATATAAATATTTCATATTCTTCTTTATTTCGTGTCTCTTATTGTCGATGAATACAAATTTTATTTTTAAGGTTCCGTACCTCAAAAGGAAAAGCGGAATCCGTATAGGATCACTCTTGTGTCTAGACAGACACAGACGTCTGTCCGTCCGTCACAGCCAATTTGCTCCGAATCTAATGGACCGATTAAGTTGAAATTTGGTACACGTATGTATTTCTGTAACCCAAACACGGCGGTGTAACGTAAACAAATGAATTTGGAATATGGGGTCATTTAAAAAAAAAAGTTATGTGAACTGTACCGTGTAACATATCAAATAAAAGGGCTTACTGTGAGGGTCTCAAATATGTATTTTTTTTTATAATTTTAAAATAAATTGTTTAAAGTTATTTAAGAAAATAGACGAAAGTTGGCCTTTGCTCCGAAAGCACTGAGCGTAGTTTTGAAAAAAATAGAGAAAATAGTTCTATACCTAAACATTACAGAAAACCCAATACGAAGTCTATCGTCTTAAAATAACATGGTAAATCTCTCAATATTGTGCGTACAAACTTACATTTGCAGTTATAATGTCTGGGAGACATGTTTTTCAACTACAAGGTTAAGTTTATTCTTGGGATAAATTCATCGCAACTACGGAACCCTTCATTGTGCGTGGTCTCACACGAACTTGGCCGGTTTTTTTATGTTATCATGGCTAGGTAAGTCTGACAACCAACGTGTTACCCAGTAACTGGAGTAACAGTCGCTTCATGTAAAATATTGGTACTTAGCTGCATCCAGTTAGACTGGAAGCCGACCCCAACATAGTTTAGAAAACGCTGCTTGATTGCCAGCAGATGGCACCTGATGAAAGAGATCACCGCCGTCTATAGACACTTGAAATACCAGAGACATCGCAGGTGCGATACCATCCCAGAGACAACACAGTCAGTACCCCAGCACCCATAAATACACTTCAAACTGTAGGTTTACTATGAAACTCAAGTTTAGCTGAATCTTGAACCAATACTTTTAAAGAAAAACAAAAAAAAATCGCTTTCATATAACATATTCAGTAAAGACTAGTAATTTATTTCGTAATAGCAGTTATTTTTTACTCAAAGTGTGTGTGACTTGCGCTATTATTACAAGGCTCTGCTAATGTAATGTATTGCAACATAGTTCAAGGGCTGAACACGACACGGAAGGGACGTAAATGAAGTAGATATTTATTTCAAACCTTGTGTATAGTAGGAAGAAGGACTTAGAAGAAGTCAAATTATTTATCACGAAGTATTTTGTTATGTCATGACGCACAAAGCTACTGGAAACCTCTCAGTGCCTGTCAAAGATAAAATTTACAGATGGATATTTTATGTACAGACGCCAGCACATCAAACTACTACAATCTGTCAAATTTCTTTAATAGATTTTCAACTTTATCGCTAAAGCCTTAGGTTCATGGTTGATTGGGAAAACTTGACAGTTTCGGGTAGTTTCACCTGTTGGCGTCTGTACCTAGTTATTTTTATTTTGTAATTCTGGACACGCATCAGCACATCTGAGAAGATGTGCACATCTGAGAAGGTTGAGAAACCTTGCCCAGAAGAAACCAGTCACCTATTCCATGGATCGTACGATTTTAGCCATAGAAGTAAACTTTTTAGTCAAACAAGTTAAAAGTAAGTTTAAAATTAAAAAAAAAACCCAACACTTTACCCTCTTTTGTTTTGTTACTCCATCATCTGACCCTGATTGCCTTCTATCTTTAATCTATTCATTGATACCATTCCAATGAGCCCAAACACGATGCCTCTGCTGTAAGTTGGTGAGGAAGTTGGGTACCCTGCAAGTTCCAGGTGATGCTGCAGCATCAGCTCAAGGTTACTATGTTATTCTAATATCATTGAAGTAACAGAATAATAAAATTGCGACTCTATCAGACCTGTGGATGATGCTCACATCTATTCATCAACTAGAAACGAGCTGATAATCTTCAAACAGCTGAATAGGTTTTCTTGCATCATAGCTTAGAACACTATCGATCAATTCACCTTTCAAAAAAAAAACCGGCCAAGTGCGTGTCGGACTTCGCACAATGAACGGTTCCGTAGTTGAGATGAATTTATCCCAAGAACATACTTAACATTGTAGTTGAAAAACATGTTCTCCTATACATTTCAACTGCAAATGTAAGTTTGTACGCACAATATTGATAGATTTACCATGTTATTTTAAGACCATAGACATCTTATAAGTTTTCCTGTAACTACATTACATAGATATGGTCATGATGAGCGCAAATATTTTCGTTTCATTCATATGAAACGAAAATATTTGCGCTCATCATGGCCATTTTTAACTTTAATTATCTAGGTAATTTGACAGTTTAGGACATCGTAATTATCAGTGACATTTTTTGTTGGTCTATATGCTCCCTATCCATATATATAGGTATTATCGTGCGACGTCATTTTGCAAAATAATCAAAATGGCAAACCGGGACGAGGCCTAAATGGTTCAAACTCGTTTCAACTTAATCGGTCCATTACATTCGGAGCAAATTTGCTGTGACAGACGGACAGACAGACATACGAGTGATCCTATAAGGGTTCCGTTTTTCCTTTTGAGGTACGGAACCCTAAAAATCTAAATCGGTTCAGTCGTTTATGAGCTACGATTCCACAGACAGATACACGTCAATCAAACTTATAACACCCCTCTGTTTCCGTCAGGAATTAAAAGAATTGATTTATGATTATTTTAAGCTATGTTTTCATTAACCACTTCCCATAGGTACTTTTCGCCTACTAATTGCATGGTAGGTACGTTAATAAATGTCGAATAGTCCTGACATTAGAACAAGTCTTATTTTTTATAAATAACCTCCAAATTAACATTACTAATGTAGGTACAACTTGCTTGAAACACTGCCAACTATGTACCTAATAGCAAACATTAACCGTATAAATATCTCTTATACAATGCAAAACATTTTAAACTTGACATACATAGCAGTAGAAATCATTCGTGCAAATATATTTTCCATTTTACAATTTAATAAAGACTTGACATTTACTGAAAGTTTGTCAAAGCCTGTATAATGGCGGCTGATGAGACCGAAATTAAACGTTGTTTTAATAAGAAATGGCTTAAGTCACGCCTCCGGCCGTAGCGGCTGAGTTCTGTCGCTCAAACTGTTTCATTGCCACCCTGTAACGAACACGTCGTGAGGCCATGAAGATGGGTAACGTGAGAATATTACACGTTTTGATTAAGATCTTTAAATAAGTACCATATTATTATTCGTTCAATCAATCTGCCTAGCCTTTTCCCAACTATGTTGGGTTTGGCTTCCAGTCTAACCGGATGCAGCTGAATACCAGTATTTCACATGGAGCGACTGCTTATCTGACCTCCACAACCCAGTTACTGGGTAATACGATACCCCTTGGTAAGACTGGTTGTCAGACTTTCGGGCTTCTGACGACCCGTAACGACTGTCAAAGATCCACCAATGACAGCCGGGACCAGCGGCTTAACGTGCTTTCCGAGGCACGGAGGAATCTCGGTATGAAAAGATGGTCACCCATCCACAGACCAACCCCGCCAAGCGTAGCTTAACCTGATGGTTCGACCCGTGCGGCTGTTATTACTTAGCCACGAGCTCCTCCAGCATATTATTATTCGTTACAGAGTTTAATAAAAAAAAGTAAAAACGGACTTCAAAAACCTAAAAGGAATACAATAAAGTCGGTCCCAAGCTAAGCTGCATTGAAGAATTGAAGACGCCGACTTCAGAAGCTGTTAAGTTTTTTTATGAAAGTTATTTTATTGCTTTTAGGTTTTTGAAGTCCGTTTTTACTTTTTTTTAAGTAAGTTTATTTTACCATTTTTATTTGAATGCCTAAACATAAACCCAAGAAGAACGAAAAGAAGAATCATCAAAATTCGCTTAGAAATGCCGGAGATACAGTACATTTATGCATATAACTTCGTACATAAGAATAATTACCTAATGTATTATATACTACAACCTTCCTGAGAGTATGTAGATCACGTTAGTGAAAGAATCATCAAAATTCGTTCATGAGTTTTTGAGAAAATCGTGGACATACAAACATACAAACAAACATACTTACACACATACAATGTCGTCGAATAGAGAACCTCCGTTTTTGAAGTCGGTTAAAAATTAATGTTTCTTAGCACGCTCACGGTATACATTTCGTAATATTTTTGTGGTTTCGACGGAGCAACTAAGTTGCTACAATAAGTTAGCTTTTGTTAAACAAATTACTGCAGAAAAATTTGTTTAAATGAGCTGCATGTTTTTCTTTTTTTTTAAATTTGGTAGTAAATTAAAAAGATTCTTCCCAAACACAACCTAACTATTTGCCACTTTTCTTAGTATTTTTATTAGAAACTGATTCCAGAATTCCACAAATACAGCATTTTTCTCAACCTCGTTTCGGAGCACAAACCTTTACCAAAAAATACTCTACGAAACAATAAGTTAAACCAACGCCATCTATCTCCTGCACAAAACATTTCATTCGCCTTCACTAACAAACGTGACGCCACGTAGCCGACGCGACGCGGCGACGGCAATGTCGTTAGTCAATTACTAGTCACCCCGCCCATTTAGGAGCCCAACTGAATTATACGCTGGAATCAAATTACCGGCGATTTCATTTAGAACGTTCTAGCTTAGCTAACTCTGTCGTGAGATACGGTGACTTTAATTGTGGAATTTATGCGATGAAATTCTCTTTTAGGGTAAGGTAAATAAAGGAGAATCTTTGGTAATTCAGTAATTGTGTTTTATGGAAATGGTTTAATTGCTTATGTAGATATGTACTTCGTTATTCGGTGTTAGTTACTGACTCTAAGATCAACGTTGTGATCGTCTGGAACTTAATAAGACATTTAAAAAAATCTTTTAAAATTTTAAATCACAATATGATTTTAAAATTATATTTTGTGCAGCCAGGGAATTTGCATATTGATCAGCTTGACACATTACGTTGTTTTACCGTGGTTACTCTCATACCCGTTTGTTCAACTAAGTTGAAATAATTAGCCTTACCCCACCTTTAAAAATCCAGCCTAAAATATAAAACTACCTAACTAAACCTAAGTTAATAAAAAACACATTCATTTTACTTCACTGCAATATTATGATGGATGAACAGAGTTGAACAGACGAGAAATAAGTCCAAATAATTAGTTAATGTTCGCACATACTCGTAAAAGTTAAAAAACGTTACGAATAAGTTTCAATAAATATTTAAATGATCATTTAATTTTGGCCACCATAGTAATCCGTTGTTGAATCGTATTGATAATATTCGAAATTTACAATACAGTGCCATCTGTAGATCGTTTTGCTAACTAAAAGTTCCCTTGATGAACGTAGCTAGCTGTTGCTTTCACCATTTCCACTAGATGGCGCTGAATTGAAACAACTGAAAACCTTCCTTTGAAACAATGCCTTTTACAAAATTATACTAATATAGTTAAATTTACCAAATAGTTTTGATACATTTAAACTCACCAAACCGTTTTCAAAAAAATAACTTACAACTTTTAGTCAAGCTACTGTGCAATAGATGGCGTTAACCAAACAAAGTTACCTCCAGAAAGTTTTGAACATTTTCATGATAAAGATTACTTCCACAGAGTAGGTATTTTTGCTACACGAAACAGAACCGGTCCAGGTGGCAATGATTGAGGTAGGCCGATGCCCAGCAGTGGACGTCTTTCGGCTGAAATGATGATGATATAACAGAAGCAACTTTAATAGTCACAAAGAAACAAGGTCAAAGGTTTGCAAATGCCAATTCTCAAAGTGTTCAAGTGGCTTCAAGATTATTTCAAGAATATAGTAGAAAAGGTACACAATTCGCCTACAACTGATCACATTCAACTCCCAAAGCTACGAGTACTAAGAACAGTTCCAACAAAAATCCAATAAGACCCTTTCGAATAAGACCTAAAGCTAGAAGAATAGTAAAAAAGGCCAATAGAAAATTAAGTAAATGGAATACGGTCCTAGGATCCAAGTGTGTACAAACACATCCCTTTACCCGTTCAGTGTGATACGGTGTAGGTTGATTTCCCATGAGGACAGAGAGACGAAAATATGCTTGCTAGATCCTTCATGATTTATATTGAAGTAGCCGTGTTTATAGTGGAGGGTTTAGGTTTGGCAGATATTTAGAATGAGTGATTTTGTTATCATTTTAGTGGACGTCAGTAGATGGTGGGCAAGGATCCCGATTGGGCTTCAACCTCACGTTTGTACTTTTAGGGTTCCGTAGCAAAATGGTAAAAAGGAACCCTTATGGTGCCACTCAGTCTGTCTGTCATAGCTAGATATCTCAAGAACTACTAATGCTAACAACTTGAATTTTAGAACAGTTTTAGATGACTTTTTTGCAAATAATAAAGAAATAAAACAGCATTTTCTTTTTGTAACAAAAAAATTCGAAGTGGTGCTACTAGGGCATGTGGGGTATGATATGAAAGAGCGCTATTTGCACATTCTCAAAAACTTTTCTTTCTTTTTTAGGCCGCATAGTTTTCGACTTTGATGAAAAATGTTTCCTGCACTTATCTCCGAAGTTTGCATAGAGAAAAATCTGAAATTATTCTGCGTGATAGAAATTTAAGTAAAGATTAGGGGAAAAATAAAACGATGTCTCTAAATAGCACACTTTTTTATATATGATGGTATGGATTGCTTGGATACTTGGTGCGCGAGTCCGACTCGCTCTTGACCGGTTTTTTTAATAATAACAATAAAATTCTTTATTTATACAAAAACCTTAAACAATGCTTAAATACTAGGTCGCATGAATTTCTGTGAATAAAGGTCATACACATAGAGCAAACCCTGACTCCCAAACTAGGAGATCCTGTGACTCAGGAGTCAGTGTTCTGCTGTCACTGTGCTACCGAAAACCTTTTACTAAGAAGTGTGTTATATAGTATACAAAATCATGGCACAAAACCTGTTTGAAAGTACAATCAAATAATTTTAAAAGATTAAACTAAGAGTAAAGGAATTTATTAAACGGAGTTGTAATGTGAGTGTGCATGTGTAATAGAGTGTGTGAATGTGGAGGTGTGTATGTGAGAGTGAACGTGTGTATGTGGGGATGTTAGTGTACGTAAGGGTGTGTGTATGATTGAGTTATATGTATTTCCATGTAAGTGTGTGTTAGGTTAGGTAGTATTTTTATGTATCTTGCTGACATTGATAAGACTGCGATTGATAAAAATGGATAGAAGAAGTTTTATACTGCTACTGCTGGAGGCGGAGTAGTTCTTCTGTTCGAACGTAGTCTTGATCCTGAAGCCAACTTTGTACCTTAACTCTGACCTCATGGTGATTTAGCCCTGGTAATTGAATAATTTTAGCAAGGTTTCTGTAAATGAAAGAGCTCACAATGTAGAACTGGCGCCTGGCGAATATAGTCTTATGGCTTATTGTTGGGAATATCACTTTTGCTTTGCGCTTAGTGTTATCTGGTGGAGGAATGTATTTATGCATCCTAAGCGTGGCTCGGAGGATAAAGAGCTGTCTCACCGTAAGTAACTTACAGTCCGCATACAGTTCAATAGTGGGAAATCTATATGGTTTACCAAGCATAACGTTGACCACTCTCTGTGCTCTCTCCACGAATGTCGTCATGGTAAGCGCTGTGCTAGTAAAATTACGAGTTGCCGGTTAGGTAATTTGGTTTGAACTCGAGATATTTATCTCTATTTCAGTAACGTACTCCAGCTATCACCAGCTGGAATACCTTAGTAACTGAACACGTTTAGCGGTAAATGAATTTAAAACATCGTTCTGTTTCTGCCAGTCGTTTGTAGATGACAGAGACAAATGATGTTTGAAATATGTAATGTTTTTGTCTACATTTATATCTGTAATGCACATAGTGGTCATAAAGATATCATTTGTTAAGAAATCTTTAGTTGTTAGCAACCAAATGTCCAGAAAAACTGTCGCCCACCAAATAATATTTACGCGTAATTTCCCGTTAAACCATTACTCCAAATAAAAATAATCATCTTGTCTACCCAACTGAAGTGGCTCGATTTCCTGCGGGTCGTAATTCGATTCCCTGTTTAGTTATTTCTTCCGCGCTATCGAGCCTGATTGATGACCCGGGCCGACGTCACGACAGCCGTATTATCGGCATACGTTTCCAATATGGGATAGTAGCCAATGATATTTGTGCTGAGTATAGTCTTGGTCTATGTGTGGATATTACGTGTTTCGTTTTTAGGGTCAAAAAGGAAAAAAACGGAACACTTATTGGATCACTCGTGTGTCTGTCTGTCTGTCACAGCCAATTTGCTCCGAATCTAATGGATTAAGTTAAAATTTGGTACACATAATATATTAATTTTTGCGACGTAAACGGACGTCTGTCGTAAATAAATTAATTTTGAATATGGGGTTACTTTTGGGGAGCCAGCAAGAAAAAAAAATTCAAACTGTACCGTGTGACACGTTAAATGAAAAGGTTTACTGTGAGGGTCTCAAATATAAGTTTTTATAATTTATAAATAATTTTTTTTTAAGTTTTTTTAGTAAATAGACGTAAATTGACCCTCCCCCTTATCTCTGACACAACTGAGCCTAAAATGAAAAAAAAAAATACAGAAAATTGCTCTATACCTATAGATTACATGAAAACCTATAAGAAGTCTGTGGTCTTAAAATAACATAGTAAATATCTCAGTATTGTGCGTACAAACTTACATTTGCAGTGGGAATGTTTTCAACTACGATGTTAAGTTGGTTGTTCTTGGGATAAATTAATCTCAACTACGGAACCCTTCATTGTGCGTAGTCCGAGGCACTCTTGGCAGGTTTTTTTACGGCACTGAACGTAGTTCAATCAGACGGTGATTGTCCGGTTGGCGGGAAAACAGAATGACTGGGGATTTAAGGCTCTTTTAATGCATTGTTACACAATCTTGTTGAGCGTTGCTTATCTACAGGCAGCGGTCTCAATTCTGTGACCCACTGTTTAACAACGTGCGTTGTACTGCACGTCTACACTAATAATAATTCAACCTGTGTTGTCTCACTGCCGGGCAATTCATCGTATGATGGTTAAAGGACACCAAACAACTTTAAATAAAACAACATGAGATATATTATTAGCATTCATCTACATAATAAAACAAACGTTCTCGTTTCTTGACGTTTCTTTTAATTAACACCTTCCAATAATTTGACTATACTAAAAAAAATATTAAAAAAAAATTAAATCGACTTCAAAAGAAATTAACTCGAAATTATGAAATAACTTTAATTTCAGATGTCGGTGTCTTGAGATCTGTATTTATGTTTTTAGCCACCGAATTCCGAAATCAAAGTTATTTCATAATTTTGAGTTAATTTCTTTTTGAAGTCGTTTTCATTTTTTTATTTTTTTCGTTTTTTTCGTAATTTTTTCGTTTTTAGGTAAAACTGTAATATTTGTTTGTAATAAGTAGTTAATAGTTTTTTTTTATAAATATTGCACTCGAATTTGACCAAGGTTTTGAGATGTTTTCCCTTTGACACCACACCCGTAGCTCGTATCAATAAGCCAGGCCGTCACACTTACACATAATAGTCCATTATCTTGAAAACTACTGAACCGATTTTGATAAAACTTACACTGTTCCGTAAGTTGAAGTAAATGTAAGCAGTAAAATGGTCACGATCCGATTAATAGTTTCGGAGAAATACGTGGACAAACATACACACATACATACTTCTATAAAATTTTGTATATTTGTTTGGAAGCCCTAATAGATTATCATATGTGAATATATACGTATTGTAGTTCCAATAATATTACATATATGTATACGTGTCGAATTGATAATTGAAGACTCACATCAAAAGCTTCAATATTTCACAAAATATACTTGTTAAAGCTTTTTATTACTGACACAGCTCCATAAAACTTTGGAAGTTCGTCTTTTTTTTTGTTAAGTTATTATTAAAGAAAGGTTCTTTGTAAATGTTCAGTGTTACTAGAATGAGCACAAATTAAAATGTACCAATAAAAGATGTATGCAAGGTAAATTATTTTTTTGTTGTTTTAGACATAATTATGTAACCTCGTTTTCAAGATTTTCTTCATTCGTCGTCCTGCTGAGTTATTTTAGGGTAAACATTTGAATATATTTTGTATCAAAATGGTCATCATGTGCCGGTACCGTTGGTAACCAAGCGTTAAGATACTTGTAACAGACGAGTACGAAGGTACGTTTCTACATAAAACAAGAATTATTGACATTTATGTGATTACTCACAGCAGCCATTATATGAATGTGATAAAAGTTTGAGCGCTCATAAAATTTTTGAATATCGATAAACCACCGAGTTCAGCACAACGAGCACACGTCAATGTGATGTGTTTTCTATTATATTTAACATTAATTCTATGTACAACTGATATCGTCAGAGCAGATTACGAGAAAAATGAACTTGCCGAAGCAAATAACCTAACAGTCTACGATATCTCTAACAGCTTACTAACTCTAGCCAACATTCATTATGACAAAGAAAGACTCAGAGAACTCAAAGAAAAACTTGAAAAAATCAACCATTATGTAATCGACCATAATTTGGTAGCAAAAGTCTTAACCAATGTCACAACGGAAAGCAGACTGAATGAAACCAATTTTTATGAAGCACTCAATGAAAATGATCATTTTAGATACTTGACAACGAATGAAACGAAGAATTTGTATCTAAAGTTGAAGGAAAAGATGACTCGTGATGATATTATGAAGATTGTAGCTGAGAAAGGTAATAGGAAGAAGTTGGTGAAATCAGCTCGAAGGATGATGGAGCACGGCGCCCCTCAGCACGTAGATGACGAGAACATGAATGACGTAGTTGATAAAATATTAGCAGAAGCACCCCACGATCCTCACAAACTGAAAGCTAAAGAAAGTGTGTATTGGGGTGCGTTAAAAATTAATATTAATTTTATATATTTTTTTCCGCCGGTTTACCAATAAGGAGTGTTCTTGTTTCATCGTATCAGCATGAAGTATATGAGAACAATTGCTGCTGTGGTAATAATAGCCAGTCAGCAGCCACAACGCCACGCTGCCATACTGTCAGCCACCTGCTGCTAGTATGGCAGCGGGTTGACCGTACATTGTCGCTGTACGTTGACGTACGGTAAACTGGGGTTACTTTGATACTACGGGGTTACTTTGATACTACGGGATTACTTTGATACTACGGTGTTACTTTGATAACAACTTTCGACTTATGAAAAACTAATTTTTATAATATCTACAACGTCATATTAAAAAGGAACTATCAGAAGTGCCAATTATTAATAGTTTCTTTTTAATATATCCTTGTAGATATTATAAAAATACGTTTTTCATAAGTCGAAAGTTATTATCAAAGTAACCCCAGTTTACCGTACACAGGTATAAATACGCCATCGCCGTTGATAAGAGTATTTTACTGCTTCACGAAACATTAACGTGTCCATGGTACGGACGCTGACTCTTATTGGCTCAATAACTCAAATAAGAGTACAGCCATAGTTTTATTAACATTGAAGCGAAAAAAAAAATCGCTGCGATCTGAAGCTAACGTGGTTTAAGTGACCACTTGTATTCATACAAAATGTCATCTTAACTTTGTATTCTTTCTTTCTAATCAATCGATCTGCTTAGCCTTTTGCCAACCATGTTGGGTTCAGCTTCCAGTCTAACCGGATGCAGCTGTATTTTACATGGAGCGACTGCCTGCCTGACCTTCAGAACTAGGTAATACGATACCCTTTGGTAAGACTAGTTGTCAGCCTTTCGGGCTTCTGACGATTCGTAACGACTGTCAAAGATACAAGAATGATAACCGAGACCAACGGCTTAACGAGCTTTCCGAGACACGGAGGAGGTCGGAGGGGTCTCGATATATCATGGATGGTCACCCATCCACGAACCAACTGCGGCAAGCGTAGCTTAACCTTTGCTCGACCCGTGCGACTGTTATCATTTAGCCACAAACCCCTTGACATTTTTCCACGTTTAATCTTCAAATAACTGATCAGTACCATATCAAAGCACAACAGAATCCCAGTTATTTAGAGCTATTCTTCCCCAGATCCGAAAGGTGAACTGGAAGAGATGAAGACGTACCATGACAGCAAGAAGAGTGGCCGCCGCATCTTCAAGGGCGAGCGCACGTACATTCAGCACTACCCCTTCATGGCGTCCGTCCACCTCATGGGAAGGTTCTGGTGCGGGGCTGTACTGGTGGGGGGTGATCTGTGCATTACTTCGGCTTCTTGTTTACAGCTGTAAGTCATACTACGAGTACTACTACTAGATTACTACTATTATTGAGTAACTACGAGTACACACATCAAAAAAAAATTTGCGATCAGTTTGAAAAAACGAAATCTATTTTGTTACGGTAGAATATAATTTCTTCTTCTTTTTAGATAATTTACTTAAAAATATAGAATATTAGAATATAAAACAAATTCAATTGTTTTTCCATATAAAAAGAAATTCAATCCAAGATTACGCTCATTCAGAAATCTGACTTAGTCAATTTTAACGGATTTAAAATATTTATTTCGAGAAAATTTGTGATTGAAAAAATGCCAAGAGGATTATCAGAAGTTTTAAGAGCAAGAATTGTAACTTTGAGGGAAGA
This sequence comes from Dicycla oo, assembly GCA_948252095.1. Lineage (NCBI taxonomy): Eukaryota > Metazoa > Arthropoda > Insecta > Lepidoptera > Noctuidae > Dicycla > Dicycla oo. The sequence goes on from OX411730.1 coordinate 26,950,596, forward strand.
AGGCTATTCCACGAGAGAAATAGCATGCAGAGTTGCTGTATTCCAATCCTGTGTCTTGGCCACGTTGCATAAGGTATCACGGCATGTATAATTTAGCTGACCGACCCCGTAGTGGTTGCATAACTGTTCTGACTGCTGCACAGAAGCGCTTTATCAGATTGCTGGCAGCCCGTGGCTCAACAATCAATGGCACTACAAGCAGAAGTGCGGGCTGTCTTTGGACTTAAAGTTAGCACTCAGACCATTCGGAATTGCTTACACTAGTGCACGGAGGTCTTGGCGAGCACCTCTGAATTCACAACAACGTCAGCGACGGAGATTGCAGTGGGCTTATAGGCTCTGGCTAAATGAAGAAGATTAGGAGTAAAACATTTGGCAACTGTATCTTCGTTGATGAATCGCGAATCAATACTCATCCAGATAACCGACGTCGCCGTCATGTCTGGAAACGATCTGGAGACTCTGCAAGGCAAAGAGCTGCCACCACTGGAACCGTTAAGCAAGGCGGGAAATCAGTGTCCTTTTGGGGTGGAATTTTAATTGGGCTGCTGGGGCGTTTTAGGGACTGTCTTATGTAATTTTGACGTTCGAAAAATGCTGATTCTCAGCCTAGTTTGAATAAATTACTTTTGATTTTGATTGGAGCTAGAACGCCTTTGATATCGAGGCTCCATGACGACAGATAGGTACAAAATAGTCGCTATTGATGGAATTTTCAGACCATTCCGAGTAAGCCATGCGGGCGCATTATCATCGACCACTACGAATTGGTGAATTCGTACTGGTCAATGATAATGCACCCGCATATCGAGCTCAACGAGTCAATGCTGCTCCCTGTGATATAACGTAAAAAGATATAACGTAAACACCTTTTCTTGATAAAGTTATATTTTAAAAATAGCCTTTGCTAGTGATCACAAACTTTTTTTGTATTTTTATTGAAGTACAAACACTTTTACTTGTTTATAAATACGGGTGTCAGTCTTGACGTGGCCGAAGTTTAAGGGAGAAGAAGACCGAAGAAAATATGACCTGTATGGATTTTGTGAGGGATGATATAAATGAAAAGGTAGTAATGAAAGGGGTGACGATTGAGAGGGGAGAGTGAGAACGAAATTCATTCCAGCGCTAATAAAATCGATAGGCCACAATCCGACAGTCTGACAATTTTTAGACAGCACTGTTGTCAAAATGTGACATGACTCCATTTTTCGACAAATATTTCGCATTGTCAGTTTAAATAAGGCCTAGTGCAGACCCAATGTTTATAATGTGTACTTCATTTATTTGATTACTTATGCCAACAAACGAATTATCTTTGTTTTTAGGGTTCCTGCCTTATAGGATCACTCGTGGGTCTGTCTGTCCGTCTGTCACAGCCAATTTGCTCAGAATCTACTCGACCGATTAAGTTGAAAGGTCCACATATGAATTTCGTGACCCAAACACGGACGTTTTTTTATTTTTTTTTATTTGTGATCGGTTTGCTCTTGACTCTAGTTTAGGTCAGAGGTGACAGAGACAAAGTCGACGATGGAGTGAGAAGACCCAGAAGAAGCCTGTTCACTCTCACTTTGAAGAGATTAGGGTTGTATACGTTCGGAAACACAGACGCAGGTAGTGAGTTCCACTCCTTTGCTGTGCGCATTATAAAAGACATTTGGAAGCGCTTAGTGCGAATTGGTGGAATAGCAAAAGGTCAAATCTGTCCGCTCTACCATGGACCATGGACGTGTAACGTAAATAATGATTTTGAATACGTGGGTCAATTTTAGGGGCAAATAATAAAATTCAAAAAGGTTTTGCAAACTGTACCGTGTGACAAATGAGAGGGTTTACTGTGAGGGTCTCAAATATATATTTTTTTTATAAATTTTACTTAGTTAAGGTGCATTGAAGACACCGACTTCAGAAGCTGATAAGTTTTTTATAAAAGTTATTTTATTTGTTTTAGGTTTTTGAAGTCGGTTTTTACTTTTTTAAAGTAAATTTATTTTTCCATTTTTAGTTAAATACCTATACAATTACATAAGCCCAAGACGAACGAAACGAAGAATCATCAAAATCCGCTTAGAAATACCAGAGATACAGTACTTTTTGCATATAACTTCGTACATAAGAATAATTACCTAATGTATTAATAAAACCTTCCTGAGAGTATGTAGATCACGATAGTGAAAGAATCATCAAAATTGGTTAATTCGTTTTTGGGAAAATCGTGGACATACAAACATACATACATACGGGTCGAATACAGAACCTCCTTTTTGAAGTCGGTTAAAAAATAGACGAAAATTGACAGTTCCCCTCCCTCCCTTCATAAAAAGTGAAACTTCGAAAAAATTTTTTAAAAAATGCAAAAAATTGTATTATACCATAGGTTTAGAAATATTTTCTGCATTTTTAGATTACAGGAAAACCTATAAGAAGTCTTTGTTCTTAAAATAACATGGTAAATCTTAAATATTGTGCGTACAAACTTACATTTGCAGTTGGAATGTATGGGAGAACCTGGTTTTTAACTACAATGTTAAGTTTGTTCTTAGGATATATTCATCCCAACTATGGCACTCTTCACGTGCGTGGTCCGACACGCACTTGGCCGGTTTTTTTATAAGAAGTCAAGGCTTGACAGGTTAAATATTGATTAAAAATTGCTGTATTCCCCCAAACGTGGATTTAACTGTGTTATTTCACAGGATGCATAACAACCGCTTCTATCGTGAGAACCCTCGAGTACTGCAAGTGAGGGTTGGAAGCAACCACAGCAGGGTTGGAGGCGAGATGATAGACGTACTTGAGGTGAGAGACAAATTAGCAATGGCAGACTTACATCCTAAATGAATTCTATGGTTTTAAATAAATAAATAAAATAAAATTAATTTCTTTCAGGTACCACATAACCCATATTAGAAAACATCTAAAATTATTCAATACTAAATACAAAACCACACATAAATAAATACAAACGAATAAATACAATATAAATACAACATCAACACACAAAATAAATAAACCAAATTCATAGTCAATCATAAAACTTCACTCATATATGTGTCTAATCATTACGAACGACACTATATGTAACTTGTCTGTCACAACAGTCTCGCACATAAGGACAGTCCAACCTATCTGCTATCATACTCAGAACGGTATTGGAGCTGGCCTGCACTCTGCGCACAAGAGACGCGCAGCGCTTCCGAATGGTCGCATGGAAACAGTCCGTGCGCGCCCATGCGAACATGCCTGAAGTGCAGTAGCGAGGCAGACCCAAAACCGCTCTGAAAGCGTTGTTAATTTAAATGCGGATGGTGCTGTAAGTGTACATGGACGTGCAATATGCTCGGAAAAGAGTAATCTTCACGCCATCCGAGCAACGTGCGAACCTGTGGGCCAGCATATTAATTCTTTTAGATAAAGCCCTCCGCTCCCGTTTCAAGTTAGCATGATCCCTGAGGTCAGCCGTGACTATTATGTCCTAGGTATTTAGACTGGTTTACTCTGTCTAAGTGTACACTATTTAGACGAATAGGTGGTACATAGTCGAGGCATATAGCACCACCGGCCTCAAAGACCATTAACTGACTTTTCTTAATATTATAAACAGGTCCAGCGTAATCCTCACATGTCGCTACCTACCTCCTCAGGCCATAAATCGACGCGCTCAGCAGAACCATGTCGTTTGTATAGCTTAAATTGTTGATACATATGTCGTCTACATGACCGCCGACATGCTGACTGCTCGGCGCGACGATCAGTGCGTCCAAAGGTTGAATACCGAACATCTGACGCTGTTGACTTGGTGCATATACGAGTACTTGAAGATGGTAACAGGTTCCGGTGGTAGGTAGATACTCTCAAGTTTTTCCCACAAGAGAGTGAAAACCGTAACTGTAAAAAAACAATGCGGTTACACATACAGACAAAGAAAAGTGATTTGATTTTATAACATGTACAGGTTAGATTACCAAAGTGATTATACCTTGTTCTCAGGTCTACTTCCACCCTAATTACAACCCTCGCACCCTGAAGAGCAATCTGGCGGTGATCCGCCTCCGCCGGCACCTGTTCTTTAGACCCAAGTCGATGATAAAGTACATCGCCATCGACTACATGGGGCACGCGCTGCCGGCGACCGCCGAGGTGTTGCTGCTGGGGTGGGGAGTTACCAAGGTATAGTTTTACTTGTAACATTCACTGTTAGTGTTCTTACACACAAGCGATATGCGTCAACGCCAGAGGCAACTGCACGCATCGGCGGTTGCAGTTATAGCGTGTCGCGTCCGCCATTCACTCCTGAACTATTTGCAGTCCACTGGCAAAATGGTGGACGTGACACGCTATAGTATTTTATCTCACGAAGCGACAAATGCTTTACTTGTGTTTACCAAGTGTACAAACACGCCGCGAATGTGTGCGTGAAGACGAGTAGCGTCAGCACATAACACACACACGCAACCGAACAGCCACACCACCGACTTCGCCGTTGTCTTTGAGGGTGTCGATGTCGAGACCTCCTGCGCTAACACATTCACTGCGTGTTTGTAGACTTGGTAACAACAGGTAACCCGCGTGTCGCTTAGTGAAATACAATACAAACTGAAAGCGTCGCTTTAGGTCGGCCGTCGACACGACCGCCGTCGATGCGTGCAGTTGCCTCTGCCGTTGACGCGTGTCGCTCGTGTGTTAGAACACTTACGGTTAGTGTGCCCGAGGGACGGTTCCATCAGCAAAAATGACGAACTTCCATACAAACTTCTTCCTCTAATTAACCCTTTTAGGGGATGATTTTTCGAAAATCCTTGCTTAGTGCTCACCTAAGTTATTTATGAAACTCTTGCGCAAAATTTCATGCTCCTGACCCAGCGGTGAAGGCAGTGCGGGGTCTGTCAATGGATGAATAAATTTAAGTTGTTTAAGTGTGAAGCGCTAAGTGGCCGGCAAAATTCAAATTTTCTTACAATTTTTGCAATTTGCAGCTCAATGGCTGGGTGTATGTTGATGAAAGTATTATTCGCGACCGTAAGAAATTTGTATTTATAGAATTATATTCATTAGAATCAGTAATACAACTCCTTTAGTTAGAATTTGCCTCAAATCGACACCAGCAATTTACATTACGCTAACTTTATTTTTGCGCAATTTCCGTTTTTAATGCCAAATTATTTATAGTATGGACTACAACTAAACTACAATTTAGTACAAAAACAATTATATAAAAATTCAACATTTTATAAATAAAAAAAAAACAACGAAGTAGCAAACATAACACAACGCTAAGTTAATGTAATTTTTGCAATCGCGCGATATACATTACGCTATCTCTTAGTTAGCCTAGTGTAGTCCGTTCGTAACAAAAAAGGCACGAGTTAGCTGAGAGGAGGTAAGGAGTACTTATTACTATTGTTTTTTGTTGTTGTTTATATTGTAAAGAATTTATGTTTTTTATTTTAGTTATTTTAGATAAAGTTTGACAATTGATATGAATTTAATGTATTGTTTTAGCTCGCCTTTTGTCTTTCCATAATATACGTATAGCAGGTTAACTATGAGTTGGCGACACATTAAATTATCGGCATGTCAGTTTACACACGGCTAACTCGGGTTAAATTCAAAACTTAACATTAATGAAGACATGAAATAACACTAGCTAGCCTTGTATTATCAAGAGAAATGTCAACATTGAAAATTTCAATAAAATTATCTTTATTAATAAAAAAGTTATCACACTTTTTCTTTGAAACTCCTGGTGTAAAATTGACTTTTTCAAGTTAGCGGAGTGTTCGTTGCTGGTCTCGAAATGTCATGATTTCATGAAATAGTTTATCAATAGGATATATGAATAGGGCGATATGTTAGAGAGTTGTATTGATGATTTTAATGATTAAAGTTGTATAAATACAGAATTGTTACGGTCGCGAATCGTATATAGATCAACATACAACCTGATACTGACCTGCAAATTACTTAAAACGTAAGAAATTTTGAATTACGCGGGCTACCCTGGTGATTTTGCCATAAATAAATAAATAAATAAATATACGATAAGTTGAGGTGCATTAAAGCACATTGTACAGTAGACCGCACGTCGGTAGTCCTAGAGCCGGCCTAGTATAGTACGCAGTTTCAATAGAATGTGAGGCCAGCTTTTACCGGGTTTTTAAGGATTCATACCCAAAGAAGGAACCCTATTATATAGACAGACAGACGGACGGACCGACCACCCGTCCGTCTGTCTGTCGTAATAGGTAGACTGTTGAAATTTTCACAGATTGTGTATTTATATTGCCGCACGCACGCTTGAATGTATGGGTCAGCTGATTTATTTTTTCGCAAATTCAGGGTTGCTCCCATAGCAAAAGTTGTTTGTTATCATGAGTACAATCATTGTAAATAAGTATCGTTCACTAATTACCAGCCATCCTGTATACGTAATACAATACAGGATGTAAGTGTAAACAGTGGCAACCTTTTAAGGGGTACTATCTACTGTACTCATCATTATCAACAACTTTCACTATGGGACCAAACCTGAAATCACGAAAAAAAAAACCCCTTAAAAGGTGACAACTGCTTTCACTTACACCGTGTATATGCAACGAATTGTGAACCTCCTCCTTTAATGAAGTCGGTTATGATTTGACTTTGACAAAAGTAGTCGTTAAAGGTTAATGTTTGTGCACGACGTGCTTTTTATCGTAACTATGAAATGTTTGTTTATTTGCTTGCATTTTATTAAATTGCTAATATTTTACTTGTACTAGGTACCTACTGTAAAGGTTTCATACGAAGGACAACCTTATATGATACAATTTTTTTTTTGGATGGGAAATCATCAAATAACTTCTCCCGCTCTGGGTGGAGCGGGAGGGCGTGTCAGACTTCTACTGACTAAAACCCACCCGTGTTCCTTCAGTTGCCTGTGCCAGGGCCACGGTAACTCTTTTTTTTTTTTTTTTTTTATTTGTGATGGGTTTGCTCTTGACTCTAGTCTAGGTCAGAGGTGACAGAGACAAAGTCGACGATGGAGTGAGCTTACCCAGAAGAAGCCTGTTCACTCTCACTTTGAAGAGATTAGGGTTGTATACGTTCGGAAACACTCTTTAGAACAACCCGCAACCCTGGCGGGGATGCCCGATGCGATGTTCTCAATGCTAAGAAAACGAAATGTATAAAGTTTGCCTTACCGAATGTTAGAAATCCAGGACCCAACATCGTTTTAGATAAAGAGATGCTTAAAACTGTAGACGCGGCAGTTTTTCTGGGTATAACAGTAGATGCCAAACTTCAGTGGGGCCCACATATATCAAGCCTAGCGGGAAGGCTCAGTTCAGCCGCCTACGCCGTCAGAAAAGTAAGACAATACACTGACGTTGATACAGCTCGGTTAGTCTATTTTAGTTATTTTCATAGCGTTATGTCATACGGTATTCTGCTCTGGGGCAAAGCCGCTGACATTCAAAATATATTTGTTCTTCAGAAACAAGCTGTTCGAGCAATTTACCAGCTCGGTGCTAGAGTTTCTTTGAGAGATTTCTTTAAACAGTTCTCACGGTGGCATCACAATTCATCTTCGCCAACATCTTATATATTAGACAAAATATACATTTATACACTAAAAACGGTGATATTCACAATGTTAACACCAGAAATAAGGACAAATTACGTGCTCCATTTCACCGGCTTCATAAGGTTCATAACTCCTTTGTTGGGCTTGGTATATCTTTTTATAACAAGCTACCCTCTTCTTTGCTAGATTTGCCCTTTAATGCATTTAAAGCTAAAGTAAAAACTAACCTTTGTTCAAAGGCATACTATTCTATCAACGATTACTTAAACGATAAGAATAGTTGGTCGCTGTGTTTAACTTAAGACAATGTTTATGTTCTTTCTCCAGAATTAGCATACCTACTGACAGGTTATATGAGTTCATATAATTATTTATTTTCTTTGACTCTCAAGGTCAATTTATTTTAATGATTTAATGAACAAAAGCCTTAGTAGCTTTTGTTCAAAAGGAAAACTGATTCGAGATATGATAGGCAGTGCGTAATTTTCTTAAGGCAAAAGTGTTATTCGTTCAAAAGTACCATATGGATTGACCTTCTATCATTTGTAGTATTATTAATTATTATTATTATTATTATTATTATTTATTATTATTATTACCTTCTATTTCATCATCCTTCCTGCGACCCCTAGGAGATTTGATTTTTTACATTTGGTGGGGGCACCGGGGTTGTGATATTTTATCGGTATTGTAAAAATCAAAAAAAATATTTTAAAAAGTTAAATCGACTCCAAAAAATAAAAATTAACTCAAAATTAAGAAATAACTTTAATTTTTGAAGTCGGTGTATCGGGATCTGTATTTTAGTTTTTTGCCACCGACTTCCGAAATAAAGTTATTTCTTCATTTTGAGTAAATTTTTTTAAAATTATTTTCTGTTTCGTATTTTTGAGTTTTTAGTAAAAACTGGAATATTGTTTTTTTTAATGCGTGGACAAACATACATACATACAAACATACAAACATACATACCTACATCTATAAAATTTTATATATTTGTTTAGAAGACCTAATAGATTATCATATGTGAATATAGTGCAGTTCCAATAATATTACATACATACGTGTCGAATTGATAACCTCCTTTTTTTTTTTTAGTCGTTTAACAATAAACCGTAGTAACACGGTTCTGTCGTGGTGTACGTCATACTTTTGTTGAATACTTGCATCATTTGCCTTTACAAACACAGGGACACCGTTATCACGACGAACGCTGTCTCTTAAGGCACTGTTCATAAAATCACATAATGGTGTACCGTCAGAGAAGAGATTCTTTAGCAATTTGACTATCATTTTTATTAATTTTATTGTCTGTTCAGTATTCAGCAGTCACGATAAATTAAAATAACACGGCTGTGTGTCTATCTGATAAACAATACAATACCCTGACTGTACGTTAAGATAGTTACTGTTCTAGTTAAGATATCGCTTTATGTTTATAGCTATTATTTATTTTGTTTTAGATGACTCAGAAATTGTCGTACGAGCCTATATTCTTGCAGAGGAAGATCTTACCGGTGTATCCGAACACGTTCTGCAAAGAAGTGTATGGCGAGTAAGTACCAAAACAGTTTAGAAGTAAAAGGCTCTTGAAAAATAAATAAATGCAAACTTAATACCAAATGTTTTCGATAAACGCTCAGAAAAAAAAAAAAAACCTATGGAAACCTGAGAAAGACCAGAAGCCGGACACTAATAGGATAAGAAATGATACAACTCTCAAAGGTATCTACTCAACGATGCGTCTTTCTCTTTCATCGAGACAACGACTAATGGTGACGTCTGCCCGCGGCTTCACCAGCGTGGATGTCAACACTTCCCTATTTGAATCGGATTGTGTTCACAATTTCATGGGTTTTAATTTTTTGGCGCGGAACTGTAATTCCTTTTCTAAAATAAAAGTAGCCTAAGTTACTCCGTATAACATCAACTGCCTGCAATAAAAGCCCCGTCAAAATTAGTCCAGCTGTTTCAAAGATTAACTGGAATAAATAGACAGACAGACCAAAATTGTTTAAATTGTTTTTTTTTTTTTGTATGTGCCGTTTTTACTTTTATATGCATTTAGAAAAAAACTGTTATTTTGACATTACATACAGAGACTTCTATTTAACTTATTTGTATATAGATTTAATTTAAAAAAAAATGCATAGTAGAAAGACATAGTGACAGTAGAGGAGTCAGCCCGTGACAGAACACTGCCGCCCGTCGCCCGCGCAGAGCACCGCATGTAGTCCCATTCGGCTTCACATGGAATATTTATTTCAAGTAACGAAAATATGAATATTTGAAAAAAATCACAAATATAAAACACCTAGTTAGATGTGCATGCTGTGGTCTCCTGTAATTGAAGGAGCACACGTAAATGAACCTATTTAATTATTGTAAATTTCTATTGTGTATGTGTATCCTTTGCTGGAGATCCTCAATAAATAAATAAATAATTATAGATAATAAAATAGTCTGTTCATACAAAAAAAAAAAAAATGAAAATATCTTAAGTAGTTAAAGAACTTCGTTTTAAAAATATCATCCCTATTATAACTATATCCTGAGAGCTGTGGCGGAGAGCTACTCCAAATATGCATTGTATGCGGAGGTTGCTCAGGTAAGAGACATGTTTTCTTGTCTAGTCGTCCTCTGTATGCATGCATTATTGTAACTAGCTATTTTTTATGTCATTCTAACTAATACTAGAATATAAGTTGTTTTGTAATATGGATCATTGTAGTCCGAAATAAAAGAATTTATTTATTTATTATATTGCCGACCCATTGCCTCTTCTGGAAACTGGGTAGCCACCCAGGCTGTCGGCTGGAGGAGAGTAGCCGAGGATCGAGTTAAATATCATTCGTCTGTAGAGAGGTACGAGTGTCCAGTAGTGGACTGATATAGCTGATGACGATGGAGTAGAGGATTTAACCACATTAACATGAACGTGTTTGTTGCAGGAAGTTTGTATCAGAAACCATGTTTTGCGCGGGCACTCTCACGACCGGAGAGGGGGCGTGTGATGTAAGTACTGACACATGCAATACATCATTTTATACTGCTTTTATGTTCTTACTTCTTAGCTTCTCATTCAAATACATAACCACACGTCTACAAATTTCTCACTTGCAGGGAACTTGATTAATAAGCAAAGTGACTAACCGCTAATTGCACATGGAATGAAATTCATCCCTCTTTTTTTATTAAGTAGTGGTTAGAGGGAGTAAAGTCATCCCACGCAAATCTGCTTTTGGTTTGAACCTTGTTCCACCAGTATTAAGGAGTCCTTTCTAATTCCATACATTTAGTTTGATGCACTATCTATTTCCGAGGAATTTGAGGTACGCCAACCCTCTATGCGACTAGTCAATCGTCTATGGAAAGATTATTTTTAGTCTGTAGTTGCAAATCTTTTTGTAAACAAAAGGTTTTTGTTCAAACTGGAATGCTTGTAATTAATGAAAATTGTATTAAGGTAAGTGGTTTTATTTATGTTTCGTGCTAAGAATAAACACACCATGCATTATAAACCGTAAAACATATAGGTCATCGCTTGTTTTTTTTTGCTAGAGTCATTTCTTTGAAAGTGTAACTAAAAATTGTTTTGTTATTTTTAAAAACCAATTTTGAAAATCAAAACAAGTCATACTTTCAAACGAAACGTACATTACTAAAGCCCTACTCACTAGCATTCTAAGAAACATTCAACGGTCACAAAATTCCAAGAAGCTACGATGCAATGCAGCAAGATGTACAATGCGGTTCAGCACAGCCTAGATAAGCAAGTCTAACAACTTCTAGTGCAGTAAGACTATATAACTGAGTGATTTCAATATTTTGCCACCGACTTCCGAAATTAAAGTAATTTTTCACTTTGTATTTTTTTTTTGAAAGGCTGTTGATTTTTTTCTTTTTTTTTGTAAAAAGTGTTTTATTTTCACTTTTTTGTTAAACCGCTACTTGGAACAAACTACTTGCTAACAAGTACAGCAGGGACAAGATGTATTATAACATCATCCAGATACACAAAATGGATTAATTACGTATTATCGAACCAAACTCAAAAACTGCCCAAAGCAAAGTAAATAAAATTTAAATGGGTCCACCGTGCAAACTTGAAAAACAAATTTTCAAAATTGGTATAATTGGGGAAAATATCTACAAAAAACAGGCCAATTGCGTGTCGGATCGCGCACAATGGTTTTGTACTTTTTGTAGTTGGTATGAATTTATCCCAAGCACAAACTTAACATTGTAGTTGAAAACATGTTCTACCACACATTCCAATTGCAAATGTAAGTTTGTACGCATAATATTGAGAGACTTAAATAAATAAAAAAAATAAAAATAAAAATCTTTTATTAACAGACTACATGGCCCACATTGTGTTAGTATAAGTCTTTAAAAGCTATGTTAGTATCTAATTAAGAAAGGGGAAATAAATTAATAATAAAATAAATAAATGTTCCAGCCATTGATAAGTTCATCAAGCCCCATGTGAAACATGTAGCTTGATAAATCTACCCATGGTAGGCCCATCCAACCTCTCAGCAAATACCCTTAAGATGCCGTTGTTGCTTCCTCCCACTCTGCGTATCATCGACGCCACCTTCTTACGCATTATTGCAAAATAGTCGTCGGTGTGGGCATCGGCGAACATACCTGACGCACTACAATAGGGTGGAAGCCTCAACAACACCCTAAAGGTATTATTATATTGTATTCGCAGGGCATTATCTGCTTTTTGGGTATGATTAGCCCAAAGGCTGCAGGTGTAAAATGTTTGGCAGTAAGCCTTGAACAATGTGATTTTAACTGGTACTGAGCAACCAGCAAACCTTCGAGCCACCATATTTCCCCTCACAGCCAATGCCCTGCGTTCCCTTTTCATGTCTGTGTCGTCTTTCAGGTCTTCAGTGACAATATGGCCCAGATATTTAAACTGGGTTACTCTCTGCAAAAGTGAGCCACACAGTGTTACCGGAGGGATATATGATGGGCTTTTATTTCTACCTCTAAACACCAGTAGCTCACTTTTCTTAGGGTTGTACTTTAGCCCATACTGCTTAGCATACCCCTCACAAATCGAGAGCAACTTTCTTATTCCACAGATGGAAGGGCTCAGCAACACCATATCGTCTGCGTAACTTAAGTTATTTAAACAGACTTCATCAATGTGGCATCCAACATGTGTGTTGCTGAGCTCAACCAGTAATTTATTAACATAAATGTTAAAGAGCCTCGGAGAGGTAAGACCTCCCTGTCTCACACCACATTCTAATTTGTAGGGGTCAGACAGCGCATTTGACCACTTTACAAAGTTTCTCTGCTTATCATACCATAAAGATAACGTAGACACTAGCGAAGCAGGAACGCCCGCCTCTCTGAGCTTTTCCCATAGGGCATCATAGGAAACCAGGTCAAATGCTTTTGACAGGTCCAGGAAACAAGCATAGACTGGTGTTTTTCTATCTGTGTAATACTTGACAGTATGCTTCAACGCGAAGATGGCACTTTCAGTGGACAACCCAGCACGAAAGCCAAACTGTGAGTCGTGTAACTGGGTATATCCATCGAGGCGGGAGTCAAGCACACTGTCAAGTACTTTGGCTAACACAGTTGCCAGTGAGATAGGCCTATAATTACTCTTGTCTGCTATGTCCCCTGTCCTGTCCTTCACAATAGGTATGACTACTGTATCCAGTAGCTCCTGCGGTAAGTGAGAATGTCCCAAGCATAGATTAAAAAACATAGTCAACACACGCGGCAGATGTATACCAGCGTTTTGAAGATGCTCGATGCTGAGCCCGTCGTGCCCAGGAGATTTACCTCTCTTCATACATTTAATAATAGATTTTATTTCTTTACATGAAAATCGAAGGGGTGATCCAGCACGACAGTGCTCAGCATCATTCATCCTCGACGCTGTCTCGAGAGGAGCACTCATTTTAAAGTGTTCTTTGAAGATATTGGCTATTTCAGTGCAGTCATTTCGACCATCCACGCAAGCTGAAAGACTTGGGGTATTATTATTTAGTTTTTAGTCCCTTTCCAAAATGACGTGAATGATTTTTTTGAATGTAATGAGGCTATAATGTCCATTTCAATTTTGTTTTGGTTTTTAATACACCATTTTAATTTTGATTTAAATAATTTACGCGTTAATTTCATATCTTCAAAGATAGGCCCGCTACTGGGTTGACCATACTACATCCACGTTTTAAACATAATCTTTGCTTGGGTGTGAACTTCTTTGACATGTTTGTTCCAGCCCTTTATACCTTTATTGATTTACCTTACTTTAAGACAGTAAACTTCTTATAAGTTTTCATGTAATCTATAGGTGTAATCTATAGGTATAGAACTGTTTTCTGCATTTTTTTCAAAATTTTAGGCTCAGCAGTTTCGGAGATGAAAGGGGGTGTTAGCGCCGTGAGCTTTTTGAAAACTTTAAACCTTAACATGAAGCGAGGAATTTACCATAAAATGGAAAGAGCTGTCTAAACAGCTCTTTTCAGGTTTCTAAAAGCCTGGAGCGGTGATTTAAAGCCTTGCTATAAGAATCGGCGGTTTTGTGGACTGTAATAAACTTTATGTGGCAGCTTACATTGAATTTGAAGAGGGGTATTATTTATGGAGAAATAGGAATGAGAGGAGGACACAGGATGCAGCGCCTTACCTTTCTAGAAACCTGGAGTCACCTTCCTGCTGTCAGGGCCTTGCACGTCCTTGATGCGTAGGTTAACCACGCGGCGGCCGACGTGGTTTGACAGATAAACGATTCCTATTTCTTTAACAGCACTTCAAATCAGTGTTATTTGATAAGTAGGTAGGTCTACTTTGACATATAGACCCGAAAACCTGGATTTATCACGAAATCCAGATATATTAGCGGTAAAATCTCTGGAGAGATGTATTCGCGGCGAGGGATTAGACGAACAATGATTTTTTTTTTAATGGCGTCCGTTACGGTCGATCTTCTTCCAGCCTGGTACTGCTGTTTCATTCTGACCTATGCTAGACGCTGCAGGAATGAATAGGAAAGGAAGATGACTGATGGGAAATGTACCTACTACCGCCACATTCAAATTAAACTACAAAAGTTGAAAGATTTAAAGTATGTAGGTAGGTTTGAATATTAGCGAAGGGATAGTATTTAAACGCAAATCAAAATATTACTTTTTGTATCAAAAAATAATCCGAATTCCAATCAAAATTACTGATTGCACAGCAAAATACTCAACTCAAAATATAACTAAATAAGAAACAATTTATATTCGTGGCGCACTGCAATAAAGCTTTTTTTACCCTTCGTACCCTTTGCTCGCTCTTGCATCCTAGAACGGGGCTCCTTAAAGTAACCTAACCAAACCTAACCTCGGAGTTAATATTAGTCACCATGTCATTTTGCTATGAGTCTGAGTATTATGTATGTACGCTCTGGTTAATTTGCTGTGCAGTCAGTATTTTTTTGATGTAAAAAAGTATATAAATGATGGAAATAAATTGATAGGTCATTATTTATTTGATGTGCAATTAATAATATCCCTTAGCAAAGTATATGGCGACAACATTCTCCCAACCTTAAATACTCGTACCTCTTTTTGGGATCTTTTTGACAATTCAAAAGTGCCTGTATTTGGCTTATTTGAAATAAAAGGTTTGAGGTTGCGTTTGCTCAACAATTAGTTTCGCTGACTGTACACTGGCTAATTATAACCTTTGTATTTGAAAGCACGATGCGGGTGGGCCAGCGATCCAATCCGGTCGGCTAGTGGGCATCATCTCCTTCGGGCCGTCTATCTGCGGGTTCACGGACGCACCCACCGTGTTCACGAAGGTTGGCTTCTTCGCTGATTGGATAGAAACGGTCAACGAGAGTGTAAGTATTAAACTATGTTATTCTATAGCGAAATCTTGGCTACATAAGTACGGAAACATATCTATTAGAAGGTTCATTGGTGTTCCTAATTGAACGACCAACACGAGGAATTACAATATCGATCTCATCTCTGGGGGCCAATTCGATCTTAACCTCTTGACCGTCGGGCCTCTGTATGCGCTAGTACCGCAAACGTCGCCTACTTCGACAAGCGTCGAAGTACTTGTTGATTTTTGGGCAAGCCTTCGAAAAAACGCAGATTTCGTTAATACATAGCCAGTTAAACGTTACATGTTATACCTTCCTGGCTTCGTTATTAGATTACCTAACTACTTATACCATTCATTATGCAAATGCAACTGACCTTATCTAGCAACGATGCGTTAAGTTTTTGTTTTGATAATTTTCACTCACATAACCTTCAAACTTTCTCACATCACATCTAATCTACACAAACATTCACCAAAAAAACACTTTATTACGATAACACAATATCTGTAGAAACGATAAAACACCACACATTAACAACAATCCACTTATAAACAATAACCAAACCATAAAAAACTATTTGTTTACGCAACGACAAAATTTCGGCGCGAACTCCGCGTGGTGCCGACGGATTACTTTTATTGTATTTTACTTTTGGAAATACAATTACGATGATAATACGCAATAATGTCGGTAGCTATTAGCTAAAATATGTTTGTGGAACAATAATCTAACTACATAAGTGTATTTCAAACACTAAACAAAAATATTTATCATAAAACATTACGAAATACGACGGCCCCATCAAATTATGAACATTACAAAAGTTTCGTAACTTTTTCTCGACATATTTATAACTTTTCTATAAACTATCACATCATACGAAATCTATACTTATTTCTCAGTAATTCTGTATACAAATCTCATAAGATTACTCACCGTTTCCTTCTTGAAAACATTTTTTCTAAACTTAGACACCCGCACGAATCACTCGTAAAACAACAAATATGGCCGTCACAGAGCTTCACAGAAGCACTAATTTCTTTCTATTTTTTTGCTTCCGTTTTGTTGGCACTCCTGTTTAAATGTTACCAAAATAGGTCAAGCATGAATCGACTAATCGAATGATACAGCTAGATCGTGTTGCAAGTGCCAATAAATAGAAAATATTACCGTCCAATGACAACCATGCATGTTGACAGTTGTTATTATCCAATGGTGTAACGCCGACGTTTCGAGTCATTAAATCTTATTATCCAATGGTGTTTATCATATTCTTATAATGTTTGATTTAGTAACCTTGAAGCTTAAAAATTGCAAAAAAATTGAGTCTAGGATTAAGATCCTAGACTAATTTTTTTGTTCTTAATAGTTTCTTAATGAATTAATTTCTCTTCAATCCACAGATGGCAGCCGACTATATAGGCGCAGCGCGTACCACGACAACCAAGAAGTCTAAACTCAGCAGGTACCTGGCGACGTACAAGGTGGGGAAAGCAGGCCTGGCACACACCACACTCATTGAGCTACAAACGAAATACCCGAAAGCTTATATGTTGGGTGAAGAAGATGAGGAGATATTTCCAGTTACCACTACAGAAGCGCCCACAATAACTACAGAGTCTCAAACTGAAGCTGAGGCTGAGGCTAAGGCTGAGGCAGAGGCTGAGGCTAAAGCTGAGGCTGAGACTGAGACTCAGTCTCAGTCTTGGTTGCGTACACGAAGTGCACGTGACCGTTTTGACCACTCTTCCTCAGTATCGCCAGCCTCTGTAGTGAAGATCAAAGGAGGTCGCGACTCAGATGACGACAACTGGAGTGTGGATTTAAGTTAATAAATGCGTATCAATCAATAAATCAATCAATCATTTATTTATTTGCAAACATGGGTAATTGGCACATAGATGTTCTTTTTAACATAGTAAAGAGCTCCATATTCTACAATACCATCGCGTGGGCATGCAAATAATAATATTCAGTCACTATTTTTAAAACATTACAATACAATGTCGTTTAGAATACAAAAAAAAATACAAGTAATAAACAGTAACAATCAGGGATCACAATAGCAGCTATCACAATAAAAAAAAATAAGTCAATCAGTCAGTGAATCATCATTAAGGAAGTCGTCAATTGTATAATACTATTTCTCAATTAATATGTCGTTTAGTGCCCTTTTAAATTTTGTAACAGTTATATTTTTTATTCCATTAGGTAATTTATTATAAATGCGTGGGGCAATGCCAAAAAAACTTTTCTTCATTAGCGCGGTTTTACATTTCACATAGCATACTTGGCTTAAATATTGAGTCCGTATTTGATTTCTTTTGACTTCCGACAGTTTTTCAAACAATTGTGGATTGTTTTTTTACAAATAATGTTGTTTCCAAAATATATAAGGACGGAAAAATTAACATTTTTAAAGATTTAAAATAGGAAAGACAGCTATCTGTTGTTTTTAGACCGAACATTGACCTTATACACCTCTTTTGCATTCTAAATACCAGTTCGTTATCGGTAGACTGCCCCCAGAAAATAATACCATACTGCAGAATAAACGCAACTAGTCCATGGTAGGCCATTAAAAGGGCCTGACTGTTCACTTTTTTTTAAAGTTGGGAGAATATGCAGATTTGCTAAGTTTTTTGCAAAGGACTTCAATATGAGGTTTCCAAGTGAGTTTGCTGTCGATCACTATACCCAAGTATTTGGCTTATTTGCTTCCTCAATATTACAGCCTTGGTAATTAATACAAACACTCACTGCGTTGACGAAAATGCATTATTTTTGTCTTGTTCAGATTTATTAACAAATTATTATTATGTAACCAATTTATTATATTTTGTAACGTAATATTTATATCTTGTTCGTAATGAATTTTATTTTTATACTTAACAGCAGTGCTATCATCCGCAAAAAGAACCATTTTGTTTGTTGTTACTTTCGGGAGATCGTTAATGTATATTAAAAAAAGTGGCGGCCCCAGGACACTACCTTGTGGAAGACCATATTTTATATTCCTTGGTTGAGATACATATATTGTCTCTAACTTACTCTTTGGACAAATTCTAGAAACTTCTACGCATAGACATACGCGTAGAGATTTTGATTTGGGTGTTTTTGAGCAGTTTTTAGTCATAACACTAACTTTACGAATATTGTATCATCGATTCGAAGAAAAGAAGAAGACATTACACATTTTTTTTAATCCATGAAAACGTTTCTTCATTGGTTTAGTGAGCGTAAGTGCTACTGATAAAGTCCTGGGTTCAATTCCCATATTGGGCAAAGCGTTATTAGGTTTTTCCATCAGGAATCTATTGCTCGGTAGCAGCTTGGAATCTGAATTTGTGTCCGATTCGTGTGGCAATAGACGAAATGCGTGTGCATACTATAACCGACTACAGGTACAGGTTCCCTCTATCTGGTAGAATCTTGATGCTCCGAAAGAACAATGGCAGAATTTGGTCTGGACTATTTTTTTGGCATCCATAGATTTCATTTATATGAATCAAATTTAAATAATTTTCTACGATTTTTCAATTATTCACTCATTCTCGTAAAGGCCGGAGTTATTTTATGTTTTTAAAAGCTTATCAAATGATGTTCAAATTAGGTGCATTCAAAATGTTACCATTAAAATAGTGGTGTGAGTACAAATGCAATTTATTTGTATCAATAATTAAACGAATGTTCGATATAATCGACCGATCGATCGACACATGTAGTTGGTTTTGTTTTTAACATAATTATTGAAATACTCTATTCTTTCGTCTTTAATCAACTGACATCTTTGCGGAAATGCTTCTACTTTTAAATCCAATAAATAATGGATCAAAATATCACCGTTTCTTAAGAAAACCGAATCGAAACGTGCAACACTACTTTTGTCTTTGACAGTGACATATTGTCTGTGGTTGTCTGTCAAGACGCTACACATATCCCGACACATATCACGGAAACAATATTATGTGTACATTGTGATTGAAAATAATATTCCTGGCAGAACCGGCATAGTTGAATATAATTAATAGAATCAGTAATACAACTCCTTAAGTTAGTATAATCCTCAAATGTCCGTAGTTGTTTAGTTGGCCGGCGCACTGTAGGCTGCTGCGCACACACTATGACTTTAGTATGGTATCTAGGATGGGCCAGACATCAAGGACATATCTCAGCACCAGCAGGTTTTCTTGAGGAGATAATAATACGAGAGGAGGAATAAAATAAATATGATTAACAAAATGTGTTTTTTATTTGACCTAACATTAGGTACGAGTATACACCCTCAGTTTTAGTGTTTACGGGGCAAGTGCATTTTTTGAAAAAATATGCGCCCAGCTTTCGTAAACATATTACAATTGAGTAGTTATACAAGGTTAGAATTTATTTGGGTTTTTCTCATTTTATCCGTAAATACTCTTATCCTCAGTTACATTACACCACATTATCAATTTCTTTATGATTTAATTTCAATCTGCGATGATTTATAGATAAATTGTTGTTTGACGTTCATTCATAACCTACAAATTCAAACACCGAAATCTTTTTGTACCGGCTTTCCCAAATAAAAATAGTCTCATTTATAGATTCTGGAGCTAACGCCCAATCTTTTAACATATTTTTCATTACTGGACGCTTCAATTTGATCCCAGACAATTGTCCGTATTTATGCAAAATGGAACCACACAGCAAACACAGTCGAGTCGAGTGGTTCCATTTTGCATAAATACGGACAATTCTTTGTATGGAGACCTGCCATTGTTCTTTATTTGGCATAACACACTTGGCGTAATCTTGTTTGAAAAAATATTTTTAAAACATAAAAATGATTTAATATAATTATTATATATGAAATTATATTATATAATTACTATATAAAAAATGTCCGAAATTAAAATGGCATACTTTTAAGGCAGAATTTTATTTGGCATAATTATCTTTGGCAAAGTTAAAAATCCGCATATTTTCGTTTAGCATAACGTTTATTTAGAGTGACGATAATTTAAAGTTAAAATGTTGCCTTAAAAAGTCATAATGTTGTGCTACAAAAGTTAGACAGAAACGAATCGCTGCAAAACCGACTCCACGTAGTCTTGTCTGCCCTACTTCCCTAGAGTGGAATTTAAGCCCGTGCCGCCCGCAAGCTGAAACTGCTGTGGTGTGCTTTAAACCATCTGCGACGATAAGCTCGCGTGGGACCGCCGGAGCCCCGCAGCGCCGGAGCCGTGATAGAAACCATGCCTGCTGCATGTTGCATGCTCGCTTTCATGCATGCTGAATGCTTGCTGCATGCATGGTGTATGCTGGTTTGCATGTTGCATGCTTGCTGCATGCATGGTGTATTCTTGTTTGCATGTTGCATGCTTGCGACATGCATGGTGTATGCTTGTTTGCATGCTGCATGCTTGCTGCATGCATGGTGTATACTTGTTTGCATGCTTGTATGATAGTTCTGGCTTTTAATGACTATCGATATGAAATATATGCCAAAAAACGATTCTGACAGTGAACTTTCTGCGAAATGAAGATTCTACTTTTTAATTATTATGGATATCATGCTTAGAGATGACACTGACTTATTTTTTTTTTTTTATGTAATGTCTATTAAGTGTATGCCAAATGATTTTCTGAAAAATGAAGTTTATGCTATCCGCTGGTATGCAAAATGATGTTATGACATAAAAATTTCTGCTATAAAGGGTAGATCCTATAGGTACACTGGTTAGGTACAATGGTTCAATAATTAGGCATAGGCCTAATTATTGAACCATTTGGAAAAACAAGCCTCATTTTAAAAAGCTATAGATATCACAGAGTATCATTGACTACCTATCTCTTCGTGCGTGAATCCAAATCGCACTTGACCTGTTTCACGTCAAAACCTGTCCCACATTCCAAACATAGTACGCACGTATCCAACAGTTGGTACTGTACTTATAGGATGGTCACGTCCCAATTTTTTACACAGCTCATAAACACTATGTGGATGAAGGCAGTTACAGTTAAGGGGAAGCGTCAGGGTAGCCCGCGAAATTCAAATTTTCTTACGTTATTTGCAATTTGTAAGTTAGTATTAAGCTGTATGTTAAATAAAGTATGATTCGCGGCCGTAACAAATATGTATTTACAGAATTATAATCATTAGAATCAGTAATACAACTCCTTAAGTTAGTATAATCCTCAAATATCAACATTTCATGAAATAGTCATTCATTAGGATTACGTGGTCTTAAAAAGTTGTATTGATCACTTTATTGATCATATATAAATACATACTTGTTACGGCCGCGAGTTACATTTTAATCAACATACAACCTGATAGGCAGTACCTATACTTTAAATTGTAAAAAACGTAAGAAAATTAGAATTTCGCCGTCTACCCTCGCTTTCGCGTTAAGTGCTGGAGCTCCCAGCAGATGGCACTCAGTGCGTCATTGGGCCTTTTACAGCGCTTTATAGTTACACGTAACGTAGGTATGGGATTTAGCGGCTTTCTGTATGCTCAGATTTTTAGTCTATTTTTTCAAGGTGAAACTAGAAAATGGTTTTGTGAATTTATTGCTAAATGGTGTAGGGCTGGTCGTTGTAGTGATCTTTGTGGAAGGCTTATGTCCAGCAATGGATACCTATGCATGAATAATGATGATAGGTTATGTAATCAAGCACCCTGCCTGCCTGTTCCCCGCTTTGTTGAGGTCTGCTTCCAGACTCACCGGATTTTGCTAAATACTAGTATTTTACATGGAGCGACTGCCTATTTAACCTCCACAATCCAGTTACTGGGTAACACGGTACGCCTTGGTAAGACTGGTCATGGGATGGGAATAAGGAATGCAAACGTTGAAAACATAGAACAATGTTATTATTTAGCTTGGACAGATAAAGTGTAACCTTTCGCCCACATTTGTGCTAATAATACACAGAAGTTGGCTCTGAGACTAATAGTTTCTATCTTTATATTTATTTTTAATTTGGTAAATGTCTGTAGTCCTGTAAATGAGACGGGACTTTTTCCTTAATAGAACATATTATTCCAGAACTACCTTGTAGGGGATCCCTACACTTATAGATATGATAACGCGGGGCGATTCTAATGATGGGATGATGAAATAAAACCGACCGCTGTGAATGTGGTTTGAACACACACTGATTTAATTAAATAAATTTTTACATGTATATATATTTGCAATATTATGTACAAATGCTGTGTGTGCAGAATGCACAGCGCGTAAGTCGCTAAAGTAATGTACGGTTCCGTACATCCTGCCCGCCCAAACGGAACCACTGAAATGATTGATAGATAGACAGATAATTTGAAGTTACAATAAGTTGATATGTTTAAATAGTAAAATGATAACAGTTATACAAATACGATAAAACATTAATTTAAATGATTATTTTAAGATACAAGACAATGTCCTTAATCATCGCGGTCTTGTAAGTGCACTGAACGCAGAAACGTAGGCGAGGTAGCCCTATCTACACCACTAATCTTAAACACTTCACTACACTCTTGCACTGATTCCACTAAACGCGATGTGGCCGGCACTCTGTCCACCGGCGCGGCCGCCGCTGGCCCCACCCAGTCAGCCTCCTGGCCCTGGGGGGCCGGCGACGCTGGCACTCTGCCCGCACTTCGATGTTTTCTGATGAGATACACGACGATGCCACCCAAGATGATAACCAAAGCTACACTGATGTACAACACAGTATAGTGGTGAATGTCGTGGATGCTCAGATCTGTAGACGACTGTTCCTTAACCTCGTCAATCTGAGCCCTTAATTGATTCCAAATGAGATGATGATCTTCGGCCAAGCTGAAGTTCTCTGGTGCAGACGTTTTCATGATTTTGTTAAGCATAGACACCTCTGGGACTTCGATGTGATGATGAATATTTACATGATTGATGAAATTATTATGAGCATAAATACTAAAGGTATCCCCTTTCAATGTGCATCCTTGACCTAGGGTAATAATCGCGTTGCCGACAAGGTTGACCATTGTGATTCCGTTGGCGCAAATTATGCGCACTGGGCATTCCGAGCAACATGTATACAACCAGGTGTTTGGCCTGTGCAATTTGATCCATTGCTCTTCACATGACGATTTTATGGAATGGCATAATTGCTTTTGATTAAATATTTTGATTTCACAGATAGACTGTTTTATGTTTAGATCGTAAATGGGCATGTTTAATGAGCATAACAAGATATCGTTGGGAACATGAGCACATGATTGTAGGTCTGCTTCTGATAGAAGAAATGCTGTATCCTTGCGTAGATTGT
Source organism: Dicycla oo (assembly GCA_948252095.1). Taxonomy (NCBI): domain Eukaryota; kingdom Metazoa; phylum Arthropoda; class Insecta; order Lepidoptera; family Noctuidae; genus Dicycla; species Dicycla oo. The sequence continues at coordinate 26,974,316 of OX411730.1, forward strand.
AAGCTATGAATGGTACCGATGGAATGAGATGATAATACTGTAGTCCTCTCTTTTGCGAGATAGATATGATTTTGTTTAATTCAAACAATTCATTGCTTAGTAGTGGAACCTTTATTTCGAAGATTAAGTAGTTTGAGAAGACTAGCTGACACTTTAAGTAAACGATACAAGTCCTTGATATTTTTCAAATCCACTGGTATCGTAAGTTTACCATTCAGCTGGCTAGTGATAATGCTCAGCTGATATGATAACTGCTCCGGTGACAACAAATGGCTGTCAATGCGCCCGTGTGTAATATCTGTAACCGTACCAATCAACGTTTGCTGAATCCAGCGAATATTGGATAGAATTATTGATGCTGCTAGAGATGATGATGTGACATAAAGGCCATCTTCATTATCCAATCGTACTTTATTCACCTCAGTCGATATATTTTGAAGACGTTGCTTGATGAATGAAAATTGTTGATTCATGTTGTTTTCATTACGGCGTATGATATTAAATTCTGATTCTAAAATACTTGTCTGATTTTTGATGAGTTTTTGAAGATGTTCTTCATTATGACTGATCTGCTCGATGTCACTCTTGTATTTTTCGGCAAACCTCTCGTCCAGTACACCGAATAATGAATTAGCAATATAACCCAATCCGTTTACTAGGCCTCTCTTCAGCCTCTTCGGACTTTGATATTTAAGTAACATATCATAGTGTTCAATTTCGCTAATCTCATGCTCTAATTGAAGAATGATACTCTGATATTGTTTACTTGGGTGTTTGTGGCATAATGATCTGATGTGGTTGACGTAACCTTTGATGTCGGATAAGCCTTTCCAGTAGGTCGTCATGTTGTAGTAGACAACTAGACGCCATTCGTCCTTGATATACTGAAGATTGGATATTCTATCGAAGTAAATAGCTTGATTATCTTCTAATGACGTCACATTATACGATTCATAATTTGGTATATTTTGCGCTGAACTAGGTGATAACAACATGACAAATAATAGTAAGAAACTAGTGAACAGGCTCTTCAATGATACGTTGTTGCGAGGAAGTCGCTTTCTCTTGCTTCGCTCGTCTGAATTGTCTAGATTGACATTTTGATCCTGTGTTGTATCTTTGTTTACTGGTAACAACACAAGTCTGGTGACAGGGCGTTGTATGATATTATTCTTAGTTTTTAAACTGACTACCCTTACATAGCCATCCTTTCCAGGATGAACTGCTTGAATACGTCCTAACGCCCACTTGCCGGGTGGCAAGTTTTCGTCCTTGATAAGAACGACGTCATCGATTTCGAAGTTCCTACTTGGCTTACGCCATTTTGATCTGGCCTGCAGTTGCTGAAGATATTCGCTTGACCACCTTTTCCAAAGCTGTTTGTTCATTGATTGAATGAGTTGCCACCTTGTTGATTGATTTATGTGATCTGGATCCGTCTGTGGCCTAGATAGGAGTGGGCCACCGATCAAGAAGTGTCCTGGCGTAAGAACGTCGTCGTGAGGGCTCTCTGTCAACTGACAGAGAGGCCTTGAGTTTAGACGTGCCTCGATTTGATGTAGTAGCGTAGTAAACTCCTCGTAAGTGAGTTTCTGTTCGCCGATGATACGCTTTAGATGATATTTGAGGCTTTTCACTGCAGCTTCCCAAAGACCGCCTGCACTTGGCCACGCAGGAGCATTGAAGTGCCACTCTATGTTTATGTCGTTGATGTTATTGAAGAAATCGGTGTTGATGGTGGCTATGATCTCTTGGTACTCCTTCTTAATGATACGATTGGCACCTACGAAGTTCGTGCCATTGTCACTGTATACGTGACTTGGCGTTCCACGTCGGGCCGAAAACCTACGAAAGGCTGCTAAAAACGCTGGAGTACTCAGATCGGAAACTAGTTCCAGATGAACAGCCTTGGTAGACAAACAAACAAATACTGCGATATACCCCTTGACTGTTTTGATTCCGCGTCCCTTATTGGCCTTCAACTCGACGTGTCCGGTAAAATCGACACCAGTGTGAGAGAAAGGTCGTGATGGGGTGACTCGTGGCTGTGGAAGATCGGCCATGATTTGTTGATATTGTGTTTGACTGAAGCGCTGACACTTAACGCATGTTCTCAACCTTCTCTTGACAGTACGGATTCCACTGATTATCCAATATCTGTCTCTGATATACGAAAGTGTCAGTCGCGGGCCTCCATGTAATGTGGTAATATGAGCCTGATCAATGATTAAATCGGTGAGACGACTGTGACTTGATAGTATGATAGGGTGCTTTGATGAGTCGCTGATGCATGCGTTTTTGAGTCGTCCACCCACTCTGACGACACCGTGCTCATCTATGAAAGGATTAAAACCTGATACTTTGCTTCTAGGATGCACGTGTCCCTTTTGATTGATAAATAAAATCTCTTCATGGAATTGGTGTGATTGATCATCTTTGATAATGATGTTCAATGCATTGTCCATCTCTGACGACGTCAATACATCCGTTCTTGATGTGTGTTTACCTCGTGATTGCGTAATAAAACGCGATATCCAAGCGATTATTTTTACAATGCGAGTTAATGAACTGTAATTCTGTAATAACTCGTGTATGACTGTAATATGATCTTGATATAAGGCCGTGTTTACACTAAGTTTCTTGGTTTCCAAATCTGGTGATTGATATGAGGTGATAGGAAGAGTACTGTGTTCGAAATTGGTTATCCATTTCGGACCCTGCCACCACAACCGATGGCTTGATAACTTCTGTGATGTCGGACCCCGAGTAGCACAATCTGCAGCGTTCTCTTCTGACCTCACATGATGCCAACGTGATGATGGAATGATACTAATGATTTTGATGATTCTGTTAGCTACGAACTGCTTCCACTTCTTCACGTCGCCTTTGATCCATCCTAAAACTATCATGGAGTCTGTCCAGGCATAAATCTCTACATCCTGATTTGATAAAGATTCCATGACCTTTTTGATAAGTTGAGATAGCAGTAACGCACCACATAACTCTAGTCGTGGCAATGATACCTTTTTTGCCAAAGGTGCTAACTTAGTTTTTGCTACAGCGATCGTTGATGTGTACTCGCCCTTATTGTCTTTTGCTACTACATACACAACACATGCGTATGCTTTGTCGGAAGCGTCACAGAATCCATGGATTTGATATGATTGGTTTGTGTTACCAAGATAACGTGGTATGATAAATTGATCTATGATGTTGAAATCATTCTCAAGCTGAATCCAATCATGTTGAACCGATTGTGATACTTCTTCGTCCCACGATACATGTGATGACCATGCATTTTGAAAAAGCAGTTTTGCTCTGATTGATAATGGTGACAGCCAGCCTAACGAGTCAAATAGCTTTGAAATTTCCGAAAGCAGCTGTCTCTTTGTGACGCATTTATCATGATTTTGTAATTGATTTTGAAAGCTAAAGCTATCCGTTGATGGGTTCCATCTCAATCCAAGTGTTTTTCTTGTCTCCGAACACTTGAAGTCTAATGGGTTGTTGAGTTGGTCAGGTGATAGATCAACCAGTAGGTCCGGTACGTTACTGGACCATTTCCGGAGGTTCATACCAGCACCCTTCAGCATTTCAATGAGTTGATGCTGAAGCTCCCTGGCTTGATGAATGGTATTTGCTCCACTAAACAAATCATCCATATAGAATGAATGATTTAATGCTGACGCAGCTAGTGGAAACTTGTCGGCATCGTCTATAGCCAGCTGTTTAAGCGTTCTCATAGCTAAGTATGGAGCGGCCTTAGTACCGTACGTCACGGTAGTAAGATGATATTCATTAAGTACTTCCTGAGGTGATTGCCGCCAAATGATTGATTGAAGATGACGATCCGATTGTCTGATAAAGATTTGCCGAAACATTTTCTCTATTTCCGCCGTGATAACATAACTATAGGTTCTCCAGTCTAAGATGAGTGTCATGAGGTCCTTTTGAAGGTTCGCTCCGCAACACATGAGATCATTTAGGCTTTTGCCTGATGTAGATTTCGCCGACGCATTGAAAACAACTCTAAGTTTTGTTGTTGTTGAATCTAGTTTCATTACACCGTGATATGGTAAATAAAAGGCACGTTTTGATTCGTCGACATTTTTGGCAATACACATGTGACCCAGTTGTTGATATTCCGACATAAATAATTTATAATTTTCTGAAAATGATTCGTTATTGCACATTTTTCTTTCCAACTGTTTGAATTGTGCAATAGCCTTTGATTTAGATGATCCAAGCTGATTTTCATATTCGGGCTTCATAGGTATGCCAACCTCGTATCTACCAGTGTCCAAACGACGAGTAGCTTGCTGATAAAATTCTTCACAGTACTGCTCTTCGCTGGTAAGAGATGATGATGATGTTTCAACGTCCTCTATCTCCCAATATTTTGATAAGTCTGATAGGTCATTTGTTACGATATGACAATTAAATGTGCGAACGTTTCCAGACAGTATCCACCCGAGTACCGTTTGTTGCGCAATCGGCGCCTGCGCTGGTCCTTTGATGAGACCGTCCATGATGATTTGAGAATAGATACTCACATCCAAGAGAATATCAATAGGCTTCGTCACATTGTATTCTGGATCTGCTAATTGAAGATGCTGGATATGAGGCCATGATTGTTTTTTGAATGGTATACCAGGCAAGCTGTTAGCGACCTTTGACAGAACCAGTGCTTCTGTAGTAAAATGATAGTCACCATATATTGATTGACAGTCGATAGATACCCGTCCTTTGCTTTGCCTAGCACCAACACCTATTCCTGATACTGATGCGTTGTATCTTCGCCGCTGCGGCCCTAACCGCTGTACAGCATTTTCCGATATTAACGATATTTGTGATCCCTGGTCTAGGAGTGCCCTAAGGGTCACGTAGCTACCATCAGAACACCTGACATTGATTGATAGCGTGGTCAACAGTAACTCTTCGTCATCTCCTGCGACATGATTGACATTAGCTTGCTTGTTTGACGATGATAATGACGATGTTGCTTGAGCAGCTGATTTAGTAGAAGGGACACATGCTTCATGAAGTATTGTATGATGATCACCTTGACAGGTTTTGCAACTTTTTGTCGAAGTGCATTGACTTCCATCGTGACTGAAAAGGCAATTTCGACAAATATTTGAGTTCGTCACCGTCTTCAATTGCGCGTCCGGTGTCATATTCATGAATTTTTTGCACAAAAACAGATTCCGAGCATGATTTGAATTGCATACAGAGCATTTCGAAGTTTGAGTAATGATGCCTTGAAATTTTTTGTTAGCGAAACCTTTATAATTGTTCTGCTTATTAAAGTTATTTGTGTTGTTTGATTGATTTGGGTTCCGTTTGCTTGATGGTGAGGGTTCCTTATCTTTTTTATGAATAGGCTCAAGAGCGGTAAACTTACTCTCGAGGAATGCCATAATCACGTGGTGTCCTGCGTGCTTCCTTATAGTCAGCATAAGTTTCTGGGTCCAGTTTTTTGCACAATAAATGAACCAACAATGGATCCCATGTATTTGTATCAACGCCGAGATTGTGAATCGCGTGAATACATTCGGTTGAGGTATCATACAACCTTTTGATTTCAAATGATGATTGCTTCTGAATGTTGGGTTGATTTAGGAACAATTCGATTTGATTCGTGAATAGAACTTGAGAATTGTTGTACCGATGTAATAAGATCTCCCACGCAGTATCATAATTCTCCGATGAAATATGTAGATGATAGATGAGACGTTCTGCTTCACCCTTAAGTTTTCCCTTAAGGTGCTGCATCTTCTGAGCTTTAGTGATACAGTTATTGTTATGAATTGTCTCCATGAACAAGTCATAAAAGTTTGGCCACTGCGTGTAGTTCCCGCTGAACGATGGTATTTCAATGTGCGGAGTTGATTTTTCTAAGTGACTCGTTGATGAGATTTTCTTATTCAACTCGCGTTTGATAGTTTTGTAGGCCAACTCATGGTGATTAAACTCATCATCGTATGATATATCTCCACCAGCAAGTATATGATCGATTTGCAAATGTTGAACATCAATAATTGTCCACTTAGCCTGAACGTTTTTGAGCTCATCTTCTAGTTCCCATTTATCTGTTATTTGATCCACTTTGATGCCCTTGATTAGTCGATTAAATGCCCTAAAATTAGTGCGTTGCAATGATAACAATTCGTCTAACTTTCCATCCGGTTGAGTTGATTTTGATGTTTTGCCGTAAGATGATATAAGATTACGAGTTGATTGATAACAATCTTTACCCTTTTGATATGTGTTGTCAAGGAAATACTCAACCGCCACATTTCTATGCTCTGATATTTTTTGATGATTTTGCTCGAACTCTCCCCAGAGGTTGTCTAACGTATCTAACCGTTTGCTCAAGTATTCGGCATTTTTGCGAGAATCCGAGTCCTTGTTAAAGTTCACTTTTATTGTAGTGAAATTGGTGATGATTTCAGATTGACGGACAAAAAGAGCTTCCATGATGTAGGTAAAGGAACAGTCTTACTTGGTTAAATGATGATCCACGTAGCTGTCTGCACCTGATGCTGCTCCCGAAAGGGATGATGGCGGACGCTGAACCCTCGCACCGCCGATGATGAGCTCCACAGAGCCTGATGATGTTGTCACGCCGTGATATGCTTACCACGACCGTGCTGTTGACCTAAGCTATATTTGCTCAAGTCAACTATGAAGTGTGTTTTACAGGAATAAGTCCACACTGGTTTGATCACAGAACCTTGAGTCCGAACCGTGCCTCTGACCAGCACGCGCACTAGGTCAAAGTACCGCGACGAGGTCCTGTAATGCTCGAAGGACCAAAAATAAATGTAGGGGATCCCTACACTTATAGATATGATAACGCGGGGCGATTCTAATGATGGGATGATGAAATAAAACCGACCGCTTTGAATGTGGTTTGAACACACACTGATTTAATTAAATAAATTTTTACATGTATATATATTTGCAATATTATGTACAAATGCTGTGTGTGCAGAATGCACAGCGCGTAAGTCGCTAAAGTAATGTACGGTTCCGTACATACCTAGTTACTCTGTGCTTGTTTTATTTTTAACAACTTCCAAAAATGGAGTTATCAAGTCGACACGTATATGTATATGTAATAATATTGGAACTGCAATATATTCCCATATGATTAGGGCTTCCAAACAAATATAGAAAATTTCATAGATGTTTGTATGTATGTATGTTTGTCCACGAGTTAATCGGATCGTGACCATTCCTTTTTTGTCAGTGCAAGTTTCATCAAAATCGGTTTAGGAGTTTTCACACACTTTAAGTTATGGACTAATACGTGTTCGTGTGACGGTCTGGCTTACTGATACGAGCTACGGGTGTGGTGTCAAAGGGAAAACATCTCAAAACCTTGGTCAAATTCTAGTGCAATATTTATAACAAAACTATTAACTACTTATTACAAACAAATATTCCAGTTTTTACTAAAAACTAAAAATAACGAAATACAAAATAATTTAAAAAAAATAAATCGACTTCAAAAAGAAATTAACGCAAAATTATGAAATAACTTTAATTTCGGAAATCGATGGCAAAAAACTATCAAACTTCTAAAGATCCCAAGACAGCGACTTCCCAAATTAAAGTTATTTCATAATTTTGAGTTAATATCTTTTTGAAGTCGATTTATTTTTTTTAACGAGGACACCACGCGTGTTTTGTATGTAAAGGTAAGGAGAGGTGTACAGTACACTATCAGTTCACCAGTTATGTTTAAATCCCATGTTACAGGAGGCGAGCCTGCTGCCATCATTCGGGCACAATTCTAGCTCCAGCCTCCTGCTACCACTTTCCCGAGCTAAGATCGAACCCCCGACCAAGAACCTCCTAAGCACTACCACTGACCACTAGATCGAAATCACAGTTAAATCAAAATGTTCGTTTCAAATTTTCAAAAGTGTAATTACACTCTTCACTTGAGAATCTTTCCTCCCAAAACAAACCTTAAGAATATAAACGTATGTACTCAGCAAGTAGAGACAAATGTTGGCTCTAAATCCTTGCCTAATATACCGCGGCCCAGACGTATGGCACCCATTTCTACTGACTACTGACTATTTGTTACATCCGTGGTATGGCCACGAGTGGTTCAAATGACACATTTTTTTATAGGTTATCGGAGAATGAATGCAAGAAAGAGGGTTTTAAACCAAAACCAAACTAATAAGTCGTGGTACTAAACTAATAAGTAACCAAACTAATAAGTTACAAAAATTGTTGGATGAGCAACTTCCTCTAGGTGCTCATCCAACATTATTTAGACTCTCAGCAGCACCCACCTGAGATTTTATCCCTAAATCTCTTCAAACTTGCTCAGCAAAAACCAATATAAATCAACCGAAAAAACGAAATGTAGCAAAATGTCTTCACACGAGATTAAACCTCAAAGTGCGAAAATACAAGGACTCTCAGTGTGGCCGTGTCAAAGAAACCGTTTCTTTTGCTTTATTCAGTTGCAGCGTGATCGGCAATCACGCCGTGTTTCAAACACGTTATGGTTGCCACGGGTGTGTCACATCACGGATGTATTTTTGATTGATTTTTGATAAATACAAAACCTGTGACATATTGTAAGTCTTGTAAGTTTTATGGGCAATTTTAACAGTTGCGTGTTTTTGTTAGGGTTCCGTACCTTAAAACGAAAAAACGGAACCCTTATAGGATCACTTTGTTGTCCGTCTGTCTCTGTCTATCTGTCAGTCTATCAAGACCCTTTTTCTCAGGAACAAGTGGAGGTATCAATTTGAAGTTAATATCAATTACGTAGATCTACGGTCCCTTCGAGCTCTAAAAAATCAAACTTTTAAGTCAATGCAATAAAAAAAAATACGGCCATTTATGCGATACTTTATGTAGTTTAGGACGTCTGCACGTTGGGACGCTAAAATGACGCTTTATTTGATACTCGTAAATAAATCAAAACCTACAGGGTACTTCCTAGCGGGAAGTAACCTAGAATCATGAAATTTGGCAGGAAGCATGGTTTCACAGCACAAGTTAAGGAAAAAGTCCGATAATCGTTAATTTGTAGTTTTATCACATATTTTTTTTCGATTACAAACTTACATTTGCCGTTGGCAAATTGACCGTGACGTATATCGATGTAAGGAGGAACATGTTTTACAATTACAACTTTAAGTTTTTTTTTGGGATAAATTCATCCCAACTGCGGAACCGGCGAAGGCGCACAAAAAAAAATTAAATAACCACCTTTATTGCAAACTGTAACTTTAGGCTTAATCTTTTCAAATAGTCGATCATCAAAGGTACCTTCCCATGTAACCTGCAACCTATCGATGTAGCATTTTGAGAATGATTTATGTGCCTGCCTCTCTCACTACCTGCACAGGTCAGCAGGGGTTGCCGAAGGAACATGTTAGTGTAGGGTATAGACGTGACTGCCAAACGTAATGATATTGTCTAGGTAGGCAACTGGCTAGCTGTATTATGTTTATCTATAGCGAATCGAAGACGGAATAAAAAAAAAGGTGTTACCTTGACTTTTTTCGGTTATAAATTTCTGCCCCCTTTTTGAATAAAAAAAAAAATTCGTGGCTTCGTGGCTTCTAAAATTAAAATACTCGTGCTTAGAGAGCGTAAACAAAACGTTCCTGGACACTTTTTGACACTTGTAAAACATTAAATAGACCTTTTTAAGACTCCAATTAATCGAACCAGATGCCAGAATAAGTCAGACCCTTCATTTGATTGACTAGCTACATATTGACTTACTAGCATTTCCGACTAACTTGCTTCGATACAAACTTTTGTTGCAAGTCTACTTACATTGGGTGTTAAATTGTTAAGTCTGGCGTTATGAGTTTGCAATCTCCTTATTTTAGCTATTTAGTTATTACAAGCTTTTATTTAACTTGCAATGTTTGTATGTATGTATGTTTGCCACAAATCTTGCAACTAAAGTAGTTATACTCAACCGATTGAGATGAAATTTTGCATACACGTTTAGTTTGGATGACAATGCAATGAAAAAAAAATAAGTAAAAATAAAAAAAAGCTTTTATTGAAATAAAAGTACTTAGGTACTAAATAAAACTTACGTAAACATAGAACTTTAATTTTTCTTAAAAGCTTGAGGCTTATCTTTAAGTGTAAGAAGGACGTTCACGCCTCAAGCTTTTAAGAGAATATTAAAGTTCTATGATTACTTAAGTTTTATTTGGTACTTTTAGTGCATTAAAGCTTGTTTTAAAAAAAGATTTTTACTTATATGTTATTGCTTTAAACTTAGCGGTATCCCGCCGCGACATTATAGCGCCATTTTAGTTAGCAAACCTTATCGTGCCATCCATCGATTTCTATGATATAATATAATTATAATATTAGGTTGGGGAAAAAGTCTTTTCGCATTATAGTATGTATGAACTTGTAATAAAATCTCTTTGGCTATACTATTTGTATCTGGCTGGTTTTGGTATCATTGAAAGTTTAAATTTTAAAGAACATAATTCCAAATTCAAATTAGGAAAATGTGTGATTTTCATTTGTTTTTCGTACCGTCAAGATGAGTGAATCTAATGAAGAAATTCGATACATTTTAAAATTTTACTACAAAAAAGGTAAAAATGCAACGCAAGCCGCGAAAAAAATTTGTGATGTTTATGGACCTAGTGTAGTGTCTGTGAGAGTAGCACAAATTTGGTTTAAGCGTTTTCAATCCGGAAATTTTGATGTCAAAGATGCACGTCGCTCTGGTCGCCCTATTACGGATAAAATGGATGCCATTTTTGAAAAAGTGGAGCAAGATCGGCATATCAGTAGTTACGACGTAGCTGAAGAACTGGAAATTGACCACAAAACAGTTTTGGCGCATTTGAAAAAAACTGGGTACACAAAAAAGCTCGACATTTGGGTACCTCACGAGCTCACTGAAAGAAACCTAATGAACCGTGTACTCATTTGTGATTCTTTATTACGACGTAATGAAACCGAACCATTTTTGAAGAAGCTGATAACTGGTGATGAAAAGTGGATCACGTATGACAAGAACGTGCGAAAAAGGTCGTGGTCAAAGGACGGTCAGGCTTCACAGACTGGCGAAACCCGGGTTAACTCGCAACAAGGTGATGCTGTGTGTGTGGTGGGATTGGAAGGGCATTATTCATTATGAGCTATTACCACCAGGCAGCACCATCGTTTCTGAACTCTACTGCGAACAACTGATGAGATTAACGCAAGAAGTTGAGAGAAAGCGGCCGGAATTAATCAACAGAAGGGGTGTGGTTTTTAACGCTAGACCTCACACATCTTTAGCCACTCAGCAAAAATTAAGAGAGTTTGGCTGGGAGATGTTAATGCATCCGCCGTATAGTCCTGACCTTGCACCTTCAGATTTCCACCTGTTTCGGTCTCTTCAGAATTCTTTAGGCAGTGTCAGGTTAACTCACGAGAGGACTGCCAAAACCACTTGTCGCGGTATTTTGACCAGAAGTCCCAAAATTTCTATAGCAATGGGATCATGTCCCTACTTACAAGATGGCAAAAAGTTATCGAACAAAATGGTACCTACATACTTTAGTTAAATGTAAATAAACTATATTAAAAAATGTTTTGAATTTTCTTAAAAAATGCGAAGAAACTTTTTCCCCAACCTATTATTATTATACTATATAGTTATTTGTAATATAGGTCTCAATATAATTTGATGGCTCAACGATAGGTATTATTTTTGACTCTTTAAATATTCGCCTTTAAAAATTAAAAAAAAACCCCAACGCAAAAAATTGCGTTGGGGTTTTTTTTTAATTTTTAAAGTTTAATTATTCTTCTAAATCATCTTTGATCTTAGTTGCAATAGTTACTTACGAGTACCTGCCTTACCGGTATTCTGGTGTGCACTTCCGAAACTTATATTTATCGAGTTTGATGATAAGTCGATTGGTAGAAGCTTTAAAGATGAAAATGGATGGGTTTCAATAAAGCTACAGAGTTTTACTTTTCAGGGCCTCAATCATTTTAAGTTGGGCTGTTACTGTCCACAAATTACAGGGAACCACAGTAGAAAAAACGATTGTATATTTAGGCAAAAAAAAGCTTTTGCAAAAGGCGGCCAGGCTGACGTAGTGTTGCAATTTGTGAATTGGATCAAAGAAAACTATTCAATGGTCCTCATGACAAATCAGCATTGGAAGAATTGTAAAGAAATTAAAACGAAGCTCTATCTCAATAATATTTTGTTTTACACTTAGTCACAATTTTCAGGTATTTATGTCAAAAAGTTAACGCAATTTAACAATACAGAAATGCTTTGTTATTACTACAGGATGCAGAATGTTAACTTTCTCTACACATGATATTAACTTATCCTGATGGCCCATCGTACTGTAAAAAGAATTAAATACTGATAAAAAAAACCGAACATGTGCGTGTCGGACCACGAATAATGAAGGGTTCCGTAGTTGAGATGAACTTATCCCAAGAACAAATTTAAAATTTATATAATAGAATAAACGCAATCATTCCACTGCAAACATGTTGTAAGCTAGCATGCAAAAAGCTGATTACTGAATTTCTTTCTACCAAAAATTATGATGATACCGAATCCCTTCTTACAACAATGAAGTAACTCATAATACACACACACACTCACAACTCACACAGACACGCACGTGCACACATTCACACACACGCGCGCGCACCACACATTCTTGTACTTGTCTTTTTATTATTATTATTATTTTTTAATTTAATTTGTTTAAATTTTGTTAATAATTATGTAACAGTTTAAGCAATACTTTTGTCCTATTTTCGGGAAATGAGGGCTGTTTGTCCTTAATACAGGCTACTTAGTAACCTAGCTAGGACATCAGATTGTAAATTTGTATTGTTACCTACTCATCTCAGATGTAAACTATTCCGAAGTTGTCAACCCACTTTGTAACAGACTGTACCACTTTTTATGAAATAAATTATTATTATTAAAAAAATTGTAGTTGAAAAATATGTTCTCCCATACATTCCAACTGCAAATGTAACTTGTTGGTCGCGTATTACTCTTTAACTTGTAAAGCCTACTTAGCTGTGATAGTTTTCCTTTTAACTTCGTCATACATACCGTGATTTTTTTTCAAACACAACCATTTAGCTGGCAGTAGGGCGGACACTTAACTCTCACAATAATTATCACTTTTAAGCTTAATATTACGCAAACCAAACGTATTCCTGGATAGAAAACTGATTTTCATAGACCCGCAATATTTTTGAACGGCCTATCCACCGATACACCATGCGATAGACGAGAAGAAAATCATCCTCAATTTATGTGCAAGAGACCAAACAATTTTTTTTTAAGATGTTATTTTATCACTTTGAGGAGCTCTTGGATAAGTAATAACAGCCGCACGGCTCGATCCATCAGGTTAAGCTACGCTTGCCGGGGTTGGAGCTTTGGCTGGGTGCCATCTTTTCATACCGAGATTCCTCCTTGCCTCAGAAAGCACGTTAAGCCGTTGGTCCTGGCTGTTATTCGAGGATCTTTGACAGTCGTTACGGGTCGTCAGAAGCCCGAAAGTCTGACAACCAGTCTTACCAAGGGATATCGTATTACCCAGTTACTGGGTTGTGGAGGTCAGGTAGGTAGTCGCTCCATGTAAAATACTGATATTAAGCTGCATCCGGTTAGACTGTAAGCCGACCCCAACATAGTTGTGAAAAGGCTAGGCAGATTGATTGTTATTTTATCACTTTGTCGGCGACATTAATATTATGTATATCTATGCCAAATTACAGCTTTCAAGTACCTACTAAGCATCTCTGAGCTAGCCGTGGACTGACAGATGGAGATGGCGAAACTATAAGGGTACCTTAAAATTCACTGATTTTGACACTGACGCAATATCAGTGGTAAAATAACTGTGAAAGCCTTAAAGCCTTCGCAACTCGAGTTCCACAGATTGTAACAAAAACTGCGCTCCAAATAAATCACACGGCAAAATACTTTTTTTTACAAAAAAGTAAGCTACGAACACTCGTAAAGTGCTTTCAAAAATGCCACTGTGCAACGTTCTCCGTTCATAAAACCGTCAGCACATTCGACACGGTATAACTGTTCGTGGCACGTGCATTATTGTTAAGTGCTCTGTTTCTGCATCGCGATTGGTTGAATTTTTGAGCGAGCCGTCTGTCCTGTCACACCGTAGCGTAACTAATGAATATTTGATGAATGGAAGCCTTTGTGAAGACTGCAGGTTATATAGAAGTTTGAAACAATGAGTTCAGTACAATAGGGTTAATTCATAGAGTTTCATGCATGGACATTGCAAACTCTTATGAAAGTGTTTAAGAGGACTGTGAAGCTGTAAATTCTCATTACATCATACAAAAAGCGATAACGTTTTCTCCCAGTAAATATAGTCTAATTTTCATAATTTTTGGAAATTTTATAGGTATAATGAAAAACCAGATCCGGACGTTTTTATTATAAAGAAATATTGCATACGATATAAGTTGCTAGATAGAATAGCATCTAAATATCTATATTTTTGACTTATAACTTCCTCGAGCATTTTTATTTCTTTTATTAAATTAAATTGAATTACTAAAAAATAAAACCTTACAGACCTAAATTAAGAGGTACTAAATGTAATGAGACCAAAATTGTCTCATTTCGTAAAAGTTTAGGGCGGTGAAAACGTTATCGCCCGAAACAATATTTATGTAAATAATTGTATGAAATGTAGACAATTGCCTCCAAGACTTCACAATCCTCTTAACAGCGCAAGTATTTTAATGGCGCTTCATACACCACGCAACCAATCACAAACTGGTTAGTAACGCGTTAGTAACGCGTTAGTAACGCGCGTCGAGTACGGACGACCATTGGAATAAGTGCTGTGACACGAATGTCGAACACGTCACTTATCCCCTATACTTGGCTATACTTATAGCCTATGCCAAACTATCTAGACTAGAATCAACTGCATTGGTTTACGGCATACCAACTTAAATGAAAACTTTCGATTTTCCTGTATGAAAATATTCATATTTTATTTCCTCCTTTGCATACTATTCGAATGCAAAGTTCTAGCCGCTCTTGCCGCGTCGGTGTGAGCCTTCAACCCTACTTACCCAGTGACAAATATGAGTTCATAAATTCGTGTAGCGATGTGCGGCGCTGCCATTAGTTGCCACTCAACCCTGTAATTGTTACTGCTTCCGTGGGCACGAGGAATGTGCTCGCGTGCGCAGGGTTAATTGTAGGCAAGTATCCGAGGTAATTTAGTGCTAACTACGTACTTTTGAGAAACGCGTACTTTTTGCAGGCCTAGGGACCTTCACTTCTTTCGCATCTACAAATAAGACGCGAGATAGGTTTAACTCTAATAATTATATTTGTTTCATATTATAGAAAACATATTTAAACTTAGAGAGATGTATTGATGATTCTTACGGTTATAATTATGTAAATATATATTAGTTATAGTCGGGAATCATATTTACAACCTGACACTGACCTTCAAATTGCAAAAATCGTACGAAAATTTGATTTGAAAAAAAAAATATACACATTATTACATAGGTACGGAAACGAAAAATAACGCTAGCGTAATAATTTCGCTTTTAATGGATATTACTAAAACTTTTCCAGTTTATAAATAAACAACCAAAGTAAGTACCACTTCATTACTGTGATAATATGATGTGGACCGAATCCCATTTATTATCTCTTGAAAACTCGAACAAAACCACAAATTACTACACCGCGTCACCTAGGACTGAAATTCCTCACAAAATACATGAAAATTATTACAAACTAGCGTTGTTAATACTTCCCTATTTGAATCGGCTTTTGTTCACAATTTCATAGGTTTTATTTTTTTTCACGTTCCGCACCCTAATTCTTTTTCTAAACTGAAAGTTACTCCTTCCAGTGAAAGTATCGTCAAAATTGGTCCAGCCTTTTCGGAGATTATCCGGAATAAACCGACAGACAGACGGACAAAAATTTCAAAAATTATTTTTTGTAATGATAACTTCTTTAGGCGCGTTGAGCAGTTTCTGGTAGGAGCTAATCTTATGATGTCGCGTCACCGACATGAACATGCCAATGTTACTGTCGAGATATCACTTCTGACGGCAGTCCCTACGACTCACAGTGGTTCG
The DNA here is from genome assembly GCA_948252095.1 of Dicycla oo. Taxonomy (NCBI): domain Eukaryota; kingdom Metazoa; phylum Arthropoda; class Insecta; order Lepidoptera; family Noctuidae; genus Dicycla; species Dicycla oo. The sequence continues at coordinate 26,990,471 of OX411730.1, forward strand.
AAATCGACGCTCCGTGGACATTGAAATCAAAATTTCTTTAGGCGAGAAATAAAAATCGGAACGGCTTTATTTCAGTATTATTTATAATATTTTGTAATATGACAGCTATAGACAGCACCATCTCCGAAAAAAAATATTTAATATTTTTTTGTATGAAGAAAAACACAAAAGTCGTTTTTTCTCATAACTTAATAAAACTTAAAGCCTGCGGCTTACATGGGGTGTTGTCCCACATGAGCCGATTCCGAAATGCTATAACACGCACACCCATGCGCGCTGCTTCACTCAAAGCAGAGTGTTGAATTTCGAGAAATTCAGTTAGAGATTTTTACGTTGATTTAGGTGTGATCTTGTAAAATATACAAAGTAATTGACCATAGTGTACTAATTTTATTAAAAATAATGAGAAATAATGGAATATGCAATATAAAAAAAAAATAAAAACTAAAAAACACTCAAGTAGAGACCCATTTACAATATAAATAAATTTTTAAATATTTCTTAAGATAATTTAATTCGTTGTTAGTAGATTATGTCAGTAGATAAAAAGTTTGACTTCTAAATTAACATAAAAAATATATATATTTTTATTAGTACAATAACTTATAACTAATACAGAAAAATACTAAGAATAGGCAATTGTATAATTGAGAAATATATAAAATTTACACAAAAATATCAAACATTAAAATCTAGTCTACTGAGTTTCGTCATCGCTATCAAAGAATTCAAAACCAGAATCCATCATACATGGCACCTCAACAAATTCAATGTTTTCCTTCCTTCCTTTTCTACTCTTATTTGTCAATTTGGTCGAATGCTTGACAAATATGAGTCTGGGGATACGATGAAACCATTAAAGATGTCTGGGTTTGCCGCTCTGTTTTTTCAAATTTCCGCGTATGATGTTCCCTGAATTTTCTAAAATCTTTGTTTCGGGCCTCAGATGCCTCTTCTGATAGCTTTCCTATAGGCAAAATGTTGAAATGTTTTAGGCTCCATGCAGCAGAAGTTTGTGGATACTGGAAGGCATGAAATACCAGCTATACAGTTCCACATACAGCTGCGCAGTTTCGTCGAGATAATTGGCAAACAAATCAATATTAATAGACTGTCTTGATGATACAACACGGAGAATAGTTGCGAATTTCGGATGAGCTCCTGACTCAATCCAGTGATATTTGCAGTCTTCTCAGGACACTGGAAAAAATTTCTAGCCGTATTGCCATCATTCGTGGTTCCAGCACCTTTATATATAAAAATATCGATATGAGAACATTATTTAGATAAGTTTTATAATATTACACTAACTAAAATACCCTTTGATATTATACAAAATAAATAAATCAACTAACCTTGTTTTACGATATCGACTAGGAGTCCCATTTCCTCTCGAAATTTTCGCTGTATCGTCTGTTTGCGACTTTTCAAAGCTGATTTACTAGCTTCATCTCTGGCTTGCCATTTTCTTTAATCTATCGGTATCGGTAAGCGATATGCAGCAGGCATTGATGATGATAAAAAGTCGGTAGATAAAAAGTTGACTTCTTGTCAACATTTTATCTACTGACATAATCTACTAACAACGAATTAAATTATCTTAAGAAATATTTAAAAATTTATTTATATTGTAACTGGGTCTCTCCTGGGTCTCTCCAGTCCTGTGCCCATATCTCTCGCCACGCCGGGACACCGCGACACCGAGACACCGGGACACCGGGTCTCTACTAGAACAATTACCACACTTGTATCTGCGATAATAAATTAACATTCATTTTGCATACTTATATAATAAAAAACAGTTATTTTGACATTACAAATAGACACTTAAATTATAATTATTTCTATACTTGTATAGATTTCGACATGAAATAAATCCAATGTTCAAACATAATTAAAACAATACGAATATCCTACATTTTAACGGACATCTACCGTTCGAAACCGCTTCACATCGGCTGTCAGCGGGAAGCGGTTAGATCCAAGTGGACACCACCCGACTGACTGCGCGGACAATAAAAATGGTGGATTTATGTAACACTCGTAAAACAAGAGTGGTTTTAAAATTTTAAATGAAATGGGAGAGGTTTAGTGGCCAGTACTGATTTTTTATGTTCGTAGCTTGTGGAGTTGTTGTCCTAAATACTCGTAGGTTTATGGAGTTAAAAGCTATGTAGGGCAAATTAACCTAAAATTATCACATAAAATAAGTAATGTAGGAGATAATTTAAGTTAGACAGTTATTAAGGCGTAAGTGTACTTACTTAGGAACAATAATAATATTCTAAAAGTCAACAAGTCGCAGACTCTCAGTATTATGAAGTCAAATTGAAGCTAAACTACGAGCATAATTATACGTGTACGACCCAAATCAAATGATACACAACGCACTTAACGAAATTGAATTTAACGTAAAGTGTAATTGGTGAACATCCAGTTAATACAGTTAAACTAGATAGTATCAATCGGTTAGATCCGGTGCGAAAGGGTTTCAGGCGGCGTTATCCAAATATTGTTTGTAAATAGCATAATATGTACTCTTGGTATATTTGACCTGAGATATTATTAACAGGGTGTTTTGTGTACCTAGCCGTTTTTTTTTATGAAATCAGTAAAAATCAAAATCAAAAGTCATTTATTCAAACTAGGCTGAGAATTAGCACTTTTTGAACTTTTGAAGTAAATATCTATATTGTTAAAATAAAACGTAATTGAGTATTTCTCTGCTGAAAAAAAAAAACTCCGTTTATGGCGTAAATGAGGTGACATAAGCCCTTGAAAAAAGGTTTCATTCGACGAATGTCAGAACGAGTAATCACTGAACATTAGCCGGACTAAATGGCTACCAAGGCTCGTATCTTATCTTATAATAGCGCCTTTTAAGGCGGCCATTTCAGTCTTTTTACCTGACTGTGCGACGCAAAGGAGGGTAATATGTTTGTCAACCTATCTATGTATGTATATTTGTTCCTTTGTGGCGCAGAGAACATACGTGTGGGGCGATTTTCATGATTCTTACGTCATTCGATGTATATTAATATTGTGTGTCACTAAAGATATTACCAGACGCCATATTGGGGAAAAAAATTAAAGTCGACGAACTTTGTCTAGTGAGGTATCATTGAATATGTCTTTGAAAATCATCTTTAGGTTTCTCTAATATTTTTTTTTTATTTTGAATGACCATTTAGGATCTATAACAATTGCGGTTTATGAATTTATTTCTCCAAAGAACATTACGATATTCACTTAGGAGAGAAAAAAATAAAACATATCTTGAAATCTAATTACAATACCGGGAACTTATTGTAATACTTAATTTGATGACATTGTGCTCTTAACGTTGGTAAAGTAGTATGAAAGTGTGTTTGTAGATGTGTGCAATATTGTATGTGTCTATGTGTGTGGTTCAATATTGCTGTATAATGATTGTGTTAAGAAGATTTTTAGTTTCATTTTAAATAATTTTGTAGATTTTGTCCCTTTTATCTCGGTCGGTAAACTGTTATGTAATCTGGCACCCCACACCTACTCTGTTACTCCTACCGTGATTAGTTCCGGCGCGCGGCACTTCTAAATGATTTAATCTACAGCCTTCTGGTGTTGCCTTTATGTATTTTCCTTTTGAATGAGATGTGAGAGCGGGTAGTGTTTGTTATGATCTTTTTAATGAGCGTGCATGTATGATAAGTGTATAGCTGTTTTATGTTTTTGTAAATTTTAGTTGTGGGTGTGTGTCTATGACATCTGATGACCTTTATTACTTTGTTCTGTGTTGTTTTAAGGCCTTTAAGATTTGTTTTGGTGGCACTGCCCCATATCTGAATTAGGTATTCCAAATGTGGCTTGACAAGTGTAGAATAAATCAAATTGCGGATGGGATATAGGACACACTTAATCGCAAATTGATCGTCTACCAAATGCAATTGAAGCGATTGACAATATTACTACAAAAAAATATATGTGGCAACTGATCAATTGCAATTGATCGTTTCGGGTACCCCTAAAACAAATGCCGGTCGCAAGCGCGCTTGCACTCGCTACACGTGAAGCGTGTCTATGTGTGCGTGCGTATTCGCTCTCTGTTTGGACCCGACCTGCATTATTCTGTGGGAACAGTTACTACATGAGAGGATGAAACGTTTTACTTTCAAAACAATTGTCATTTATCATGTATCTACCCTCGTTTCGTATCAGGTGAATTGCGCTGGCTTACTCAAAATTTCGAGTAGGTAACTATACACAAAATTATACATCAAAATTGTTTTGGATGGATGGTTGCTTTGTTAGATTGTTTATGAAATTGCTGTGGGGTCTTCTGACCATCACCTCCACAACGTGCGACAATCAAGGTGCCTCGTACTTTTCCATCAACGTACTTAGGATTCTGTTAGAACTAGACCGCGCTCTTGACATGCTGAAATTTGTTTTTTTTTTTGTGCATTATTGCGTAAAAGTCATCAGTATGCGCAAGGGCGAACAACCGGGCGCACTATAGTAGCGCGGCAGTCCCAACAGCATCCCGAAGCAGTTATTATATTGAATACGCACTTTTCATTTTGTATGATGCCTAATCTAATAGATGTAGAGCTAATACATTTTGTATCCTATTTAATAAATGTTTTATTAAAGTTCAGACTATTTTTGAAAGAAAATCATTTTTTGTTTAACACAACAACAATAAACTGATACAAAATAGTTATGAACATAGAAATAATAATTTTATTCTCAAATATAAAGTTCAAATTAGCAATTTGAAGTATTTTCAAAGTATCGCAAAAGAAAACAAAAAAATCATCATTATAAAATTAAATTAAAACACGTATTTACAAATAAATAACATTTCACAATCAAACTCTTAAACACTCCCATATTTACAAATAAATAACATTTCACAATCAAACTCTTAAACACTCCCATAACAACTCAGCGACGCGTCGCGCATCTAAGTAGCGCGCTCCTTAGATGCGCGACGCGAAATTACGCCACACAAAGGGCACCCTCCTGCCTAGACTATTAATGACACAGAGGTCCGGTTTTTAAATGTAGCCCAACTCAATACCCCGAAGGTTTTTTCATGTTTTCGATATCGCATTTAGTTGTAGAGATATAGTTGATTTTATGACAAAATACCCAAAAAAATTTATCGACATTTTTACATTTTTGCGTTTTTCAAGAAATTTTTTTGAGTTTTCAATTTTTTACTTTAATAAAAAGCCTTAGTTAATATGCGTCTTTTGAGATCTCAACCATTTATGTAGCCGTGAAACTTACGACACCAAGATGATGTCACACTTTGAGCAAAAATGGGGGCGAAGAAGCGATCGAAAGAACATTTTCAATGTTAATAAATCTATAAAGTCCTGAGTGGGATCGTATTTTTATTTACATTTTTCATCAAAAGTCGAAAACTGTGCGGCCTAAAAAAAATGTTTGAGAATGATCAAACAGCGCTCTTTCATATGATACCCCACATGCCCTAGTCCATGCCCACTTCGAATTTTTAAGAACCCCTTTCAGCCCTTTCAGTTTATGCAAGAAAAAAAAATTCTTTCTTATTTGCAAAATAGTTGGGCAAACGTAATTCCATACAGGTCCTCCTTAACGCCTCTTCGTATTTACCTCTCTCATGAATAAGTTACCAACCGAAACACAATTACAAGTGCGCGCGACGCTCCGTAAGCGAGTTACCAGCAGAAGTCCGTAAGTAAATTAATAGAGCAACCACGTTACCAACCTGAGTGTATACCAAGATTCGTCAAGATCGGTTGTAAAATACGAACTGTAGAGGAATACCAACAAACTGACAGAGGAATGCAAATATTGCCAGACTTGAAGCAGAGATGCTGCGCTCGCTCGGTCAGTAAAAGTTTTAGTCGAAAGACACCAATCTATATTTGTTGGTACAGGAAACGCTCAAAAGTCCATAAGCGTGCTAAGGATTACATTGCTATGAACTGTGCGCGCACGAACGCAGTACGTGTGCGTGTATGAGCGATGTCTCACTCAACATTCCGCAGATAACACATACTAATGAATTGTCGCATGTCGTCGTACTACGCGAAATAACATTATATTTCTGTTGCATTTAGAATACCCGTCATAGTGGCGACCTGTTCTTACCATTGCATTGCTAAAATTCGCATAAACATAACATGTGCTGGTAGCTGTTTGGGCTAAGTAATGGTTTCACGATCAATGAAGTCTGAGTTCGAATCTTAATCACAATGTGGGACTGTTTATTGTTTCTTTGGAACCATAATAATATATTTGTACTATTTTAAGCAAAAACTTGTTAGATGTTCATTTATTATTTATTTTTATAAGAAGTTAACTATTTTTGTGATTTTTAATTTATCTTTTCGGTTTTGGAAGGTTGAAATAAAAAAGTCGTGCTGAATGGTAACAAAAATGTTTATTCGTTTTATTTACTTATTTATAAAATTAACAAACTTAAGTGAATTTTGACGTTACATTCCTACTAGATAAAAGAAGTTTTTTTGTAACCGTTCATAGGATTTTTTGTTGTCTACCTCACAGAAATCGAAATTATTTATTTAGTTTTATATGATCTACCTTTCTAACTTTACGAAATGAGTGACCAAGCGAACAAGATAAAGAATATTATATTTCTGTCCCATTACTTCCAATCAAGTAAAACTTCAAAAAGTCAAGTACTGCGTGAGATTTGAACTCACGGCTCACTGATTCACGCATCTATCTGCACGCGTTTAACCGCTAGGTCATCTTTACACATGTTATAACTTAAATTATGAACTACAATCAGTTGTTGACGACAATAATTATGCATGTTTATGTTCTTGGAAATAGAAGGTCTTAAGTCAAACTAAACGCCAAGCTATTGCTTTGTGAGTTTGCTTATCGACTTTTGGTCGCGACTGTACATAAATCATTCCCATAACGTTTCTTTTGTTAATGAAAACCATCAACAAACTGCGTCTGTTTTACATATAATCAACCGGATGTCCATGGTAAAAATTTTACGTTGACAACACCTTTATTCCTTAGCAGTAAGGCTGGTTTGCGTAGTTTAAGTATTACCCCTGACGTGCGCTTGACCGTACCCACTTACTTGGCTGTTACATAAATGATGCGGCTGCGAGGCACTCGTAGTACTTACCTGAAATGAGAAAAGTTCACGTCATTTACAAGTAATGAGTTGTGTCGGGGTCTGCTTACCTCTTTGTGGATGAGCTTAGTTAGGTCAGGCGGGAAATGATGAAAAACAAATAAAGTACCAAGTGGTACTAAGTTTTTATTAAGTGCCTTTAGCATATCCTAGTATTTCTCTTGTTTTATAGACACGGTTACAGACGACAGACACGAATCTCAAATGTTTATAACAAAATTTCTTTAATTCGTACAAATATCTGTTTTTTAGAGCAGAGGTAACGGCCGCGACTTACGAGTTGTAGGTCGTAGGTTCGAACCCAGACTGGCGTTTTACTTTGTGTAAATTATTTCATCATCACTGCTCTCAAAACGATGAAGGAAAACATCGTGAGGAATCCGTCGTGTGCTAGAACCAAAAATTCGAAGACGTGATATCCACCAACCCGCACTGGACCCGCGTGGTGAACTACGACCCACTCCCTCTCACAGAGAGGAGGCCTTTTTCCCAACTGAATATGCACTATGCTGCAGGGTAAATGGTATGGTAAATTACACCTTACAGAAGTATGATCTTTTGATGCACATACCTCTTCGGAGGAGGAGTCCGTGGCTAAGAAATCTGAATAAAAGAAATCTGTCTTTTTAGGAGAAGGCACATGCATTACTTCATGCAGCGTAGTGAGGTTATGCCGAGACAAAAAAGGGCTAAGTTTCTCAATCTACTTTACCAACCACCCTGTCGCAAAGAAATTTATAATAAAAACGTATTTAATATGTGCCTGTTAATTTATAATAAGATACCGAACCACTTAAAATTGTTACAAGGCAATTTATTCAAAAAGAAATTAACAGAGTGGCTCTAAGGTTACGGTTTTTATAGCATCAATGAATTTATGGAACACAAAGATACACAATAATAATAATATTTAACGTTTCCCTAATTATTTTAATATTTATAGATTGTAATGACTATTGTAAATCTCTATTAATATAATTATATAAATTTAGCAATAATTTAATGTAATAATGACTTATTTTGTAATATTGTATCAATGAAATATTCTGTAGTAATGTAACAATGACATAAAGTTCTATAATTTGCACGCTTGCTTGCAGGCCGAATACAGTGACTTTTAGGCAATAAGATCTTCCTTTGTAAAAAATGTATTTCTTGCAAATAAATATTATTATTATTATAAGTAATAACAGCCGCACGGGTCGATCCATCAGGTTAAGCTACGCTTGCCGGGGTTGGTCCGTAGATGGGTGACCATCTTTACAAATTGGAAAGCACGTTAAGCCGTTGGTCCCGGCTGTCATTCGTGGATGTTTGACAGTCGTAACGGGTCGTCAGAAGCCCGAAAGTCTGACAACCAGTCTTACCAAGTGGTATCGTATTATCCAGTAACTGGGTTGTGGAGGTCAGATAGGCAGTCGCTCCATGTAAAATACTGGTATTCAGCTGCATCCGGTTAGACTGGAAGCCGACCCCAACTTAGTTGGGAAAACGCTAGACAGATTGACCTCTTCGGAGACCACTAGATTACTTTTAATAAAAGTACCTACATTAATTTAAATATATTTGTTTACCTTTATCCCCATGTTATCTTATTTACACAAAGCATCTCTAAAATAATCTATAAATTATTTATTGAAGAGCAGTTCCAATAAAATAATTTATTTGCTTGCTATAAAATAGCACTCAAATGGACGCATAGTAAACTGTCAAACGATTGATATTGATGCGAGCTCGGTACCCTGGGAGATTGGGATGAATGACACTATATGGGTTTTGTAGCAATGCCCTTTCCTAAAGGTGATATTAATTGTATTGCATTGCACTCACTCGTTTTCGAATGGGTTCGTAACTAATTACATTATTATTATTCTAACTTCGTACCTTGGATAGCGCGTACAAAATTAGTTTAATCTTATAACCGAATTACTGGAGATCAAATAAGAGTAACTCCGTGTAAAATACCGAGCTGCATTCACTTATACCTACTGAAACCCGAAACTAAACTGACTTTAAACCAAACTCAATGTGGCACTGGTAAGTATTCATACAGAAGTACGGACCAGCTTTCAATTGGCATCGTTAGTACCTATAATGAAATAGATTCACATTGATTATACGTAAATACTTACTACTAAAGGTAAATACTTTCATTTAAAAAAACGGTCAAGAGCGAATCGGACTCGCGCACAGAGGGTTCCGTACCATCTTACTTCCTACTTCGTATACTAATATTATAAATGCGAAAGTTTGTCAGGATGGATGGATGTTTGTTACTCTTTCACGCAAAAACTACTAAACGGATACTCATAAAATTTGACACACAGATAGTATATAGTATACCTATATATGAACAACTTTTACTATGGGACCAAACCTGAAATCGCGAAAAAAAAATCAGCTGTTCAGTACATTTATGTTCGCATAATTCGTCAAAATGTACATGTACTGAACAGCTGATATTTTTTTTTTGCAATTTCAGGTTTGGTTCCATAATAAAAGTTCATAATGATGAGTACAATGACCCCTTCAATTGTCCAATGAACCTTAGCTTGGCACCGACTTCAGAAGCTGTTAAGTTTTTTATGAAAGTGATTTTATTGGTTTTAGGTTTTTGAAGTCGGTTTTTACGTTTTTTTAAGTAAATTTATTAAACATAAAAGAAATATGAAAGATAAAATACAAAAGATAGATGGTGTCTCTGACTTTTTTATATAATTATTTAAGGCGGACCAGGTTGCCATACATTGTTTTCAATTTTAAACAACTGTTTAGGCAGCGCATACAAATAAGGCATTTTTTCCGACTTGCTAGACAAAAAATGTGATAGCTCAGCTAAAATGAATGATATAAATATACTTTTAAACACATTTGCTCAAAAAATGCATTTACGAAGCCTGTATACATTGTTCGAAAGTTAATAATCACGCATCACACAACGGAACGTGCGGTAATTTAGGTACTCCAAGGTAGGTAACCTAAGTACCTGTTTTACCGCATACTCCGTTGTAGAGCGCCGTACGTAGATATCCTACTTATACGGTTTTTTTTTAATTTCCATAAAAAAGTGTATAAGAATCTCACCATGGAGCTTTTCACATTACGAGAATAAATAAGCTGAATAATCGAACCTCCTTGGAAGCGTTTTTGCTCAATACGTTTCTCACTTTAATATTAAAGAGAAAATGAAAAGATGTAGTTCTAATTTTCACCACGCGCACGTGGCGCCATTTGCAAATTCGCGGCAGTTTCATATAAGAAACAAAAAAGATTTTTGCGACTTTCCGACTGATATTTATAAACAAAATAATAATATAAGTTCCCTTACCTTTTTCCTTACGGCGCGGTGGCAGTATGCGAAACCTAAAATCAATCAATACAAGTGTATGCGAAACCTAAAATCTAACATAATTCAATGTAATTCGGAACCACTTCCAAGCTCACATTCACGTAAACCCTTCTTACCGCGCGACATTTCTTGTCTCCCGAGTGTCGGAGTGTCACCCCAGAATAGATAGGTACAGAAAGCTAGCTTCATACAACGAGCGAAATTGCACGCACTCATAGACACGCTTCACGTACAGCGAGTGCAAGCTCACTCGCGGCTGTCATTTGTTTGAGATCGGCGTACGTATGCATATAAATGTGTGCGTGCGCAAGTCTTTGCTCGTTGCATAGAGCTAATCTTCTGTACGTGACTACTCTGTGGTGTCCGTGTCAGTGTCGGTGCTCTCAAGTGTCAGCGTGTGTGTTACATACGTCTGTCGCTTTGTTGGAATTTGTACAATTTCTTCAGTTATAGGAAATGTGGAGGGAATAATGTACGGGAGAGGTTTATGGCATGGAGGATAGACGTAAGTTTAAAATAAGACTGATGTTTGGTAATGTGTCGTGGTTAATGGCTATAATAATGGTGTAACAGAGTGTAGTTGAAAATCTTGCAGTCATCTTTTAGGAGTTTTGTAATGACATCAAACATATTTTGGCTTTTGTAAGTACGCTACGGTCCAGCTCCCATTCGCCCAAAGCGAAAGGAACTTCATTCCAACCGGGTGTGCTTGACAACAGAAATAGGTTTAACTGATGACCCTCTAATAAACACCGGCCTCCTAAACAAAACCAATTCCACACAGGTCCTCCTTAACGCCTCTTCGTATTTACCTCTCTCATGAATAAGTTACCAACCGAAACACAATTACAAGTGCGCGCGACGCTCCGTAAGCGAGTTACCAGCAGAAGTCGGTAAGTAAATTAATAGAGCAACCACGTTATGACGTCACGTACAACTTTGACTTCGAATTTACATGTTTAAGTCGATGTATGAATTGAGTTTTCAAAGGTTAGTTAGTTCTGGATGTTTCCTTTTCTTTAATATGAGAACCATACAACTGTCTTTTCATAGAACAACGCTGCCCCGCTGTTGATACAAACTCATACGTACAAAAGCTCACTCGCTTAAACAGTAAACTTACTGCGGTTGCAATTTGTGGTACTTTAAAAAAATAATAGCATCGTTTGCAGTAACCCGCCATATTGGATACAGTACTTATCACGTTCTCAGTAGTTAGGTTATTTAGTCCGGTCCCGGACGGTTCGTCTCGACAGTTCAGTGATGCAATACGACCGGACTACACAGCCTGATAGAAGATATCGATATCGGACCTACACTAGTAAGGAAAGACTGAAAGGTCGACAATAATACAATATTATACATCAACCTACCTGTTTTGATATCAGTCCTCTTTGTTGACGACCTTAGAACTAACAACCTAAAAGTAGGAACCTATTAAACCTTTTCATGTAATTTGTTTTGTGATTAAAACTTTATTGAACACTCATGATTATTATGACTGACGTTTGTGAAGCTTTCCAATGGGTAGGAAAACTAACTTTTTATCACGATAGATGGCGTACAATCGACTATACCTTGTTTTGGTATATTAGCTGTCAAATCGTATGGATTTTTGCAATCTAATAAGTTTAGCTTTCCTATTTTCCGTAATTTTCTCCACAATGCCTCAATGTAGTGCGTTAACTTGTAAAAACAGAGGAGTACATTTCGCCCCTTTAATCATAAAACGAAATAACTCAAAAATTACATATTTCGAGTTTTTACTATAAACTGAATTAATTTCGCACGGAGAATCGTTCAGTCCAACAGCCGACTCGATAACGATAAAAATGACAGAGATTTCTTTATTTTTTTGTGATAAATTGAATAAGGGCTTCAATTAAGAGTATAAGGTAAGTAAGGTAAATAAGGTAGACAATGTCAAACTTTTAATGCGTTTTCCCACAAAATAGAAATTTTGAGTTATTTCGGCTTTTGATTAAAGGGGCGATTTGTTTCCTAAAGATAGTAAGGGCAGACAACAATGGGAGTTGGCGTTACGTATTAAAAACTTTAAGATAAGTAGTACTGCACGATTATCTGCTGCGCATTTCACACAAAAGGATTAGATTAGTAAAGAAGCCGTCCTTTAGGCTGGATACTATATCTATAAAACAAAAGAATCAAGATTATTATCTAATAAAATAAAATTAATGTCATCAAAATAAAAGTGTCATAAAATATACTACATATATTAATTAATCTATGTAGTAAAGAATTCTCCTAAAGATTTAATCAATCAATATGGGTATTTAGTTTTCAAAATATTCCTGTATTGCCTGTCTGTTAATCATTGGTAAAGGAGTATCTGCATTTATGTCTCTGAATGTGTCAGAAGGTGGACATAGGTATGCGTGTCGTCTTGGATGTCGCAGTCAGCACCAAAGTTTTGGTTCTGATTATACGAATGTAATCTATAATAAAAAAAAATAGGAATGTTAGTCCGTGGCTTATAGAAAAAGGCTCACAAATAATCATATCAATCAACCTTAAATATTGTATGTGTTTTCCTTTCAATCAAATCGGCCTTTTTGTCGGCAGTTGCAGCGTTCCTTTTACGGAGCTCAACTTTGAATATCTACGCTAAATATGTAAAACAAATATATAATAAGGCAATTTTATTTTTTGTAGCGGCATGTGTTGAGATGTTATACTTACCGATGCACCATCTTTTGATCTAAGCCAAATATATGGTTCTGTCCCCCTCCTGCAGATCGGTTAATTTTTGATGGGAGTTGGCAGCGAGCGGCCATGGTATTTGGTGTAATGTGGTGATTGATTTCAAGAAATAAGTTTTGATATTAATAAGTTTAGAGAATAATAAATATGTTTTAGTTAACTGTGGTTATTTCTGAAATATCCTATATGTTTTCCCTTAACAACATAATTGTAGGTATTACGTATACAGGGTGTTTGGCAGAACGTTGAACATACGAAAACGGTGGATAGGTGGGGTCATCTGCTACTTACTCAGCCCTAATTTATTTGGCCCTGGCCCACTGGGTATTTTTAAAAAAAAATTTTTTCTTTTTTCTTGTTTCACCACTTTCTTAACTTTAAAGTGTAATTTTTATTAAAAATGGGTAAAACAGGCAATATTTTGTTTTTTATTTTAATCTTTGATGTTGGCAGATTCTTATAAAATTATTGCTTTGTTCAGATGTTAGCTAGAAAAAAAGTTATGAGTCCTCAAACTTACAGAAAGAGGTAAAAAATACTTAAATGTTAATTTCAACTTGCATTAAAAAAAAAAAACAAAAAATGATTGAGGAGTTCCAATTCTAGCAAAACATCCCTAGTGTGTGAGCTTTCTAATGGTATGTAATTTGCTTTTATAAAAAAAAAACTTTAAGAGTTATTTCATAATTTTGTCAAGTAGGAATTTTTTGACGAAACTCTACCTTTACGGAAAGTTAAATGTTTTGCGAAATTTAATACTGCAAAGTTGGTAAAAATTAAATGATCGACGGCTTGCCAGTAGCAGTGGTGCAAATTGACATTCACTATTCCCTTGAGATGGTTACACAAAGCAGGTAGAAATTTTGTTTCACTCTTGCGCAGTCATAGCTATTTTTGCTCTCTTTCGCTCTCGTGGCACCGTGACGCCTCAGAATGAATTCTTTTCTTTTATTCAGTCGAGACTTAACTGCCTCTGCGATCTCACGTGCCCGTTACGCTTACGTTTGTTTTTGTTCACTTCGTTTTCTTTTATTGTTATCACTAGTTTTATAACCTGTTAGTTAAGTTTTTTGTTATTACTGTTACCTGTTGTTATTGGTAAAGAAATGGCTGCTTTTACCAGTGAGGAATACGCGGACATGTTGTTAGCGTATGGAAGCGCTAATACTAATTCGCGTGAAGCGCGAAGAATTTATCAAGAGCGTTATCCCAACCGCCGAGTACCCAGTCATCAGACGTTTGCGAGTACTTACCGACGTTTACGACAAACCGGTAACCTGAACTTACAAGAACCACGAGTGAACGCAGCACGACCCGATACTACCATTGACGAACAAGTTCTTGCCGAGTTTGACGCGGACCCTACCAAAAGCATTAGATAGATAGCTTCAATACTTGGCTTAAGCATATGGAAAGTGTGGTCTGTTCTCCGGCAAGATGGTAGGCATGCTTTTCACTACACTCCAGTGCAAGGTAAGATTAAGCCGTTTATGCACTGCATCTGATACGATTTTGTGGAATGTAGTAAATTATGAGACAGTTCAATTGATCGTTCCATTTAACCTTGATTTCGTCACTTTCTTTATTAGTTGTTTTGCCTCATGTTGTTTTTAGCGCATTCAATTCTAATTTCAAATTAAATTCGAATAAACTATTCCTATTCGGCCGCAGTCACGTAACAATCAGGCGGCCAGCGCTTACAGGATTCGGATTTCGGATTCGGTTTGCGCAGGTGGTCAGCGTAGGTAAACTTGCCAGCACTTATGGCTCCTTTTTAGAACAAAATTGAAAAGTCGCACGCCCTTTTGTGAATGTGGTCTTACGTCTTTATGGCTAAGCCATAAAGCCAATTAGTGTACTTAAAAATTGAGGATAATTTAATTTAGATAATTGTAGAGTTTGAACTCGGAGGAAGAAAAGATTCAGTATTGAAATCGATTCTTAGACGTGTTTTGTTTGTTCTAGGTCTCGATGACAGTGATTTTGGGAGACGTGTGCAATTTTGTCGCCATTTGCTGCATACCGATGTGGACGACGTAAACTTTTTAAAAAGTATTCTGTGGACGGACGAGTCCAAATTTGACAAAGAAGGGATTGTCAATTATCACAATCTTCACCATTGGGCACTTAAAAATCAAAACCCACACGTGAAGAGACATAGGGGCTTCCAGAGGAGATTCAGTGTGAATGTCTGGGCAGGAGTGATTGGCGATAAGCTAATAGGGCCTCATTATTTGCCCGACAACATCAATGCGAACAACTACTTGGATTTTTTGATAAATGATTTACCACTATTAGTGGAAGAAGTGTTCCAAGTAGACATAAACAGGCCTATTGTCTTTTAACACGATGGTTGCCCAGCTCACTTTAGTCTAATTGTACGTGAGCATTTGGATAATTGTTTCCCAAATTCGTGGATTGGCAGGGGAGGACCAATTCCCTGGCCTCTACGAACCCCCGACCTCACTCCGCTCGATTTTCACGTGTGGGGAAGGGCAAAGGAACTAGTTTACACTACAGAAGTAGAAAGTCGAGAAGATTTGTTAAATCGAATTAATGCTGCTTTCGAAGTTATGCGACAAGAGATGCTGCTGCGCACAACAACTATAGAAATCAGACGTAAATGCCGCACCTGTATTGCAAATGAAGGGCGTCAATTTGAACATCTGTGATTTTATTTAAATAAATTATTTAAATTTATTTAATTGTTTTATTAACGCACCTAACTGGTACAGCATAATTTCAATCGATCATTTAATTTTTACCAACTTTGCAGTATTAAATTTCGCAAAACATTTAACTTTCCGTAAAGGTAGAGTTTCGTCAAAAAATTCCTACTTGACAAAATTATGAAATAACTCTTAAAGTTTTTTTTTTTATAAAAGCAAATTACATACCATTAGAAAGCTCACACACTAGGGATGTTTTGCTAGAATTGGAACTCCTCAATCATTTTTTGTTTTTTTTTTTTTAATGCAAGTTGAAATTAACATTTAAGTATTTTTTACATCTTTCTGTAAGTTTGAGGACTCATAACTTTTTTTCTAGCTAACATCTGAACAAAGCAATAATTTTATAAGAATCTGCCAACATCAAAGATTAAAATAAAAAACAAAATATTGCCTGTTTTACCCATTTTTAATAAAAATTACACTTTAAAGTTAAGAAAGTGGTGAAACAAGAACAAAGAAAAAAAAATTTTTTTTTAAATACCCAGTGGGCCAGGGCCAAATAAATTAGGGCTGAGTAAGTAGCAGATGACCCCACCTATCCACCGTTTTCGTATGTTCAACGTTCTGCCAAACACCCTGTATATCTCTGTAATATCACGGCACCGCCCTCACTACAGTCTTAAAGCTTAACGTTCTGAATGATGGACGATTTCGTGAGTCGTTATCGTGACGTAAGTGCCTATCGTAAACTCTACCGTTCTTTGTCTGTTTGGCACATATACACATTTTATGTGGGACGTTAAACAGACGGAGTTTTAGGGTACGTTTTAAACTTATATTGCTTATGTTTCCTGGAGGAAGCTAACTATTAAAAAAACCTTACAATAAGTTTTTCGTTTCAACTTTTAGTAGAACTCTTCGCTAAGATGGTAAAGGGGCTTAAGAGGATTGTGAAGCTGTAAATTTTCATACAAAAAGAGATAACGTTTTTCTCCCCGTAAACATAATCTTATTTTCATATTTTTTGGAAATGTTGTAGGTATAATGAAAAACTAGGTCCGTACGTTTTTATTATAAAGAAATATTGTATACAATATAAGTTATTAGCATCTAAATATCTATATTTTTGACATAAAAACATCCTCGAGCATTTTTTTTTTTTAAATTAAATTAAACTGAATGACTAAATACGAAAAACGTACAGACCTAGATTAAAGTATACTGAATATAATGAAATCAAAGTTGTCTCATTTCGTAAAGGTTTAGGGGAGTAAAAACGTTATCGCCCGAAACAATATTTATATAAATAATTGTATGAAATGTAGGTAATTGCCTCCAAAAATCGCGCCGCGTATCGGCACTTCACAATCCTCTTAATCTCACTGTGTATTGGCTTAGGACAAATTACACTTATGAAACTGAACGCGATCAGCACATGTAAACCGCGTTCAAGAGCTGTCAGTGTCATCACTGTTGTGGAATATTGATACTCACAGATCTTGAACTGCGGATCACATTTATTTTCAATGGTGAAAGTCACCTTTAGTTATCATAGGGCTTTGAAGCCCAATACAGTGCCTTACGTGTTTTATTCTGTGATTCGTCATTCTTCGTCGTTTGATTATTGAACTAAATGTTTTCAGGCTTTATTTAAAGCCTACAAAGAGAAGCTCAAATGTTTTATTCTAGGGTAAAAAGTTTGTGAGGTTTTGGACTGACACCTGACTGGAATAAATTGTGCCGTTTTCTCAATTTACATGGGCCTTTCACACTGACACTGAAATAAATTCGATCAAATAATTCTACATTTAAAATAATAATAATAATAAAATTTATTTCAGAATTGCTTCCATAATTTGTTAGTAACAATGTTCTTAGCCTATGTTAGTAATAGTACAATAACAATACACAAAACAATGAAAATATTTCAGGCACTTGCTATTGCGTGTAGGCTTATACAGTGCGCTATTAGTACGGAGTCCCATCGGCCTGCGCACGCGGCCAGGATGGCGTAATAGCATTAAGGTTAATTATGTCGTCAGAAGCATCACAAAATAAAGAGAATATTTGTAGTTGACATTATTTTAGGACTTGGAACTTCATACTGATCTCCTTTCTTTCACTCCGCCCAAAGGTGTTCTTTAAGAGAACTCCTTGTGCAATAAGACCGCCCATTGTGCACTAGTTTTGAATAATGTTTGTCCTTTTTAGGGTTGTGTACCATAAGAGTGCTAAATGTAACCCTACTATTTTCCTATGTTGCTGTTCCCGACATGGTCCATAATAATCAGATATAATTTTAAGTTACCCCTAAAATTAAACTGCTTCCTGATATAGATTATATTTGATGTTGTTATTTTCAAACGTAGGATAACGGTGTTGGTTTTTAAAATTAATTCTCTAATAAATTGCATAATTATGTTTTATAAAAGCCTTTTATTCTACTTTTGATTCCATCCAGAAATAAAAAGAATGAAGCAATGAAAACTAATTACATTATTCCAGAAATACACTTTATAACGTCGATAAAGGCGAACGAATTACTAGTGTTCGAAAACTACACTTTAGCTAGGAATTGTAAAAGCAAACACAGGGTTACTTGGGCTTGTTCCTCACGATGTTCTAAGAAGTGTAAAGCTCAAGTTACCCTTAGTAACACAGGAAAGTTTCGTGTACTGGAGGGTAAACATACTCATCCTCCTCATGTGTTCTACGTGAATGAAAAGGGTGAATACCGGAGGCTGTCGAAAAGACAGTTGAGCAAAGCAACCGATTCGGATGAAGATGACGAAGAAGATATATATAGAGAAGATAGATTAGCAGAGTTTCAGTTATGTTAAAATTATATCTGATCATTATTAATTTTAAGTTATTAGTAACTGGATGGAAACAGAATTAACACTGGATGGATGAAATGGCGGCAGGTCAAGGAGAAGATTTATAAAACAATGGTTAGACCTGCCGTCTTGTATGGATCAGAATGTTGGGCCATAAAAAGAATGAATGAAAGGCAATTGCATGCAGCTGAGATGAGAATGCTAAGAGGGATGTGTGGTGTTATGCGAATGGATAGAATAAGAAATGAGTATGTAAGAGGAAGTCTGAAAGTGACACCGGTGACTGAAAAGTTGTGTGGAAATCGATTGTCATGGTATAGGCATGTGATGCGGAGGAATGAGGAAAATGTCATCAGGAAAGTGTTGAGTATGAATGTGGAGAGCTATACGAGTAAGGGAAGACCAAAGAAACGATGGATGGACTGTGTAAAAGATGATATGGCCAGAAAGGGAGTGACCACCGAGATGACGACTAATAAAGAAGTATGGAAGAAAAAGACATGTTGCGCCGACCCCAAATAAATTGGGACAAGGGCAGTAGAATGATGTAGTGTTAAATATTGTACGGTGGTACGGAACCCTTGATATGCGAGACCGCCTCGCACTTGGCCGGTTTTTATTGTTTTATATTTTGTACAGTCACAGTTGGAATTCTCGTCAAAATGTTCGATTTGATCGGATGTGCAGTGCTCTCCCAGCATTGCTTTAATTTCTAAATAAATAACCACAGGCCAGAAAGGTCGCAGGATCATAGGCCCACATCTGCATTTTTCATCACATCATCTATTTTGTGTACACTCAGGGGAAATGGGGGCAGGTGAATAAATGATAATAACCATTAGGTATTATTATTGTATGGCAACACATTCTTGATTGTAAGGTAGGTCTCTACATACCTTTCAGAGCATCAGGAAGACATTATAACATTTAGAAGCTTAACTTAAATAAAATCCTAAATCACATATGTTTTAGTGGGTAACGAAGGCCCTGGGTAGCCAGTCTAACTAATGTTGAAACCTGTTTACATAATAACAGAATCACACTATATATTTTTCATTTTCATTTATTGCATTCTATATTGTGAAAAAATGTTACAGAAGGTTTAAAGCTACGTACAAAAATACTACGTACTAATTAGAAAATTACAAAAAACTTGCTATTTAAATTATTAAATAGCAAGTTTTTTGTAATTTTCTAATTAGTACGTAGTATTTTTGTACGTAGCTTTAAACCTTCTGTAATTAATAATTGTAATTAATATTAAACAATAAAGTACGGACATATGTAAACAGTTAGTAAGATTTAGAACTTATTATAGCATTTATTGTCCGAGCGTGCGAAGCGTCTTTGCTTCAAGTATCGCATTTTGGAGGAAACACACCTCCAATCAAAAATCCTTGATGACAAATAAACGCTATAAATTTTTAAAACCTGTATACCAAGATTCGTTATTTTACAATAAATACGACCTGTAGAGGAGTAGCAACAAACTGACAGACGAAAGTACTAACTTGTTGAGTGCAATTTTAAATTTTTAACTGGAGCTGATGGCGAAGTCACCGTGACTTCGCCATCAGCTCCAGTTCTCTTGGTTCTGACTAGGAGAACTCCGCAATAATTAACGTCCCTGCATCGGGAAAAGCAATATTTTGTAAAAGGTTAAAGCAGTTGACATTTGGCTATTACTTAGATAAATTACAAACTGACCCACTAAAAAGTGCAAATTAAAGTGTCCTTTACCACACAATCCTCACCTTTGAAAACTTTATGAAAATCATTTATGAGTACGCCAAAAAATTGTCAAGAAATAGTCATAAATAGTCACCAAGGTTAAAAAAATAGTCGTATTGTCATTCCGAAGTTATAGCTATATGTTGGTGAGGATTGTGGGGTGAACGTCTCCACACAATCCTCACTTCAGTGCATGCCAACGGCTGGGCCTATCGACTTGGTTTCAATTCCAAAAAAATTGGCAAAAAATAGTCGTAACGCTATGCCAAAATTCGAAAATAGTCATTAAGAGATTACAGAGATATACAGATGTCTTGGTGAGGATTATGTGGTGAGCCTTTCTCGCCACAATCCTCACCTGATTACCGCGGAACGCTTACGATTTTGAATTTAAGTTTGGTATCAAAAAATAGTCGTCTCCAACCATGATAATTTCGACTTGGTTTACTCTGTAGAAGTATGTCAAACTTCCATGTAAACATCTACATACATTTTCGAGTCGAGTACCGTCGAGCGCAAAATTACGTATTAAAAAGTATTATTATTAAAAAGTATTACAAAGTACGTATTTTTAGTGTCACCTTATTTTTTGGTTGTATTAAAAGAGGTATAATTGTCCATAGCTCAACGAAAAGGATCCAACCCACATTATGTGTAATTTGGGTTGGATCCTTATCGTTTAATTATGGACAATTGTTAGTTACGTAGCTATTTGAGGTAGGTATTTTAAGTATGTTTTATATATAATGTATATCATAATCATGACATATTATAAAACAAAGTTTTATGCTAAATAAAACCTGTATCAGGCACAGCTCTTCCTTAGCTAGTAAGAACTTCAAAGAGTAACATATTATCTACCCCCTGGTCCTTATAATGTATAAAAAATAAAGATAAAATGCATGACAAAAAAGAGATAAAATGATTATTTTTTTGCTGTTACTTAATCATTATTTTTTGAATACATATGTTATTTTTTCCGAACACAATTAGAGAAGATAAATTTAACTATAATTATGTACCTAATTTAAATTCACAATGATTTATAAAATATTTTTGTATGCCATTAATGGCTGGCTGTAGCGAACTGTACCTACCATTTTACATCTATTGTACCAATAACTTACAAATAAATATTTCTAATCTCTGATTTTTGATTTACATAAATGCAAATGCGTTGACTTTTTAACAAAAAAAAAAAGCAAACATCCGACTTCTTAAAAAAACACTACAAAGTGAAAAATAACTTTAATTTCGGAAGTCGGTGACAAAAAACTAAAATACAGATCCAAAGACACCGACTTCCGAAATTAAAAGATATTTTTCACTTTGTAGTGTTTGTTTTTTTGGAAGTCGGTTGTTTTTTATTTTGTAAAATAATTTTATAGCTTAGGAGCTTGGTAGGTATTTTTATGAAGTAATTCTCTTGTCGTGTAAAAGTGTTGGTACTTTCGAACAAATTTGCATATTTCTTGGATTTGTGCGAGGGAGGGTTAGGATTTTATGTTCTAGAAAATGAGATTTACAGCTATCGATGTCTTCTATATTTAATAAGATTCTTATTAGTCTTTTTTTGCTGTGTGAAAAATGTCCATGCATCTTTGTTGTTTCCTCACAATATCACGCCGTAGCTGAGCCATGCATATGCGTAGGCATAATAGGTAACAAGTGCAGTTTTAAGGTTAGTTTACGATACAAGAAATGGACGACCTCAAGTTCAGCAGTAACCAACCTGGAAAAGAAATATCCTTTAATCCTAAAGCACGATTTCCACTTCCAAACTGTAAATAAAACAGTGAGAATTCCGTCAGAGTCGCAAAGTGTAGTACTGTGACCATGGCCTAATCCAACAGCGCCTAAGTAAACACTGCGAGGTAACCACGTTAAGGAAGCGCACACAGAGACGAGACAGCGCGTGGTTGCGAACACAAATAAATCGCTCGCTACTTTGTTAGGTGGCTTGTTTGTTGAAGTCTGTCGCATTTGTGGCTGTAATGTGCTTCTGCCTGTGCTGTGGGCGCTTTTGGTTTTGTTTGTTTACTTTTATTTTGATCTTTAGTAGGAATGCGAATCGCTTCGAATCAAACTGGAGAGGAAACTTGGAAAAGTGTTACATTGTATCACACTTGTTTTACACGAAAGGGTGTATGTGTGCAGATATGTACTTAACCTTTATATTTATTTTGGCTATAATAATGGGAATGAGTCTCGAGATGAATGACTGGCAAGCAGCGGTGACTAACAGTACTTACACCCACAACACCATCAGTGATATAACCCTCAGCATAACCCGTAGGGGATTACAGACTTGATGTTATGCATGGCTTTGTGTTGCGTGTCTGTGTCGGATGAAAATGCTCTCCTCATTCAACCCTCAGAATGGAAAGAATAAGAATAATTTATTAACACACACACAAGTTTAGTTAGGTAACATACATACACAGAAAATACAATGAAAATCATAAGAATGCAAAGTAGAAATAGCTGTAGGCCCCAAACTAGGCACAGCGTGTATCTTGGTGGCCCAAAATTAACAATAATGACAGATTGAGTTGCCGAACGTTCATTGTGACAGCACAGCCGGACAAAACAAAAATTAATCATAGAAATAGCGATTGTGTAATTATAAACTTCAAAATAAAATAAAAAGATAATAGTGGAAATAAACATAATAGCAATCAGAATCAAACATAAAAAATTTAAATACACGACTGGGAATATGAATCGAATGATTATGCATCAATAAACACATCATTAACATAATGTTACTACTTAGTGGTGGAGTGGTGAAAGAGTACAGCTTGTCTTTTCTGTAAAAGTCTCACCGTGAAAACGTAGGTGAAGTGAGTTTGAAGTGAGCTGTCATTCCACGTAATGCAAGGGATTGACAATATTGACCGCTCACTTCACGCTCGCCTCACCTAAGTTTTCACGGTGAGATTTGTACAGAATAGCACTGCTGTAGTGTTTGTGTAGTTGTGTGTGTACGTGAGTGTGGATGTGTGTGGGTGTGTGTGCGTACGTGTGTGGGAATTAGAGATGGGGCAGGGAAGGAGCTAGGGACACAAGATGTTTTCTGTTTCGTCATAGGTCAGGTTCCGAAGCCATGCCTTTAAAGTAACCTTAGCTTCGAGTATGTTTTCAGGGATCCTTAGTGTGGATTTGTTGACTATGTTAAAAACAGGAACAGAGTGAAAACCGGGTAGCAAATACCGTTCTCACTCATGGGATTGGCAGTCTGTCAGCTCCTACCCTCCATCTTTGAGTGTAAGTGAATTGTCTCCCTGACGCCGCAACAAGTTTAAGAAGGATCAGGATGTAGAGCTGTTGGACGCGCAAGATCTCTGCTTCCTTATGCAGTTCGTCTGTAGGATAACGTCACGGTTTTCCAAGGGGGACTTTAAGAACAGCCCGTTGAGCACGTTCTAGTTCTAGCATAAAGAACTTGGCTGCGCTACGCCAGAAGCCTACACAATATTGGAGGAGCAACTGACAAAGGGCTAGATAGACTTTCCTGCATATATCTCTCGGGGCACTGGCACGGAGGGTATCATTCTATATATGAACTTACGGACTTTTTGGGACAATGTCAGCTATCGTGTGTATAGTGAAAGAGTGAGGTGGCGCGGGGAAATGGGGGCGAAATTAGAATTTGAGCTGAGGTTAACCTCTGAGGCTCTTAACCAGCATTTTCAAAACATGACTGGTTTTTCCACGAGAAATCCCACTGCCCGGGTAAATAACTATTTATTTACTGAGTAAAGTACCTATGTAACAGCGAGGACGGAGGCTTTCAATAACTTTATATATTATTAACGCTCGAACGGATTCAAGGGTCGTCGTGCAAATCAAAAGCGTCCGACTACAAGAACGTTAGTTCGTCTATTACAGTTTTAGTCAGTTAGTCAAAATGCAAATTTTTACTTTTATCAGACAGGTAAGAATTTTGCAGTTTAAATAACAAGAAGCAATCCAATATTCCAAAGAAAACCTAAAAAAGCAAAATGATATATTTCATCTCGTAATACAATTTGCTTTGTCCTAAGCTTATACCTTGTGCCCCATCTCGTAACAAATTACCAAGTGCGGGCTATTTCTCAGCAGATGGCCATTTCCTGCGCAAATTGAGAGCTAGCCAGCTTGTAATCTTAGGCAGACCTACCTATGTACAACTAACATTATACTCAGGCCAACATACATATATATACATATATATTTATACGATCAACCACATGAATACGGTAATAGTTTGACTTTGACGCGTAGTCTTTATTACGAAGCAGCAAGGGCAGTTTTTGTACACGACTGACTTCTATGTACGCTTCCGTCGATGGTGTCATTACCGCCTGTTGCCGTTTTCATAGTTACGTAGAAATCAGTCGCTGCGGTCTGTCATTGCGATTGGGCGAAGTTGTCGCTGCGGTTTGCTGTTGCGGTTGCCTTCGGAAGAACTATAAGCGTTACTGCTGATGTGCAGTTGACCGTAATACCTACTTATTACATACTGTAGAGTTTCATTCTATGAGATAGATTTTTTTGGCATTAAAAACTTTTCGGTTCGATAAAGCTTACGGACTTCTTGTTTCTTTCAATATTTTTTCTTTCGGCCTTTAAACTTCGAGCAACAGTTGGTTCGATGTGTTGACATAATTTTTTCAATGTAATACCGACTTTTTCTATAACACTCTCATCAGTAATTTTTCTCGTCTATATTTTTTCAACAGTAAAGGTCCATAATTCATAGAATTATAGAGATGTATCTCTACATCTTCTCATATGTGCTTCAATTCTTCAATGCACCTTACCTTGGCACCGACGACCTCAGAAGTTATTTTATTCGTTTTAGGTTTTTCAAGTCGGTGTTTACTTTTTTTTAAAGTAAATTTATTATAGTATTTATTTGTATATTCAAAATTAAACGTTTTTAAAGTGGTGTAAAAAATTCATTTTTTTTTAACCGACTTCAAAAACCTAAAACGAATAAAATAACTTCTGAGGTCGTCCGGGGTGGACTAGTGGTCCACCCCGGGCAACGGCACCACAGGCTTGCCTGTGGTACGGCTGAACGATCCCACTTAGCGGTGGTAGGCTCCGCAAGGGGCCGCCTGGCTCGTGACCACCATCCCACCGGAGTCCGGCGCCAAGCAGCTTGCTGTGTTCCGTCGGTGTGTGGGAGTGCCAGTGCCTTTGGGGGAGAAGGAGATTGTCAGTTGCGCTGTTTGGCACCGGTTGTGGTCTCTGAGTCAGCTAGCCGGGTAACTCATTTTGGAGGGTAGCGGGATCCGAAGCACGGTGCCAGCCGTTGGCCGACCGCAGTCAGTAGGGGGCCCAAGTAGCACGCCAGCCACGTGCCAAAGGCTGCCCCGCCAACTCGCGAAAAATCCCGGTATGCTCCACCGTGCCAGCCGGCGACTGGATGGGAGGACCCGGTGGCCATATCCGGGGGGGTTCGGGCGTCCCCGCAGTCTCCAGATGAGTTCCCCGTAGGTTTGGTTGGCTCTAGAGTTCCGCTTGGATCACTGAGCGGCGCCTCGACAAGTCGACTTTTTCTCCAACAACTCCACTCAATATGACACACAAAGCGAAGAAAAATAAGGTAAAACAACGGCTGCACTTCCTCCCACTAAAAGTGCATCTCACTAATATCAGGGGGTTGCACTCCAATCTCGATTCGGTCCATCACCACCTTGAGACCGAGAAGCCGCACCTGTTTTTCCTAACGGAGACGAAGATAACAAACCCCGTCGGACGTGGCGTACCTCAACTACCCGGGGTACTCTCTTGAACACAAGTTCAAGAAGCAAGCTGGGGTCTGTGTGTACGTCCGCGATGACATTTGTTGTCGTCGTCTCCGTTGCTTTGAGAAATCGGGTTTCTCTGCCATATGGCTACTTGTGGATACTGTCGTGGAGAAATCTCTCTACATCGGCATCTACCGATCGCATAGCGATGACCAGGAGACAACAGCGCTCTTTAATTTCCTCGTGGAGTCGACTGACGTAGCCCAGCAACGGTACCCAACGGCGAAGCTCATTTTTCTGGGGGACTTCAACGCCCATCATAAAGAATGGTTGTTCCCATACCAGAAAACTGACCATGCTGGGTTGGAGGCGCGCAATTTTGCTTTAACGCTAGATCTAACCCAGATGGTGAATGTGGCAACGCGGGTACCGGATGTTGACGGCCATACACCCAATTGCTTGGACCTTCTGCTGGCATCTGATCCGGACAGTCATTCAGTATCGGTCTCAGCCCCGCTGGGAACGTCTGACCACTGTCTGGTGAAATCCATATCAACGTGCTCTCCTCCAGATGAGATCCCTAGAGGCACGAGGCAAGTATGGCGATACGGGTCAGCATACTGGGATGAGATGCGGCACTTTTTTGCGTCTTATCCATGGCGGCAAGTGTGCTTTTCCTCGGGTGACCCCTCGCGCTGTGCTGACGCGGTTGCGGACGTGATTCGGCAGGGGATGGAATATTTTATTCCATTCTCCGACATCCCGCTCGGTCACAAATCCCGGCCTTGGTATAATGCAGAATGTGCCCACGCTGAGGCCCGAAAAGAGACTGCCTACCAAGCCTGGGTCAAGGCCCGCGACCGCAAAGTTAGAGCGCGCAGGGTTCGCGCGAAGAAGAGAGCCTTTAATTCTGCCGCCAAGTTCTGCAAGCGGGTTTTGCGTAGGGCACGTTTTGACCATGTCGGACATATCGGGGCCAGGCTGGCTTCGCACCCTCCGGGTAGTAAACAGTTCTGGTCCCTGTCTAAAGCGGTTGAAACGAATTTCTGTCGTCCCACTTTACCTCCTATGATGAAACCTGATGGGTCGCTGGCTCACTCTGCAACTGAGAAGGCAAATTTATTTGCATCTCTCTTCGCAAGCAATTCACGTCTGGACGCTGGCTCAAAGCATCCACCTACTGTACCTCATTGTGACTCCTCGATGCCGGAGATCGCAGCACACATTAAAGAGGTCCGAAGAGTATTGTGCAGTCTAGACGTGAACAAGGCCAGCGGGCCTGACGGCATTCCAGCGAGAGTGTTGAGGCAGTGTGCGCCTGAACTGTCTCCTGTATTGACACGTTTGTTCCGCCTCTCTCTTGAAAAAAGAACGGTGCCGAAATCCTGGAAGCTTGCAAATGTACAACCAGTGCCCAAAAAAGGCGACCGTGCAGACCCTGCCCATTACCGTCCGATCGCCATTACCTCCATTCTGTGCAAAGTTTTGGAAAGGGTACTGAACAATAAGTTGCTGAACTACCTTGAAGACAATGATCTCCTCAGTGACCGTCAATATGGCTTTCGCCGGGGACGGTCAACTGGCGATCTTCTTGTGTATGTCACGCACTGCTGTGGCAAAGCCATCGAGAAACACGGCGAAGCACTGACAGCGCTTGACATCTCGAAGGCCTTTGACAGGGTCTGGCACGCTGCTCTGCTCAGCAAGCTTCCTGCTTATGGCATCCCAGCTGAATTTTGTAGCTGGATATCAGATTTCCTTAGTGAACGGTCGATTAAAGTGGTTGTTGATGGCTGCTCTTCTGACCTTATGGCTATTGATGCCGGAGTTCCTCAGGGGTCTGTTCTCTCTGCAACTCTTTTCCTGCTGCACATCAATGACCTGCTTCGGCCTGATATTGTTGGGTACGCAGATGACAGTACAGTTTCAGAGAGATACTTGTCTAGAGCAAAAACCAGCGGGGCCGAAGTTCGTTCCTTGAGAGAGGCCATGGTAGAGAGGCCATGGTAGAGCGGACAGATTTGACCTTAAGCTTTGTCTCCCAGTGGGGTGATGATAATCTGGTCTCTTTTAACGCCACCAAAACGTAGGCGTGTCTTTTTACTGCTAAAAAGAGTCGTTTCGCCCAAACTCCTACTTTTCGGGGTACATCTGTTCCTGTAACTGATCGACTTGAGATCCTAGGCATGGAGTTGACATCTGGTCTCAACTTCGGCGCCACCATCGAGTACAAGGCCCAAACTGCGGCCAAGAAACTGGGCATCCTAAATAGGGTGAAGCGATACTTTACGCCTGGACAGCTTTTAACCCTTTACAAAGCGCAAGTCCGATCCTGCATGGAGTATTGCAGTCACCTTTGGGATGGATCAGCTAAGTACCAACTAGCCGCGCTTGACTCGGTGGAACGCAGAGCTAAGAGGCTCATTGGCGACGTAAAACTGGTGGATGCCAAGCTTCATAGCTTGGCTCATCGCCGCAAGGTTGCCTGCTTGTCGGTCTTCTACAGATTGTACTTCGGAGAGTGTGAACGAGAACTGTTTAGTAAATTTTTTGAGAAATTAATTTTAGACCAATTGCAAAGATTTTTTAATAAACATAAATTATTACATAACAAGCAGTTCGGTTTTACAAAGGGTCGTTCAACTACTGATGAACAAGTTGAACTAGTCTGATGTTCAACTAGTGTTGAACTTTTAGGACATATTTATAATGCATGGGAAGACAAATGCGATGCCTTGGGCATCTTTTGTGATTTGTCCAAGGCATTCGATTGCGTTCTTCATGAAACGTTAATCAGGAAACTCCGCCATTACGGGATCCGGAACACCGCTCTGGATCTTCTTACTTCATACTTGAGTAATAGGATTCAGAGCGTTGACGTTAATGGAAAAAGATCGCCCGGATCTATAGTAACAATGGGGGTCCCACAGCGCTCGATTCTTGGTCCTTTCTTGTTTCTTATTTATATTAACGATTTGCCCTACCTCATTAAGGATAAACATGATATAGTTTTGTTTGCGGATGATACTTCACTTTTGTTTAAACTTAAACGTCAGCAGCTGGTTACTGACGATGTAAACAGAGCGATCTCAAAAGTAGTTCACTGGTTCAGTGTTAATAATTTACTCCTTAATGAAAAAAAAACCAAATGCATTAAGTTTACACTACCTCACGTTAGGCAGGTGAAAACTAACGTGTTGATAAAGGGCGAAGAGTTGAATCCTGAAGATAGCACAGTATTCTTGGGCTTAACTTTGGATGCTAAGCTTCAGTGGGGCCCACATATAGATAAATTGTCAAAAAAGGTGAGCTCCGCAGCATACGCTGTTAGGAAAATTCGTAATTTAACCAACATAGAGACAGCCCGTTTAGTGTACTTTAGCTATTTTCATAGTATAATGTCGTACGGTATTCTGTTGTGGGGAAATGCAGCCGACATTCAGACTATCTTTGTTTTACAGAAAAGAGCTGTTCGATGCAATTATAAATTAAGTCCGAGACAATCTCTCAGAGAGAAATTTAAGGAGATTAATATAATGACTTTGCCTTCTCAGTACATTTTTGAAAATCTTTTATATGCCCATAAAAACATTAAATTGTTTAAAAAATACAGTGATATCCACAATATAAATACTAGGAACAAACACAAATTTGTTGTACCTCCAACAAGGCTCAAGAAAATAGGTGGGTCATTCAGGTGTCAATGTATACGCTTTTATAATAAACTTCCAAGCCACGTTCAAGATCTGAGCCTTAATAAATTCAAATCATTCATTAAACGCAAGTTGTGTCAGAAAGCTTTTTATACCGTTAAAGATTATATTGAGGACAAAAAGGCTTGGGATTGAACTGCTCCAATTTTATTTTATATTATTTTTATTTTTGCATACTGAATGTTGACATTAATATTTACTTTGTAAGTATTATATTATTTTACTTTATTGTGAATGTGAAGACTATGTAGGTCATTGCTTTTTTTTTTTGTTTGTTTTATTTTTTCTCTCAGTTTATTTTTAATCATGGTCTGGCAGTTTGAGTAATCTATGCGGCCTACCCCAATGTCCTTTCTTTGGTATTGTTCGTCGAATCGTTGAGCTCCTTAAGTTCTGAGTTGAGCTGCGCGATTACTGACAAATGCGTGCACTGACTGGACAGGTCCTCTCAATCTGTGTGGTTCTTTCCTCAAAAGACCATTTCAGACACCAATCTACATGGTCTTCACATGAAGTGACCAAGATTATGTCTGGACTTTATAAGAGACTGTGACCTCTGAGTTTGTTTCGGCCTTTCTTCTCAGAGTAGTCAGATAGGAAACGCCGACCTCATCTAGTTTAAAAAAAAATATATTGACTTGTAAAAGTGTTTGTACAAACCTACTTACAGAAATAAAAATCATTTATCATTTATCACTCCACGACCTCATTCCACCGGCCCCCTTCTACCACCGGACATCTAGACGCACTGCCAGTTACCATCCCTACCTGGTTGCTATTCCACCAATTCGCACTAAGCGCTTCCAAATGTCTTTTATAATGCGCACAGCAAAAGAGTGGAACTCACTACCTGCGTCTGTGTTTCCGAACGTATACAACCCTAATCTTTTCAAAGTGAGAGTGAACAGGCTTCTTCTGGGTAAGCTCACTCCATCGTCGACTTTGTCTCTGTCACCTCTGACCTAGACTAGAGTCAAGAGCAAACCCATCACAAATAAAAAAAAAAGACTTCATTGACCGACACCAAAAAGAGTTTCTGTATTCGACCCGTATATATGTATGTTTGTATGTCCACCATTTTCTTAAAAAAATATGAATCAATTTTAATGATTCTTTCACTATCGTGATGTACATACTCTCAGAAAGGTTTTAGTATATACAAAATTAGGCAATTTTTCTTATGTACGAAGTTATATGCATAAGCAATATGTAAATTGAATTAATGAGTCTTGTTCGGTGTTCGGTGTGTTTCATTATTATTTTACCTACACAAAATACAATTACTCCTACCACTACAGTTACATCGAAAACATGGCTTTAACATAATAATGAAGACTTAATCTTATTAATCTAGTACTATAATATAGAAGAAGAAATCTGACGAGATGACATTTGACAATGTTGATATAAAAAATATATTCTAAGATTTTTTTAATGATGAAAATAATACAATTTTGGACGCATAAAAGGTATGGAAATAGTCATAAAAGTGTGTAACATACTAGTAAATGTCCTGTCATTTCACATTTGCAAACATAGGTTCAGGTACCAAATACACAACAAGAATCATTGAACACAAACAGCTCATTTAATGTATTAACTAAAAGATGTAGTTTAAATAGCGAAAATACTACAAGCCTAATTGTAGTGTTTGAAATAAAATTTACTTTAAAAAAAGTAAAAACCGACTTCAAAAACATAAAAAATTAAATCACTTTCCTGAAGTCTGTGCCCAGTTAAGATGCATTGAAGAATTTAAGACACCAACTTCTGAAGCTGTTAAGTTTTTTTATGAAAGTTATTGTATTTGTTTTAGGTTTTTGAAGTCGGTTTTTCCTTTTTTTTTTAAGTAAATTTATTTTTCATTTTTAGTTGAATACCTATACAATTACATAAGCCCAAGACGAACGAAACGAAGAATCATCCAAATCCGCTTAGAAATACCAGAGATACAGTACATATAAAAATAATTTGTACTGACCTACACTATGTACGCTTTATGCAGCTAACCTACTTATTATCTAAACGAGTCAGCACCTACACCTACACAACCGTCTTAAATAATCCTAGCCGTCAATAATTTAGAAACAATATGATTGACAGAGCGAGCGAAGCGAGCAAAGCGTCTCTGCTTCTAAGTCTGGCAAAATTTACTTTCGTCTGTCAATTTGTTGCTTGTCCTCTACAAGACGTATTTTAAAAATGAGACATCTCCGCCATATGAGATGCGATTTCGATGATTCTTTTTTTATTTTAAGGTGGTCTCATAAAAAATTGGTTAAGATGTGATTAGGATCTTCGGCACGATGAATAGCTCCTCAAAATACCGAAATTATATACCAAATAAAGTATTTTTCTTTCTTTCTTTCTTTCAAATTTCTCATTTTTAGATTTCTACCAGCGGAATCGGCCCTTTAACTACTAGGTAAGGATTGATGGAGCATCTGGGACCATCTTCTCGTCACAAAACTAGATTGGTTTTGAAACGTGTCTTTAAAACCAATATTAATGTTAGTTTCACAATAAGGACACCAGATGGCGCTACTGTGCACCGCTGACGCGAGGTCTACCGTTCGCAGAACTACTAGTTTATGTTTGAAATGTTTAACTTGGACTTCTAGAATATTTGACTGGAGCATATAAAAGCGGCCGTCGGTCATTGTAAAAGTCAGTCTAGCTACAGTTTTTCTTTGGACATTATCACCATTTATTATTTATACCACTACAGTCTAATATATGTCATGAAGTAACAGCGAGTAGTATTCTTTTCCGGAGGACTCCGGTAACCAGTCCAAGTTCGCGAGTGATCCATATAGAGACAAAAACCTCCTCCCTGGTCTTCTGAAGTCTGTACTGTGGACTCATTCGGGAGGTATTCGACGTTGAGGGGCCCTCTAACAACGTGGCATTAAACACCGCCGTCCTCTACTGTCTACTCTTGGACAGAAAAGCGTCGCTCTGGCGGCGTGACATAAGCGGCCACCAGCGTGAGGTTATGTAAAGCACGTCCGCTAAATAACTAATCTCCCTCCTCTAATTCTATCTCCTCTGACGTCAGGGATACTGTTACTCCCTGTAGTAAGGCGCTGCGGCATTCTCCTCATGTCTACTCTACTGCCTGTGGATTCTCCTGCTGCACGTTTGAGAGTCCGAGCGCCCCGAGCTGCAGATCTACCGTTCCTTGGTCTTGGTCTTGTACTGATCCTGCTATTGCGCGCGTCTAGCGCTGCAGACCGGTTCCTAACTTGATTATTAATCTCTAAACTCTGCTAGATGTAGCATATTATCTAATCTGTCTACTGAATTTTTTACCTATTTCTATCGATGCAATTAATTGATAGCCCCCCCGAGCTAATCGTTACATTACAGCATACATGTGTACTAACTAAGTCATGTTAGTATGTTGGCTAGATTGTGTCGGATACTATGGAAATGAGTGCCTTGATGTATAGTATGCACGCTGCGAGGAATATTACACAAAATTATAGTTGTGCCTACGGCTTGGCTTGGTCAGCATAGTTTGATTTTTGTGCACAAAAATGATACATTGCTGTATGCAACCAGAACATTTTTTCAAGCTTTGCACTCAGCCATTTTTAGGGTTCCGTACACAAGGAACCCTTATAGTTTCGCCATGTCCATCTGTATCTGTTCGTCTTTCTGTCTGTCTGTCTGTTTGTTTGTCCACGGCAAACCTCAGAGAATTCTAGTACTAGAAAGCTGTAATTTGGCATGAGTAAAATCTTGAAAAAATAGTTTCTGTAGGGTACTTCCCTTGCACATAAAGTGAAGATGATATTTTTTTCTCGTCTATCCCATCGTAGTGGGAATCATTGGATAGGCCGTCCAAAATATTGCGAGTCTGTGAAAACCATTTCTCGATACAGAGATCTGTGCTAGTGCTAATTTTTGTTAGAGTCAGGTGTGTCCGCTCCTACCAGCTAAATGGTTGTTTCAGCTATAACGAAGTTAGACAATACCACAGCGAAGTAGGCTTCACAAGTTAACGAGTAATAGTCGACCAACTTACATTTGCAGTTGGAATGTATGGGAGAACATGTTTTTCAACTACAATGTTAAGTTTGTTCTTGGGATAAATTCAACACAACTACGGAACCCTTCATTGTGCGTGATCCGACACATACTAAACTTCGGTGCTTAAAGGATGGTATCAAGCAGTTGTCTTCTTATATCAAGCTCATACTCGTGGATGTATTGCCAAATATGTTGTTCAATATGTATGTATATGTTACGTGACGATGTCCCTGCCTTATCAAATATTGTAGTTTGATCCTTTTGAAATTCTCTGCTATGCGTTCTCCGTTCCCATATCAACTTTTGAGTTTCGCCAGAAGTATGAAATTGATCTCCACAAGCGTGTCGATTTATTTCATTGGTCATCCACTTAGGGTGACAATTTTTGTAAATCCTCAATATAAGGTCCAAGAATCCTAGCAACAGGAGAATTAAAATCACCAACAACTGGTGTGGTATTTTATCTGCTCCAAATCTGCGTTGCTAATACCGCCAGAAGCTGATGCTATAATAACGTATTCTTTACTCCTGACTGTTCCGCATGATAATATTGATTATCATTGAAACCACAAAAACAAGACAAGACTTTGTTCGCGACTACACTTGCGGTTCATCTTGGAATGGTATCCTTATATGGAGATAGGAATTATAAACAAAGTCCAGGGGACTCTGACGTCACGGTCGCCATAATATGATGTTGGGAATCAGAGCGAAATGATAACAAGGCGAATGATGACTAAATACTGACTTTATTAGAATAATGTTACATATTTTATATCGTAAGGCACGTATATAATAATAATAACCTGGGACATTATTCACACACGGTCATCTGATCTCAAACTAAGCAGAGCTTGTACTATGGAAACCAGATCACTGATATACTACATACACTACCTACTTTTTTTTTGTAAATACATACTTATATAGACAATTACACCCAGAGTCGAAACGAACAGACAGCTTCATGCACGCAAATGTTTGTCCTGGATGGGAATCAAACCTATATATTATATGAATCCTAACTTATTATTATAAATGCGAAAGTAAGTTTGTTTGTTTGTAACCTTTTCACGCCTAAACCACTGAACCAATCATCCTGAAGTTTTGCATTTACGTTGTCAGGTGTACAGAAACGGACATAGGGTACCTTTCATCCCGAAAAAAGTACTGTTCCTGAGGAAAACAACAATAACGTTCTTATCATAATAGATGGCACCACGTGTCTTTCGAATCATGATTGAATTATATTATTATAGAAACTTAAGTAGTATGTTAAGAGTTTTTTTTTATTTAAGTACCTTGTACATTTTGTGAGTCGAGTGTCGATAGGCTGGTTTTTCATCCTCCTAACTATCCTAACTAATTATAAATGCGAAACTGTGAAACTTTCACGCTAAAACGGCTGAACGGATTTGGATGAAATTAATCCTGGATCGCAGACGAAGTCGCGGGCAACAACTAGTTAATAATATAAAGGTGCCTACATACACACGACACAGCAGGTATGTAGGCAGGCTAGGGAAGCACTCCTTACAATCGATAGCCGCCTCACGAAACAGGTTCTCCGACTAACTAAACAACAGCTGCGTACAGTTACAGTAGCTATAACTGGCCGTGGGTTATTTAACAAGCACCTCTTTGTCTTAGGACTCACAGGCAGTTCCATGCAGGGCCTGCATGGAGGATGACGAGACAGCAGCTCATGTGCTTCTAAACTGCCCGGTAGTCGCCGCATACAGGGCTAGGTACTTCGCTAACCCAGGTACACTCTGTGAGGTTGTCAGTAACACTAAGGCGGTGCTGGCTTTCTTTGAGGCGCTGGGGTGGATCGAATAATCGATTTGTGGGAGAACAGATTATCGCCAAATACGCGCATTGACGCGGAGTTGCGGATACCAGCCCGTTTTACCTAATTTACCTATACACACAACGCTCTGTATGAGAAGAAACCTTTGACCTGAAAAGGGACAATAATACCCAAATCTCTTCAAAGTGATAGTGAACAGGCTTCTTTTGGGTAAGCTCACTCCATCGTCTACTCTGTCTCTGTCGCTTCCAACCTAGACTAGAGTCAAGAGCAAACCCAACTTAAATAAAACAAAAAAAAGCTGATATTATTATTAATAAAATGATTCCATGAAGAGTCTCTCTCACTCGCTCGAGCCCTCTAATGGTGTCCAAAGTAGTCAGAATATACCCAAAATATGCAAGTAAGTGAAACCGTATAAATCAATAATCGTCCGCAGTCGAGGCGTCATTATACCAAGTTTACTTTCGTTATCTCACTTCCATAGCAACAATGCCATCCAAAGTCAAAAACTCGTGAAGATGAAAGTGTTACCGCCTCGTCAAGTGGGTGTAAGTAGAAATACTTGTCGCGTGAAGTGACGGAAAGAAAGGGAAATGTGCAAAGTTACGACGTTACGATGAGGTGTATTATTGAATCGGAAATAGTGAGACGAGGAGACTTTATTTTGGTAATTATGAGGCGTTTCTTGTAGTGTTATAGACTGGTTGTCTTTCAAGACTAGTTTCTTAATTTGATACAGAAAAACTTTTGAACGCAGTATACATTCAATTTATTTAATACTAGATTTTTCCAGCGGCTTCGCTCGCGTAGATGTCGAAAATTATCTCACGGGAACGTACTACCGGGTTAAAAAGTATCCTATATCCTAACTTAGGGCATGTGCCAAATTTTATCCAAATCTGTTCATCCGTTTTAGTGTGAAAGCGTAACAAACAAACTCACTTTCGCATTTATTTAAGTATTTACTTTTTTATTTACTAGTACTCGTTGTTCTGCGAACAGTAGACCTCGCTAGCACAAACTTTTTTGTAGCTATTTTAATATTCCGCTAAATTAATATTTACTATGTTATTTTTTCATCAGATTTTGACCATATTTTTATGAGACCAACTTAAATTTACTACCTTTCAAATAAAAAACGAACTGTCGAAATCGGATCTCATAACGCGGAGATATCCAGTAGCCCCCTTATTGTACCTTTTTGGACGCTTTTAACGTAGGTAGGTACTACTACGCCCCCTTTGAATAAAAGGTCTTGATGCAGTACTATTTCCAAATAAAACTTTTATTCACAACATGGCATTCGAGTTCTCAGGCTAATCCTACCTAATGCCTATGTATGAGAATAATTACCTAACGCCAGGAATAAATTTCACAATATGAGGTATGATTTCATACCTTTGCAAAAGTAGGCTTAACCCAGGACAGACGACTCGCACAAACCTGACACCACGCTAAGTGTCAGATAAATTAACCATTAAGTTGTGTCAATATGCACTCACAATCACTCACTACGTCGTCCTGTTTAAACATCGTGAAACAAAACTGGCGGAAAGGATTGACGAGCCTCCTATAACAAACATCTGATGTGTTCACACCTACGAAAAGTCAACGAAATTAAAAGTCTATCGAAGAATCTATCACAACCCTACAAAAACCGAGCTGATTCTTTTTACAAAAAAGAGAAAGCTGACAACACTACAACTACCACGATTCTTTGGAACTACCCTAAGCTTATCGACTGAAACCAATCAGTGCACTTAGGAGGCTTCTTCGCATCTGTGAGGACTATGCGGTGGCTCACGGCCTTAGGTACAATGCGACCAAGAGCGAGCTACTGGTTTTCAAAGCGGGTAACAAATGTTATGATACTGTCCCACCGGTCACCTTGGGGGGCGCTCAGCTGTCCAGGGTCACGAAGTTCAAGTACCTGGGGCATTGGGTCACCGATAGTCTGTCCGACGATGTGGATGTGGAGAGGGAACGCAGAGCATTGGCAGTTCGTTGTAACATGCTGGCTCGTAGGTTTGCACGTTGTACTAGGGAGGTGAAAATTACACTCTTTAGAGCGTATTGCCAATCTATGTACACGTGTGCCCTATGGGTCAGCTATACAAAGAGCTCGTACAATGCTCTGCGAGTCCAATACAATAACGCTTTCAGAGTTATGTTTGGGCTGCCGCGCTTTTGTAGTGCATCGGGGATGTTCGCGGAGAATGGCGTGCCAGATTTTTACGCACTGATGCGGACACGAATAGCATCCCTGATGCGGCGAGTGCGTGACAGCTCCAACAGCTTGGTGGCTATAGTAGCCGACAGGATGGACAGTCCAATGATGTGGCAATGGATGACCAGTCATCGTGCGTCATTCTGTTATGTAAAATAAGTTGTTCTAGTGTATTTTTTGTGTAGTATGTGTTTTCATGTATGTATGTATTTTGTGTATAAAATTATAATGTGTGTTTGTTTATGGACTTATGGTCTGAAATAAATTTATTATTATTATTATTATTATTATTTTTTGATATTTCTCGGGACCCTGGGGTCCCGGACCTTTGGAAGGCGTACGAGGAGCCGAAGCCAACTCGCAGAGGCCCCTTAGATAATTTTAAATGATGAGGAGGCACCAACCGACGATTATCCCTGTATGCACTATGCAAGTGCACCCAAGGACAACCCCCGGTTGGTACAGGACTATTGTTGTACGTGGAAACAAAACATATTGGGCTATGGGTTTGGGTGGCTAAAGTGGATTGGGTAACGTGAACTATGGAAGAACTATGTCCCCTGCCTGACCAATGTTATATTTACATTATACACGGATAGAATGGCAGGGGGTGACTTGCACACTCAATAATGGGCCCCCGGAGACGGCCGCTAGCACATAGTGACGTAGCGACAAGGGGGCAACACTTCCTGAGGTGCTTGAGGAGTGGAGAGGTATTCCACGGCTATCAGGACAATCCCGGAAGTACGGTCAAGATCCCTACCAGCACCTTACTGGAATACTTCCTTCCTCCGAGCACGTTTGCTCTTGCGAATCTCCACTCAAGCCGGCCAATAAAGGCAAGAAAGAGGTGGGAGCTCTGTTCCTCGTCAGTGTTCACTCCAGCCGGCCAATAAAGGCAAGCCAGAGATGAGGACAAGATTTCTCCCGGGAGATAGGGTCCATGGGGTCGCTACTGCCCATCAGCTCGCCACATGCTGCCCTGCGGGTTTTTGTATCTCTCTTGGTCTGGCTCCTCATCCTAGACTCGTTCCGGCAAACTCTACCGGCACAGACCTAAAGTTTGGAGCACGCAAGCCCCACCACGACGTCAACGTAGAGATACAGCGGTGGGGTTATTATTATTATTATTATTATTATTATTATTATTAAATACCTGGGCATCTTTTTGGATGAACAGTTGAACTGGGCAAGACATACTAATTGCATCACCACAAAAACCAGCATAGCCCTGTGGCATTGTAAGAGACTGCTTGGCAGGAACTGAGGGATTCCTAAGGTCACTTACTGGCTATACACCACAGTTATCAGACCGATCATCACTTATGGCTCACTAGCCTGGCGGCCCTGGACAGACCTGAGAACAACCCGGAAAGATCTCGAAGAACTACAGCGATTCGCCTGTGTAGCAAATACTGGCTGCATGAGAACCGCACCAACGGACGCTTTACAGGCAATGCTTGGACTGCCTTCACTACACCTCATCGTGAGAGAGGACGCAGCCTTGGCCGCCTTTAGGCTCAATATAACCGGAACCCTGAGCAAAGACTCCAGCGTTAACCACGTACGCATAAGGGAGGATGTGATCAAAAGACAGCTATAGATAGCATCAGCCTGCCATAGAGTCCCGAAACAACATTACTTCCAAAAGTATTACAACATAATACTCACAGAAGAACAGTTTGACTACTCGGGCTTGAAAGAGCTGAGAGTTTACACTGACAGGTCAAAGACCGACTCCGGAACCGGTGCCGGAGTTTTCTCGCACGACCTCAACATAAACATATCCAGCCCGCTGGGAATGTTCAACACTGTCTACCAGGCAGAACGTGTGGGTATTATCCAAGCGGCGTATGCCATAGAGGCCAAGAGAGTATACTCTCCGACAGTGCCTCAGTACTCCAAACCTTAGAGAAAAAATATATTACTTCAAGACTAATACTAGAATGTACTAGAATGCGTTAGATCCAGTAACGGTATCTAACCGCAATACAGTGACACTGCAATGGATAAAAGGACAGTGGGTCGTTGGGTAACGATGCAGCTGACGAACTTGCTAGGAGGGCATCCAGCACGTCAGTCTGTGGATCCGAATCAATCGTACCCATCTCTTTCAACCAATTACGCAGGTGGCTGCAAGAGTTCACCCACACCCAAGCAGAGGAGTGGTGGTCCTCGACACCAAGTTGCAGCCAGTCCAAGGAGGCTATGCCAAGATTAGATGGCAAACTAACCAGGCGACTTTTACGCCTGGACAGGAATGGCCTGCGCCTGGTGACGGGGACTATCACAGGACACTGCTCGCTGAACAAACACTTTTACACAATGGGCATAACGCGCCCTCTGTGCAGAGCTTGCATGGAGGCTGAGGAAACCGTTGCGCATGTGCTCTTTGAATGCCCAGACGTTACCCAGATGAGAATAGAAACCCTTGGGGTACCCAGATCTTTCACAGATGTCCTAATCAGACCGTGATTAGCTTCTGGAGGGAGGTGGGCTGGTTGGAATAACCACCGACGGCTGCCGTGGCTCACGTACAATGGTCCACTTGATGGATTAAGTGTGGAAACCAAACCGAACAACATAGAACATAGATCTAACACATGATCACACTCGGAGGGAAAATCTCAACAAAAAAAAAATCACCTAATGTCAACAATGAAACCCAAGTCTTATTATAGACCTACATTGACTAAACTGTGGATCCACAATTATAAACTGAACCAACTGTGTCAACTCAATACACTTTGCAAAGGCCCCGTAAGCAAAGTTGATTCCAGTTTGCAATTGCATACACCTTGCGTCCTCTCTCGTCGTTGCCTCCCACCTCTATTATTTCAAGTAGTTACGTTTCCTGTAGAAACTCGGAGCTTTCACATAATTGGACTCTGACCTTCTACACTTTGGTGGAGGCGCCGGGTATATTAAATCAATCTGAATGATACAATAGCACACTTTCTTAGATTACACTGCATAAAGCCCTAGAAATGCCGTCAGGCAAAACCATCCGAACTATCTTTTTTTAATTATTTAAAAAAAGAGTTTTATACTGGCGCGAGTAGTCGGATGTCATCCAGTACAACATAAGGTTAAGATACATTGTACGGAACCTTTACAGTACCTACTACGCTTTCGAATGGGCAACTAGCTATATATTTTTCTGACTGGCGATTTTATTCAAAATTGTAAATGTATTAATTGAAATAAATACTTTGCGTTTGATGTTGTATATGCTGCCAACAACACGTTGTGATAGTTCATTTGTTAACGAGTGATCAATTCAAATAGTCCCTAGAACTGGTAGCAGGGACTGTTACGTAATGATAATTTCATATTGTAGATTTATTAGGGTTGCTTCATAAATAATAGTGTTTCAACTAGCTTTGTGGTCCCGGAATGATATTACAAAATAAGTTGAACTTGCCTTCCTAGGTATAGCTCTGTGTCGACTTAGATACAAGGGTTAATGTTCTTTGATTTACTGGAAAGTTTCAGCTATTAAGTCACAATTGGATTGGGTTCGCGTTTGTAAGTATCGTCTAAAAATGTTGAAGCCTAAACCCCGAACGTAACAATATACTCTACACAATTAATAATGGTAAGAGGTTTAAATTCCTGTAAGCTATCGGTTCTGATACCCTATTATTAAATTGCTGTAACCTATCGGTTCTGATACCCTATTATTAAATTGCTGTAAGCTATCGGTTCTGATACCCTATTATTAAATTGCTGTAAGCTATCGGTTCTGATACCCTATTATTAAATTGCTGTAAGCTATCGGTTCTGATACCCTATTATTAAATTCCTGTAAGCTATCGGTTCTGATACCCTATTATTAAATTGCTGTAAGCTATCGGT
The DNA here is from genome assembly GCA_948252095.1 of Dicycla oo. NCBI lineage: Eukaryota > Metazoa > Arthropoda > Insecta > Lepidoptera > Noctuidae > Dicycla > Dicycla oo. Next base: position 27,032,318 of record OX411730.1, read on the forward strand.
TCTGATACCCTATTATTAAATTGCTGTAAGCTATCGGTTCTGATACCCTATTATTAAATTGCTGTAAGCTATCGGTTCTGATACCCTATTATTAAATTGCTGTAAGCTATCGGTTCTGATACCCTATTATTAAATTGCTGTAAGCTATCGGTTCTGATACCCTATTATTAAATTGCTGTAAGCTATCGGTTCTGATACCCTATTATTAAATTGCTGTAAGCTATCGGTTCTGATACCCTATTATGAAATTGCTGTAAGCTATCGGTTCTGATATCCTATTATTAAATTGCTTTAACCTATCGGTTCTGATACCCTATTATTAAATTGCTGTAACCTATCGGTTCTGATACCCTATTATTAAATTGCTGTAAGCTATCGGTTCTGATACCCTATTATTAAATTGCTGTAAGCTATCGGTTCTGATACCCTATTATTAAATTGCTGTAAGCTATCGGTTCTGATACCCTATTATGAAATTGCTGTAAGCTATCGGTTCTGATATCCTATTATTAAATTGCTTTAACCTATCGGTTCTGATACCCTATTATGAAATTGCTGTAAGCTATCGGTTCTGATATCCTATTATTAAATTGCTTTAACCTATCGGTTCTGATACCCTATTATTAATGTTGCCATATAACAACAGCCAATCAAATCGCTTGAAAACGGAACACAGATGATTTAGTTGATCGAAATGATAAAATTCCTGTCATTTATAAAAATACTAGCTTTTGCCAGCGGCTTCGCCCGCGTGGAGTTCGGAAATTAACCCACGGAAGCGTACTACCGGATTAAAAAAGTAGCCTATGTGCTATTTCAGACTATAATCTATCTCTGTGCTAAATTTCATCCAAGTCCGTTTAGCCGTTCTGGTGTCAATGAGTAACAAACGTCTATCCATCCATCTATGCATATATCTAGCTTCGCATTTATAATATTAGTAAGATACCAAAGTAGAACTCTGTCACAATCTCTTTCACGAACAATGTTCCCGCCAAGATTGTTGCAAAACTTCACCGATCTTCAAATGAATTGATCATTTTCAAGTAATTAATGTAATATTATACATTCAGAATAGTGATGAACGATTCGTCACTCGACGCGGCAGCTAACTTCTCTTAACGACTTTCTGAACGCTTATAAGTACAGTGAATCGCACGTCAGTCGGGGCACTTGAACTACAAAATTCGCCTTTACGTCAAAATAATAAAGGCACCACGCCATCAAACGCAAATTATGACGTGCGGTCAACGGTACATACATACATTTATGATGAAATCGCTGAAGATTTTGCTGGAGGGAATTATTGGTTGAGAACGTCGTAATGTTTCGTTCATGTTTTTATTTTTTTATCTTTAATTTTGTTTCCTTTGATGGATTTGTATATAAAATCAGCTTTTTTTATAATATTTAACAAACGAAAACCATTTCACGCGGCTTAATAAAAGTTCCTTAAAAAATAACATTTCAAACCTGTGTGAAAACACACGACGACTTTTCAACCGTATTTTGCAAAACTAGATACTGAAATATGGGCGTACTTTAAAATACACTTCTACCATCCCCAGCCAGGAATGCTAGCGTGATGTATTCTGGAACGTTACTCAATCCTTATAAAACGCATCTCTAAAAATAAAAACAAGAAAATAATTTCTAGCTCCCAAATAAAGACTGAACCCACAAACGTCCCGTCAGTCCAGTCATCTTATTACCGCGGCACAGCTGATGCATTCCTCTCCCTCGTCAGAGCAACACAGACGTAATAACACTAACTTTACTTATTTACCCACAATTGGTGCCCAAGGGTGCGGTTAAAGGAGCCTAACTTAGCGGGGAGCGGAGCGATAAGCGGTGAGTGATTAAAGCTGTAAAGGGCCTGATCTCGTGACGCGAGAGTGACAGAGTCAGATAGTAGTGGTATCGTGGATGTCTTGCTGGTTCCCTGGGTGAGTCCTGCATAACTATTTATTCAAAGACCCACTTAGGAACAACAAACTACATCACTGTTTCCCCTCTCACCCTTATTACTTAAAAAAAAGCTTCATTAGGTTTTCATAGATTTTACAGTTACTTCCTAATTCGCTTTAATTTTTTTTTTTTTATTATTGTAAAAGATATTGGCACTCAAATCAGTTTGTCTGTCTTTTTAGTGTGCTTGCAACTCAAAAACTAATTTATTAATCAGAAGGCCAATTCCCGTAACATAAAAAGTTCAAAATGTAGTCGCAATCTCATGTCAGCAAAATCCAAAACTATTCTGCTTAAAAAAAAAATTTTGAATGTGTAAACTGCGCTCTTTCATATGATTTGAAAAATATAGCTTCGTAGGCATCGGCATGGTACCACGCTTATTCTTGAAGAGTTACGCAAGCTGTCTCCTGAAATCTCCTGAAGACTCATCGAGCTGTTGTTATTATTTCATCAACAAGAAACCCTTCCCCGTCAAGACTTCAATTCTTAGCCGCCGGCCATCAGTCTGCAGATAGTCTGAGCCTCTAGGTGCAGGACGTAAGCGCCGTTTGGGCTAGGAGGCCTAACCTGGTATAGGGATACACCCTCCTTTCACCCTATCGTGCCCATCAATCAAGCCCGTCCGGCACATATATATATTTCTTATTTGCAAAATAGTTGGGCAAACGTCATCTGAAGCTATTCCAATATTCAAGTTGATAGCATTAGTAGTTCTTGAGATGTCCAGCTGTGACAGACAGACAGACTGACGCACCATAAGGCACCATGACGAACCCTAAAAAGGTAATACCACTTCATTTGTTTTAGGACTTAGGTCAGTCTGAACTACGGTATGTACGTTTTAAGAAGTGCGCGTTTGTCCGAAGATTGTATTTTATTTCAATTCCAAATATAATTTCTATATTGCGTTACCTGTTATCATTTATTTGTTTAGCTATTCTCCCTGTGCAGTTCGAACCTTCACAGAGCTCGCTATACATTTTTTGACATAATTATTACCTAATACTGAGATTAAATTGCAAACGTTCTTAAAAATACGTTTTGTTTAGATCCAGACTGCCTGTGTTAATATTTATCAAAGAAAGCGGTTCTGTAGGCACAAGTAGTTCTTATTGAAAGATTCGACGTCTTTATAAACGCAGCCTTACATGCTACCCTAATCAAATTCACTAATCAGCCTCGCTGCGCCGAGACAGAACTATCCAAACACATCTAACCGCCATCCTTCTTCGTTTGTCTTATCGTCTAGAGGCGCGTGGACTCGGTTCTGTTCAGGCTAAGTAATGAGGTTGCTGATAAGAACAGTTTTGTATCGATTTTATTGCTACTTGTTGGCTAATGTGATTTTACATGACAAAGCAGCAATGTGAGGTTTTTCTTCACTATACGACTATGAGTTTAAAGTTGACGTTGTCCACGGTCGACTGCCTGTGTGTAAACCTGGTTGCGCCTTTGTATGTAGTAAGTATCACGGAACGGACATAAGCATTTTACATATTTGATTTTTTAAAGCCAAAATGATTTATATTACACGTTGACTGCCAACCTACGAGTGTACTCGTAGTACAAGATCTGGGCTGCACTGCCAACTGCAAGTATTCTCGTAGTTGATTTATGCGATTTGTAACGAATTCTAGAAGAGTGCAATGAAAGGAGGGCGGGGTTAAACCCTTTGGCATTTGAAGTAAAACATTATTTCATTAGAAAAAGAAGTTTAACAGAAATTTGTTTTTGAGTACTTGTATACTCGTAACTATAATTTTGTATGGTGGCAATGCGCATATAAAAAAGTTACTACGAGTATACACGTAGTGTAGGAGAAGCACCATACTCCTAGCTCCGTTTGATATTCGTGTTAGTTACTAGTAGCATAAGAAAGTACTTAACATCATCTAAATAATAAATATTCCACAAGACTATGCTTGTCCGTCGGAAATAAACACGTTGTGACTTGAACGCAGAGAATCAACACAAAACTGCGTACGGGTTTATCCCTGGCACAGAAAAGTCGACAGGTCGTGACTTGCACGAGAAAATAGGGGCGTGGTTACTGTTTAAACCACATATATTGGTGTCGTAGTCGTACTTGGGTGAGGTGTACCCGCTACGTTAGCTATAGAGAAAAAGTAATATATATGCGTCCCCTAGAGTTCCAAAATAGTTCCAAAATTGTATCGAGCAAGTTAGTCAAAGCATCTAATGATCAAGTGACATGCTCAATAGAGCCCTGTATAGTCGCGTGTCTGTAGTGTCTGTAAGTGTCTGTATTATTGCAATAATTAGTGTTACGAAGGTAAGATTATTGCCGTAAGTATTATCATTGTGTTTTATGTGTATTTTGTGTTTCTGAATTGTGTTTACGTGCCTTTTTATTATATTTGTGAATACTTGTACTGGTTTAATTCGCATAAAGACGACGATAACCCCCGCCTATCAGAGTCTAAACGCCTCCCAAAGCACAGCATGCAGGTTGTCCTGATATAAGTTTCGTGTGCTGTGCTTAACACGTAGGTATGGCAGTCTACGCGTTAATGGTATTTTTCTCCACCAACGGATAAGCTTCGAACTCAAGATGCAGATATTTTCATATACATTCTATTCCACTTTCTGGAAGATAGGTTTGTCTGACAAAACAAAAGTCTGTAAAGACTGCAAAAACAAAGACACTGCACACACTTGACTGCTGTCTTATCTTTGTTTTATTGAAGAAGCATTTATTTGTATTAAACCAATGACAAACTGTTGAGTTGTCAAGAAGTCGGTCAGTCAGAAAGATGAAGTTAATTTCCCTCATTATTTGCCGTCACTTATGCTCTCTTATTATGTCAAATATCAACATGCTTTCTTCTCCCATCATGTCCAACATCTGACTATTGACAGTACTAACCCGAGAGGCACGAGTCAACAACCCTATCGGGTTCCTGACGAGTGCTTAGTGGGTGAGGTATAACCCTATTAGTATTAGTGACGATGTAGAGTGGGTGAAGTCTCGATGTCGACAAAATATCGGGTTGCAACCCGAAGTAATCGACACTGTTGAACCTTTATGTAGATTTGTAAATATATTATGGTTTGTAGTTATGTTTAGTTAAATATTTATTTGAAGAAATTATCATAATTTGTATGATATATAGGTCGCTGTGGTACTAGCGAACTATTCAGTAAAAAACTTCCTGTGAAAACTTTTGTGAAAAGAGCTTGAAGAGGAAGCCAATACAGGTGGAATGACTGTTCATCTCACCAAAGTGATCACGGAGAGATTTTTCCTGTAGACTGGCTGGGATAATTAAACTAACACCAGAATAACTTTTCGATTACTGTTGAATACTGGTCTGTGATAATGCAGGCTACTATCTACTTAATTTTTTATTTAATTTTTTAAGTGATAATTATAACGTTTAACATCCTAAAAGCTACTAATCAATTTTATTCTTCCGTTTAACCCTGAATACATTTAACCACAGATCACACACACATGATTAGCTCGTACAGCAGGTATTTAATAAAGGCTTAAAATAAGGCTTCGCGGCGATCCTCCAGAGATCGATATTATAATCCTCGACACATCCAATTAACTTTGAGCAATCCCTGGATTAGCCTCCGATTATTTTGGTGTCAATAGGTTGCCGCGACCTTTGACAAAATACTTCTGTTTTAATCAAAATTAAACGTTTGCAAAAAGGATTAAGAAATGTTTTGATCCAATTTTAATAAAAAAAATAAATACATACATACATAAACTCACGCCTTCTTTCCATAGGGGTAAGCAGAAACTACAGAACGCCACCTGCTACGATCCTTACATAATCCTTTTGCTTCGATAAAATAAAATCATGACAAAAATTTTTTTAGGGTACCTTCTGTATTTTTTCGTCGATGTGGAGTATTATATATATTGAGAATATAGAATTGTATATTTAATTCGAATTTTAATTATATTTATAATTGTATATTTATTATATATTATTCTCAAGTCACAAATGATAAACTAGGACCATCGAAGTAAAATAAACAACGAGTTAAATTACTAATAACAAAACAAAACCAAGGACAGCAAGACGACCAGTCACCACCAGCAGCACCCGTTCACGAGCATAACGCAAATATCAGCCATTACCCCCCTCACCATATTTGAGGGAAAGAGGCAACCCGACCCCCGACGCTACCGCAAGCAGTGGCATCTAAGGGAGCATGACGAACTTGCTGCCGGTTGCTCAGGCAAGAATAATTATGACCAATTGCCGAGGTCACTAGCTAACCACATATTGCAATACCACTCATAAAAAAAAAAACAGTGTCATGAGTAGATTATGTCAGTGATAAATAAAAATAAAATTAAAATAAATTGACCTTTACCGTCAAAGAAAATAAATAATTATATGAACTCATATAACCTGTCAGTAGGTAAATTAATTCTGGAGAAAGAACATAAATATTGTCTAAGTTTTTTTATTTTTTTTTTATTTGAGATGGGTTTGCTCTTGACTCTAGTCTAGGTCATAGGTGACAGAGATAAAGTCGACGATGGAGGGAGCTTACCCAGAAGAAGCCTGTTCACTCTCACTTTGAAGAGATTAGGGTTGTATGCGCTCGGAAACACAGACGCAGATAGTGAGTTCCACTCTTTTGCAGTACGCATTATAAAAGACATTTGGAAGCGCTTAGTGCGAATTGGTGGAATATCAACCAGGTGGGGATGGTAACTGGCAGTGCGTCTAGATGTCCAATGGTAGAAGGGGGCCGGTGGAATCAGGTCGTGGAGTTCTTGGGCACACTCACCGAAGTACAATCTGTAGAAGACCGACAAGCAGGCAACCTTGCGGCGATGAGCCAAGCTATGAAGCTTAGCATCCACCTGTTTTACGTCGCCAATGAGCCTCTTAGCTCTGCGTTCCACCGAGTCAAGCGCAGCTAGTTGGTATTTAGCTGATCCATCCCAAAGGATGGCTGCAATACCTCATGCAGGATCGGACTTGCGCTTTGTAAAGGGTTAGAAGCTGTCCAGGCGTAAAGTATCGCTTCACCCTATTTAGGATGCCCAGCTTCTTGGTCGCTGTTTGGGCTTTGTACTCCATGGTGGCGCCGAAGTTGAGACCAGGTGTCAAATCCATGCCAAGGAGCTCAAGCCAATCAGTTACAGGAACAGATGTACCCCGAAAAGTAGGAGTGTGGCGAAACAACTCTTTTTAGCGGTAAAAAGACACGCCTGTGTTTTGATGGCGTTAAAAGAGACCAGATTATCATCACCCCACTGGGAGACTAGGCTTAAGGTCAAATCTGTCCACTCTACCATGGCCTCTCTTAAAGAACGAACTTCGGCCCCGCTGGTTTTTGCGCTGGATAAGTATCTTTCTGAAACTGTACCGTCATCTGCGTACCCAACAATACCAGGCCGAAGCAGGTCATTGATGTGCAGCAGGAAAAGAGTTGCAGAGAGAACAGACCCCTGAGGAACTCCGGCATCAATAGCCATAAGGTCAGAGGAGCAGACATCTACGACTACTCTGATCGACCATTCCCTAAGGAAATCTGATATCCAGCTACAAATATCAGCTGGGATGCCATAAGCAGGAAGCTTGCTGAACATAGCAGCGTGCCAGACCCTGTCAAAGGCCTTCGAGATGTCAAGCGATACAGCCAGTGCTTCGCCGTGTTTCTCGATGGCTTCGCCACAGCAGTGCGTGACATACACAAGAAGATCGCCAGTTGACCGTCCCCGGCGAAAGCCATATTGACGATCACTGCGGAGATCATTGTCTTCAAGGTAGGTCAGCAACTTATTGTTCAGGACCATAAAGTTATACATTACACATAAAATTAAACACAGCGACTAACTATTCTTATCGTTTTAGTTTTCATTGATAGAATAGTATGCCTTTGAACAAAGGTTAGATTTTACTTTAGCTTTAAACGCACTGTAGAGCAAATCTAGCAAAGAAGAGGGTAGCTTGTTATAAAAGGATATACGAAGTCCAACAAATGAGTTATGAACCTTATGAAGCCGGTGAAATGGCGCACGTAATTTGTCCTTATTTCTGGTGTTAACATTGTGGATTGTCTTATATATATGATGTTGGCGAAGATGAATTGTGATGCCACCGTGAAAATACCAATATGTTTAAAAAATCTCTCAGAGAAACTCTGACACCGAGCTGGTAAATTGCTCGAACAGCTCGATTCGGAAGAACAAATATATTTTGAATGTCAGCGGCTTTGCCCCAGAGCAGAATACCGTATGACATAACTCTATGAAAATAACTAAAATAGACTAACCGAGCTGCATCAACGTCAGTCTTACTTTCCTGACGGCGCAGGCGGCTGAACTGAGCCTTCCCGACGGCTTGATATATGTGGGCCCCACTGAAATTTGACATCTACTGTTATACCCAGAAAAACTGCCGAGTGTACAGTTTTAAGCATCTCTTTATCTAAAACGATGTTGGGTCCTAGATTTCTAACAATCGGTAAAGTAAACTTTATACATTTCGTTTTCTTAGCATTGAGAACTAAGTTAATTATACAACGAACCCGTTCACTCATTTAGACAGTCGCAGTCTTACTAAAGACTGATTAAATCGTTTGCAGCCAAAGATGAAATGTTTGTTTTGCATGTAACTCTACCTATGTAAAATTAGTTTTTTTTTTTAAATGTACTTGTCAAGGCCTTCAACTTGATACACATATTGTAATAATTGAAGATTTTTTTTTTGCATTTGGCCATACTGTCGCCATTTTGAACTTTAAAAAAAAAATGATTGCCAGTGTCACTTGGGATGACAAAAGGATTATAATGATGCACCATACATCCAAATCTGTAGAAGCATTTAAAAAGCTTTAAGAAGCAAAGTTATGGTACAATAAAGAAACTCACATACATACATGAACTCTGAAAACATTACAGTCCTTTTTCAGCCAGTCGTGTAATAAAAACTAAGTACAAATATGAATTGCAATAGGTTGAATACGGTAAAGAAACTACTGTATTATGGTCTTTATTCTTTAAAACTTAACCCTTGAACTATAATTTTTACACGACGGCCTCAAAAAAGGAGTGTAATGTTTTTATTTAATCATTTTCGTACTTATGTAGTAGTGGTACTATAAAACCACTCCGCAAATTAAATAATAACTATGCGGATACAACCCACGTTCCATCCACTGTTACGTTCACGACATTGATAAATGTTAACAATCACTACGGCAGGCGCTCTCAACCTTTTTCATGCATTCTTAACGCACCAGTTACCACTTTGTGGCATCCCTGATTCCGGGCCGGGGACGTTGACAAATGTTGACAATCCCTGGCGTTGACGACTCCGCTATTTTTCATCCAAAACTATTCATCGAAGGCCCACGAATCGATCGCTGAAATAAATAACCTTTACTGGATGAAAAAATTGGGGCCGATAAAATTTAGGGTACCTACCCTCGTTTTTGATAGAAAAAAATATAAGCCGCCTAGGAAAAGAAGAAATATAGAGGTGCTAGGAACATCTGTTAGAAATACGGACCGAGCTTGTGACTGATTGTCACAAATGGAATTGAAAGAAAATCGTAAATCGTGTAGATAACATTTTATAGTCTTGTCGCCGACTCTGCCCTCGTAGCGCTACGTTGCTACGGCGTAGCGGCAGCGTAGCGTATTCGTAGCAGTACTATTGCTCTAACAGCCAGTGATAAAGTTGGCAAATGGTTGTATTTCAGGCTGTAACGTTAACTGATTGAGCTGAAACCATGTTTTACATTCAAAGAGCCAGAAAAATGAATAATACCGTTTTATAAAATCTATATCCCGCCTCATTAGCTACCATGATAATAATTGCAAAGGAGATAGTATTTATTTTTATTTGTTTTTCGGTTGCTTGGTTCAATCCTATTTTTAAGATTGCTTATTGCCTCAAGTTGACACGGAATGTAGTTTTTGGTTGCTTGTCTGTTTGACTCTAGTGATGTTACTCAGTCACTAACAGTTTTGCACTCGATTGTCCTGTCCTGATTATGTACTTTGATAACTCAATTCAAATTGAATCTAAGTATGTAAAGAATCATACCAAGATCCACAATAAAGCAACCGTTTAATATTAATTAAACGCTTAATAGCTTTTCTTTCTACTCTCATTCCAATGTCAATCTGATAATCAATGACGATTCGATGACGATTTTAATGACAAATTACAGGTTATCTACTGACAGCACTAGTCAATGAGTGCGCTATTCAGACCCGAATTTAACCAAACCCATAGAACATTTACTTTCAATCTTATTCCTTATGTATTGTGTGAATTAAAACTCGGTACATCTGGACTCTGTGTGCGCCACCGAATAGAATAGATATTCGGTGGTTTATACCTACCTGCGTATTGAATTGTAGAATGAAAAATGGCAGTGTTGGTGATATGTATCTAGTCTGGACTACATCGAGTGGCATCTCGAGTAAAAATCAACTCAATATTTTATTTACTCAAATAACGAGTTAAATAAAATCCAGTTGCACTAAAATCAAAATCATAAGTCATTTATTCAAACTAAGCTGAGAGATGAGAATCAGCACTTTTTGAACGTCAAATTACATAAGACAGTCCCCCAAAACGCCCGCCCTTCACCACTTCCTAGTGCTTTAGCCGGGGAGAAGAAGTGGCGCAACAAACTCCCCAGCAGCACAGCTGCCTGTTCAGTTAAAAAAATTGAATCTATACAACACTGCGCATAATAATTTAGGTACATTACGCAACACAAAACATTAAATTAAATTATTTGCTATATATAAGTAAGCTAGCACACGCCAATATACCAAAAAATAAATAATCGAAACTATACTCAAGCAGAAATAAAAATACAAAACTAAAAACGTAAGCAGTGATAAAGGATGTGCCCACTTACATATATGAAGATTGTATATGAAGCTGAAACTCGAAGTCATAAATGATAAACTAGGACCATCGAAGTAATATAAACAAAGATCATTAATAATAACAAAGCAAAACCATGGTCAGCAAGACGACCAGTCACCACAAGCAGCACCCGTTCACGAGCATAACGCAAAGATCAGCCATTACCTCCCTCGCCATATTTGAGGGAAGGAGGCAACCCGACTCCCGACGCTACTACTGTGAACACTGTCAGAAAAACAACTAACAAGTGACAAAAACATTCATTTTATTTTTCCGTGTCTTACGAATTGCATAAAATTGATTCCTGTGTGTAATTGAGGGATTATAATGAATAAAGAATCTTCAAGATGGCGCAGCATTTACTCCAGAAGGATGTTGTGTTCCTTGTTCAGTTAGATATCAACGCAACGTGCGAAGACATTGCGCGAGACTGCTGCAGATACGCGGTAACTTAACGCGTGGATTTTTCGCTGGTTTCGGTCAAACCATCTAACTGTAAGTACAGTTTGAGGAAAGTGGGTATTGATGTTGTAAGAAAGTATTAAAACTGTTTATATATTTTGAAGATTTGGATACAAGAATATTTACATTCCATTTCGATATGCACAACAAATGCATTGTGTAACTTACCTAATAAAGGGGTGATAGAATTTAAACAACAAGATAAATCAACGGTTGGGGAAAAAGTCTTTTCGCATTATAGTATGTATGAACTTGTAATAAAATCTCTTTGGCTATACTATTTGTATCTGGCTGGTTTTGGTATCATTGAAAGTTTAAATTTTAAAGAACATAATTCCAAATTCAAATTAGGAAAATGTGTGATTTTCATTTGTTTTTCGTACCGTCAAGATGAGTGAATCTAATGAAGAAATTCGACACATTTTAAAATTTTACTACAAAAAAGGTAAAAATGCAACGCCCGCCGCGAAAAAAATTAGCGATGTTTATGGACCTAGTGTAGTGTCTGTGAGAGTAGCACAAAAATTTGGTTTAAGCGTTTTCAAACCGGAAATTTTGATGTCAAAGATGCACGTCGCTCTGGTCGCCCTATTACGGATAAAATGGATGCCATTTTTGAAAAAGTGGAGCAAGATCGGCATATCAGTAGTTACGACGTAGCTGAAGAACTGGAAATTGACCACAAAACAGTTTTGGCGCATTTGAAAAAACTGGGTACACAAAAAAGCTCGACATTTGGGTACCTCACGAGCTCACTGAAAGAAACCTAATGAACTGTGTACTCATTTATGATTCTTTATTACGACGTAATGAAACCGAACCATTCTTGAAGAAGCTGATAACTGGTGATGAAAAGTGGATCACGTATGACAAGAACGTGTGAAAAAGGTCGTGGTCAAAGGCCGGTCAGGCTTCACAGACTGTGGCGAAACCCGGATTAACTCGCAACAAGGTGATGCTGTGTGTGTGGTGGGATTGGAAAGGCATTATTCATTATGAGCTGTTACCACCAGGTACGACCATCGATTCTGAACTCTTCTCATCGATTCGAAATATTAGTTGGAATACTTACGCTTATTTTCTAACACAAATCTTTTACTTTTTTTCAGGTGCGTTATTTCGATACCTTGAACCCTTTATTCTATAATCTGAGCCTTGAACATCAATTTCTAACACTAGAGCTGCTGTTCCTGGATACTGTTGCAACAGTTTGGTGGGCAGACGTTGGTACTGTTGTCTGTTGTGCACATATCATGTTGAGCGTGCGGTATTTAACACTAGAGCTGCTGTTCCTGGATACTGTTGCAACAGTTTGGTGGGCAGACGTTGTTACTGTTGTCTGTTGTGCACATGTCATGTTGAGCGTGCGGTATTTAACACTAGAGCTGCTGTTCCTGGATACTGTTGCAACAGTTTGGTGGGCAGACGTTGGTACTGTTGTCTGTTGTGCACATGTCATGTTGAGCGTGCGGTATTTAACACTAGAGCTGCTGTTCCTGGATACTGTTGCAACAGTTTGGTGGGCAGACGTTGGTACTGTTGTCTGTTGTGCACATGTCATGTTGAGCGTGCGGTATTATTTATTTTTATCTTGGACACGGTGTTAAGATGAAAGGTGAAGCGACCTGCGTCTTTTAAATAAAATACTATCTACTTCTAACGACGTTCGACGTTGAAGTTGATATATTTACAGCAATAAAAGTGCTATAGTACATATGTGGTTTATGATTTCATGAACCATTCTACACACACTATATTCCTACTATTTATTACTGAACAATACACTATTTTACTACATTATAATATCGACGAAGCAAACCTACTCACTAAGCAATAGCTCTTTTGGTGAATTTTTAACCGACTTTCAAAAAAAGGAGGAGGTTATCAATTCGTCGCGTATATATATTTCTTCGTCAATTGTGAACTAAAAAGTGAAAAAAAAAACTAAAAAAATAACCATGTAACTATATATATATATACCGATTTCTCTGTCAATTGTAGAACGATTTCAAAAATTATTTTTATTGTTGGAAAGGGTATGCTCTCGAGATGGGCCTATTGTCACCAAATCAGAATGTGATATGGGGATTCTGTGGAAATCGAGGGCAACCCCCAAAATTTTATAGGCACACCTATAGTAATTTGAATATTTTTTATAGTAACTCGTGCATTTACTCTCGGAAAGCATCATTTGATGAAGTGGAACTGATGATGAAGATCATAGAGGCCACCGGAACTACTCAATAAATAATATTTCTGGGGTTGCGATTCAATTAATTACTAAGTTATATAACTAAGCAATTTATACTCGTCACAATGCATATGGTGAAGTGGAGCTAATGGTGACTTCACCATCAGTTCCAGTTCTCCTGGTTGTTACTAGGACAACTCCTCAACAATTAACGTCCCTACATCGGGAAAAGCAATATTTTGTAAAAGGTGACTAGCAGTTGACATTAGGCTATTGAAACTTAGATAAATTATAAACTGACCCACTAAAATGTAAAAAATAAAATCAAAAATACAAAAAAAACACCGACTTCCAAAAAAAAAACACTGAAACTGAACAGCGAAAAATAACTTTAATTAGAAGTCGGTGGCAAAAAACTAAAATACAGATCCCAAGATACCGACTTTTGAAATTAAAGTTATTTTTCACTTTAGAGTGTTTTTTGTGGAAGTCGATGGTTTTCTTTTTTTTTATAAAAAAGTTTTTTTTAGGTTATGATCGTATTTCTCAGTAGTCGCATTAGATGAAGTATAATTATTACTACTACTGTAATTTATCTAGAGATTATAAGAAAGAAATCTACATGTGGTTCATTAATGACACTACCAGTTTTAGTGGGCCTATTCGCCGAACAAAAAAGAACTCCTTTATGTCTTTTACGTATTTTTCTATAAGACACATGTATATCCTGTTTATCTTATTACAATATTGAATCCAAAATACATGATCATTAGAAGTACAAGTTTGTTGTTGGTACACAGAGAACATAAACATGATCTATCCTGGGACATGTCTGATCGGATTATGACGTCACGTGTCAGATATCCGAGTGCCGGTCGGTCGCCGATCCAATGTTTGTTCAGCTCGATGTGGAGTCAGACTGAATATTGTGTGCGATTTACTGCAGTGCTATTCTGTACAAATCTCACCGTGAAAACTTAGGTGAGGTGAGCGTGGAGTGAGCTGTCAAATCATTAGGACAGGTGGAATGACAGCTATCTTCAAACTCACTTCACCTCATTTTCCACGGTGAGATCGTTACAGAATAGACCGGCTGGTCTAACTGAATAAATCATTGATGATTTTGAATTATTAGAACGAAATTTTATTATGTTAAATACAATGTGTTATCACGGTAACTATGTAATATCCCATAGTCACCGGTAGTACTTTGTAGTTCTTCATTAATAAGCATACGTACGGACAGACATACATTGTATTGTATATACAAAACTTTTATCTGTGAGAATAGTCAGTATTGTTATTTATCTCTTTTTAATTGCCATTTATATTTTCACTGCATGATGCACCGGTCGACGCCATCACGTCAACGCCGGCTGTCGCTGAAAACCAGCGCTGGGGCTCTGTCTCGTATGGGGTCGCGGCATTATGCTGAGCGACGGCCGTTTTGCGTGAATGTGACGCATATTTTCCCCAAACTTGTTATTTTATTATTTTTTTGGTGTTATAGGTATTTCTTTGCGTCATGTTTATCGCAAATAAACGTATTTTCTTTCTTTCTTTTTTTCAGAATAAATAATAATAATAATAACCTAGGACATTATTCACACGGTCATCTGGTCCCAAACTAAGCAGAGCTTGTACTATGGAAACCAGATAACTGATATACTACATATACTACTTTGATATACTACTTTGAATAAACCATTTGTAATCCCAGTGCACAATTTAAGGGCATCAACTTTGAAACTCAAAGCCCTATAATACATGTAAATAGCTACTTACCTAAATATAACCGAAGCAATTATAAACAAAGGTTACTTACTATACCGATCAGCTGTCAGACAACGTTCAAGGTTCAACGTTCAGCTATCCAGAGGACTTAGCAACGGTATCAAGAGACCGGTTCGGTCAAAAGAATACCAGGTTCGGGAAGAAAACGATGCACAGAACTAAGAGATGACCGCTTTTTGGTAAGTCAGGCGTTGCAGAGTCGTAAGGCGTCAAGTGTGGACCTGAAGAAGAGCCTTGAAGAAGTAAGTGGAGTAGAAGTTAGCTTGTGGACGGTCAGGAGGAGGCTTTTGACTGCCAATATTAGGAGTTACCGCCCGGCTCGAGGCCCTAAATTACTCCGTGAGCACCGTGTTTCTCGACTTCAGTTTGCTCGAAACTGTGCGTCATGGACTCTGGAGGACTGGAATAAAGTATTGTTTTCTGATGAAGCTAGAGTCTCTTTGTGTGGAGAGGACCGACGCCGGCGAGTGCTGCGAAGACTACGGGAACGCTTTGCGGAAGTGTGTTTTGAAGAATACACTCCTTATGGCGGAGGCTCCGTTATGTTTTGGGCAGCAATTAATTTGACGGAGCGTACGGAGTTAGTTTTCATAGGAAATGGAACATTAAATGCACACCGGTATATAATGGAAGCACAACCCGCATTGACTGCACTTGGGGAAGATTCCATTTTTATGGACGACCATGTTCGCCCACGCCCCGTTCTGGCGACGTGGAAGCGTATTCAATAGAATACAATAACTTCAAGGTGTCGAACCAACACACATTATATTTTTAAAACATATAGACACAGCTGCTCACAGACACTTTCTAAAGAATTTGCCCTACATTTGTTAAATATTGGAGAATAGCCCAACAGAAGGCGATTATCGTTTTAGATGGGTTTATCTCTTTGTCTGAGTTGCATTAAAAGGGCTTATAGCGACTCGACGGTAAATACTTTTATAAATATAATAAGCGGAGGAGGGAGAATTTCCCGGTAAAATACGAGTACAGGCATGATTTTTAACCGACCTCAAAAAAAGTTCTATATTCGACCTTTATGTATCCTGGGACATTATTTTACACACGGTCATCTGATCCCAAACTCTGCTTAGTTTGGGATCAGATGACCTTGTCTAAGCAGAGCTTGTACAGTCACGAACCGGGACTGTTGAGCCACTAGTAGCATACCATAATAACTTGGTTGTGTTACACGAATGCCGCCCGTGAATTTTGACATGTGAGATTTCAATAACGAAAAAAAGGCGGCATTCGTGTAACACAACCAAGTTAAGATGATAAGCTAGCGGCTCAACAATCCCGGTTCATGACTGTACTATGGAAACCAGATAACTGATATACTACATACACTACTTGTATGCATGTATGTTTGTATGTCCGCAATTTTCTCAAAAACTCATGAACCAATTTTGATAATTCTTTCACTAACGTGATCTACGTACTTTCAGGAAGGTTTCAGTATATTATAATACATTAGGTAATTATTCTCATGTATGAACTTAAGTTGGGGGGGGGGGGGGGGGGATGGTATTTCTTTTTATGTTTTTCATTAAAAGTTGAAAACTATGCGGCCTATGCAAAATAGTTGGGCAAACATAATCTAAAACTATTCCAAAGTTCAAGTTTTGCAGCATTAGTAGTTCTTGAGATATCCAGCTGTGACAGACGGACAGACAAACAGACAGACTGAATCACACCATAAGGGTTCCTTTTTACCATTTTGGAACGGAACCCTAAAAAGTAAAAACCGACTTCAAAAACCTAACACGAATAAAATAACTTTCATAATGTGAAATATATTTAGCAGACAGTACTGACAGACATATGACACTTCCCAATAGCCCCAGAAATCAAAATTATTGAAAAAACCTCTCTTCGTCTCCTTGGGTCTCCGATCTTCGAGACTTCCTTTCCTGTTCTTATTGAGGAAAAAATACAAAATTTTAATGAAGTTTCGGAAAGATTGTTTAAAATTAATATGCATTCGGCCATAACCATAATCCGTTACTGCTGTTTCGGCCCTAAATTAACATATATCCTTCGCGCTTCCCATTTATGAAGGCACACTCACCTTTTTGACAAATTGGACAAAACTATCCGGCATATTTTAACTTCGATCTTAAATGTGGCCATGAACGGCCGAGCTTGGGCACAAGCTACTCTTCCCATCCGTATGGGAGGCCTCGGCGTCCGCAAAATTTCTAGTATTACTCGTAGCTATCATGTCCTCGGTCCACGGCACTGAGAAAATAATCAGAAAAATCCTAGCCTCCACACTGGTTAACTTTGATGTGTCTTATTTTACCGAGGCTATGGATGCCTGGAGACTCGCTTGCCCGAATTCTGACCTACCCGACAATCCATCTTCCCAGAAACGGTGGGATGAGCCGCTCTGCAGAGTAGTACAGAACAATTTACTTGACACGTCTGCTACTTTGCTTTGTACTCGATAGTGGCGCCGAAGTTGAGATCAGATGTCTACTGCATGCCTAGGAGGTCAAGTCGATCAGTTACAGGAACAGATGTTCCCCGAAAAGTAGGAGTTTGGGCGAAACGACTCCTTTTAGCGGTAATTAGACACGCCTGTGTTTTGTGTTTTGGTTACATTTCGTTACCAAAATCAAACGTTTCAAATATTAAATTGCTTACTTTTTGGATGCATTACGATTTAAATACGTTACCAAACAGGGAATCCTCCATACAGGGATTAAGTAAAAATCGGTCAAAATCATCCTCGACGAGTACTAGGGCTTAGACCAATAACGTGCTATGTCCAGTCAATTTTCCGAGCATGGTGATTGTGTTCAAATTTGCTCACAGCCATCACTGCGTCTACTTACATCTTTAAATCATACAACATATAATGTTTGCATGCCTGAAAAACTTCCAGGGATAGTCGCGATACTTTATTTTACTCTTATTACCCGGCTGAGCTCAGCATGATTTATACTCGCCCGCGCCGGACTCGCACCAAGTGCGAATGCATTATACTACTTACATTTTTGTTAGTCTGGTTTATACGAATATTTGTAATATATTTTTGAGGACTTCACCAGGACTTTCTCTGTAGCAGTCCGGAGCCTGGATTTGGGCCCGGTTCATGACAGTAGGCGTGCCCCTTATTCCATGGGACTTTAACTGGTGAATGTTGGTACACTTCCATCAATTTCCTTCTTGGAAAACATGCTCTGAGAGTATTATGTTTTCATGGCTTGCATGGATTTTGTTTCATCCTTACATAATCATCCAATCAATCTGTCTGGCCTCTTCCCAACTATGTTGGGGTTGGCTTCCAGTCTGTCAGCTGGATACCAGATTTTAAATGGAGCAACTGCCTATCTGACCTCCACAACCCAGTTACTAGGTAACACGATACCCCTTGGCAAGATTGACGAACATAATCATACATTTATCAAAATTCTAATTTTCACCCAAATCTACATGAGCAGTTATAGCAACGTCAGAAGCTAGTTGCACGGTTCCAATTAGTCGTTCCCTATGGAGAAGAGCCGGCGAGAACCTCCAAGGTTACTCTTTTAAAATAATTGGCATTTACAATATTTCCAAATTACTCGTACAGTGTTGTGTGTTGATGGGAGGATTTTGTAGACATGTCAACAAGTACCAGTTACTTAACAAAATAGAAAATGGTCAGCAAACAGAATCATGAGTCAAGGCACACAACTTTGAGACAAAAGCCTCACCTAAGCTTCGCCTCAGCGACCGGTCCTGCACTTCCCGTATCCGCGCGACCGGTCCTGCACTTCCCGTATCCGCGCGACCAGTCCTGCACTTCGCGTATCCGCGCGACCAGTCCTGCACTTCCCGTATCCGCGCGACCGGTCCTGCACTTCCCGTATCCACGCGACCGGTCCTGCACTTCCCGTATCCGCGCGACCGTTCCTGCACTTCGCGTATCCGCGCGACCAGTCCTGCACTTCCCGTATCCGCGCGACCAGTCCTGCACTTCGCGTATCCGCGCGACCAGTCCTGCACTTCCCGTATCCGCGCGACCGGTCCTGCACTTCCCGTATCCACGCGACCGGTCCTGCACTTCCCGTATCCGCGCGACCGTTCCTGCACTTCGCGTATCCGCGCGACCAGTCCTGCACTGCCCGTATCCGTGCGACCAGTTCTGCACGTCCCTTATACGTTAAACTGCCGAAAATGTATAGTAAAAATACTACAGCCGATTTAACACCCCCACAAATGAAGTAAAAACAAGTTCGAAAAACTATTCACAGTCTCGAGAAAACTTAACTCAGTCGAACACAATAATCCAATCATTGCTAGAATATCTTTCACAAAGTATTCTTCAAAGGAGATCGCTCGCTCGGGTGCACCACAGTACAAATAAAGCGCAAACTTTGCTGTTATGAGCGACCGCCCTTAATCCTATCTACGGAGCAGTTTTTGTATTTTTATTTTATTTTAATATTTTATTCGAGTAATTGATGGTAACTGGTTACATATTCCTCGTACATGAGACATATAGAGACTACAATTGAAGTATCCCCCTGTGAATTCTGGTCACACATTTCCAGGATAAGAGCCAAAGGTGGTTTTGAACCCAACATTTTATACAGACGTATAAGTTTTTCAGGAACTAAAGCAGTAGAAGCTTTTCTCTAATGTTTTTCTAGTAGTAGCGTCGGGGGTCAGGTTGCCTCCTTCCCTCAAATATGGCGAGGGGGGTAATGGCTGATCTTTGCGTTATACTCGTGAACGGGTTCTTCTTTTTGGTATATTGGCGTGTGGTAGCTGACGTATAGCAAATAATTAAATTAAATTTAATGTTTGTGTTGCGTAATGTACTTAGATATATTATTTTGCGCAGTGTTGTATAGAATATATTTTTTTTTAACTGAACAGACAGTTGTGCTGCTGGGGAGTTTGTTGCGCCACTCCTTTTCTTCTCCCCAGCTAAAGCACTAGGAAGTGGTGAAGGGCGGGCGTTTTTGGGGACCTGTAATTTTGACGTTCGAAAAGTGCTGATTCTCAGCCTATTTTGAATAAATGACTTTTGATTTTGATTTTCTGCCTGATATCCCACGGCTTAATGCTGATCATACTAGTGCGGATGACCAGACCAGTGACCGCAATTACACAAATATACTCTCCTTGTACTCTATAGACATTGATAAAGCCATAAATAAACTGAAACCTAACAGCTCCATTGGCCTCGATAACATTCCCCCCTTTATCATTGAATGTTCAAAACACATTTTCAGTTATCCTCGCTGTCACATTTTAGAGGTTCCGTACCTCAATAGGAAAAAACGGAACCCATAAATTTCACTCGTGTGTCTGTCTGTCTGTCCGTCTGTCACAGCCAATTTCCTCCGAATCTAATGGACCGATTAAGTTGAAATTTGGTAAACGTATGAACTTCTGTAACCCAAATACGGGCGTGTAACGTAAATAAAAGAATTCTGAATATGGGTGACCCCATATTCAGAATTCTTTTATTCTTTTATTTTGGGGGCAGATAAGAAAATTAAAAAAAAGCTAATTGTACCGTGTGTCATATTAAATGAAAGAGCTTACTTTAAAGGTCGCATATATTTTTTTATATAATTTTAAAAGAAATAATCACTGTCCATGTGTTTTTCTTCCATACTTCTCTATTAGTCGTCATCTCGGTGGTTTTTCCCCCTTTCTGGCCATATCATCTTCCACACAGTCCATCCATCGTTTCTTTGGTCTTCCCTAACTCAGATAGCCCTCCAAGTTCATACTCAAAACTTTCCTGACGACTATTTACTCATTCCTCCGCATCACTTGCGCACATTCCATGACAACCGATTTCCACACAATCTTTTCAGACACCGGTATCACTTTCAGACTTTCCTCTTACATACCCATTTCTTATTATATCTATTCGCGTAACATAACACCACACATCCCTCCTAGCATTCTCATCTCAGCTGCATGCAATTGCCTTTCATTCATTCTTTTTATGGCCCAACATTCAGATCCATACAAGACAGCAGGTCTAACCATTGTTTTATAAATCTTCCCCTTGAGTTTAAGGGGAATGCGGGAGTCGCAAATTGTTCCCGTGACCTGCCGCCATTTCATCCATCCAGTGTTAATCACCTCACCAGGCAGAGTTCGGTACACCTAGCACAAACTTCTATCAGAAAGTTGCCATCAACTTACATAGGAATGAATGCCATGAATTTTTAGAATAAACAAGTAAGGAATCGGTATCACAAACATTTTTGTTTGATAAAAGCTTTCTATTGAGAGTCACTTTACGACAACATTCCGTAGATCCAATATTTGTCCTATAATTAAATACACACACATACAATATTACCACAATCACCGCTACGCTAATGGTCCCAGACGTCTGCTATCTCGCTCAAAATCAGACATCCACTCCGAACTCTGATAAATCAAGCTTAGATGCCATTTGACAGATCTGAGGCGAAGTGATGTTATTCATCAATAAATAAGATCAGCTGTGAAGGAATATGTGCTGTGGAATGGGTGTAGATGACTTAACTCTTATTTATAAAATATTGCAATGTCTCTTTACCTGTTAGTGTGTTTATAATTCGAGAACCATCGTTATCTTCTATCTATCTAATAATAAAGCAGTAGTGTTTGTATTTTTTTGTATTTTATTTTATTTTATTATTTTTGGAAAACTTACAGAAAAAAATAAAGTATAAAAAAAACGTATATAAAATAAAATAAAAGTATATAAAAGTATATAAAACTTAAATAAAACTTACGTATGTATGTTTGAACGGGCTAATCTTTAGAACTACCAGTCGGATTTAAAAAATTCTTTTTGTAATTGATAGCCTGGGCTATCATTTACAAAAAGAATTTTTTTCTTGAGAAAGGGTGTGGGTTATTTAACATCACACTACGACTATTAGCGAATACGAAGTAATAGCGCAGGCAGGCGATGCAATGCGACGCGGTGGGTCGCAGGAACAAGAAATTTGACGCGGACGAAGTCGTGGGTACACATTAGTCCGTTTATAATAATGTTGTCAGAATACTTACATTGTTATGGCGTCAAAATCTGTGTGAAATAAAAGAGAATAAGGTAAAAAAAAGTAAATAAAAAAAAAAAAAAAAAAAAACCTGACTGCCTAAAATGTGTACTTTAAAAAAGATGGAAACAAGATGACATAATCGCATGCAGTATGAGGCAATGGTCTTTAAATTTAAGAATTATCTTATCTTAAAATTTAAGAAAATGCGTCCATCATTTCCATCATTTTTAGAATTCACTTTTTAGGCAGTCGGTTTTTTTTAGTTACTTACGATTATTTTTATTCTGTCATTATATTAAGTAACGCTTTATGTAACGGTCGTTAAAATTATTTTTCATAGCAGTAAAATTCTGGGTTTATTACTCGATTATGAGAATTGTATACTGAATTATATTATAATAATTATTTTTCATGCCATTAAGACTTATTTGGAACCGTGCACCTACTTCACATCTAAATTGCATATTACAAAATTGATGGAAAATAAAGAAAATAAATATTAATACCAGCAGTGAAAGGTGTTCTATTATGTATAGGACGGACAATGTAATAAACCTTGCACTGTATAAAGCATAACCGGATGACCTATTTAACTAATTGAATGCCCTAATAACCAGGTTCATGTCGTAATCACTGTGATTGTTACTGGCAGGCGGAGTGGCCGCGCGAACTTTTGATTTGCAATAAAAACTTTTTTCCAAAAAAAATCAACCGACTTACAAAAAAAACCCCACAAAGTGAAAAATAACTTTCAACTTCGGAAGTCGGTGTCTTTGGATCTGTATTTTACTTTTTTTTGCCACCGACTTTCGAAGTTAAAGTTAT
Organism: Dicycla oo; assembly: GCA_948252095.1. Taxonomy (NCBI): domain Eukaryota; kingdom Metazoa; phylum Arthropoda; class Insecta; order Lepidoptera; family Noctuidae; genus Dicycla; species Dicycla oo. Next base: position 27,055,471 of record OX411730.1, read on the forward strand.
TTTTCACTTTGTCGGTTTTTTTTTGGAAGTCTGTTGAGTTTTTTGGAAAAAAGTTTTTATTTTTCACTTTTTAGTGGGTCAGTTTGTAATTTATCTAAGTTACAATAACCTAATGTCAACTTCTCATCACCTTTTACAAAATATTTCGTTTTCTGATGCAGGAACGTTAACTGTTGACAATGCTTAAATTATTTGGCAACATTATTAAAGTAGGTACCTAATCGAATCGCAACCCTTGAAATACTTATTATTGAGTAGTTCCGGTGGCCATCTGTGATCTTCATCATCAGTTCCACTTCACCAAATGGTACTTTCTAAGAACAAATGCACGAGTTACTATAAAAAATACCCAAATATCTATAGGTGTGCCTATAATATTTGAAGAGTCCCGTCAATTTCTCCAGGATCCCATCATCATCATCATTGTCATCACCTGATGACAATGGGACCAACTAGAAAGTATACCCTTTTTTTTTTTTGTGGATGGGAAATTATCAAATAACTTCTCCCGCTCTGGGTGGAGCGGAAGGGCGTGTCAGACTTTTACTGACTAAAACCCACCCGTGTTCCTTCAGTTGCCTATGCCAGGGCCACGGTATCTTTTTCAAACAACCCGCGACCCCAGCGGCATCGGCCCTGTTGGACCCCATCTTTTGCTGACATCTCTTTGAGGCGCGCGTGGAACACAACGCGCCGTCGACCCGGGCCTGGTCCTCACCGGACGGCGAGCTACCCACTACTCACCGTCCGCAAGCCCGCGCCTGCGGTGGCCGGGAATCGGCTATCGATTCCCGCCGCCCAGGGCGTCTCCTGCGGCGACTGAGGGCGTGAGGCTGCCTCTCCCTCACGCGTTCCGCCTCCTCCTTCGCGAGCATTACCGCTTCGCAGAAGGAGGTGACGGGCTCCCATGCACTCTCGCTCCGCACCATGGCCTGGAGCAGGCTCGGACGCGAGAGATCGCCGCCGCCGATCGCCTCCGTGAGAACACGGCGGTGCTCTGCCCAAGCCGGGCAGACCTCCACTGTAAGAAAGTATACCCTAACAAATAAAAAAAATAATTTTCCAAATCGGTCCAGCCGTCTTCCAGTAATCGGGGAACATACATAAAAAAAAGATACCGACGAACTGAGAACCTCCTCCGTTTTTTCTCTCTCTCTTCTTCTCTCTCTTTTCTTCTCTCCTCAAGACACCGCATAGCCTAAGACAGTGAGTGGGTCTAGAAGCTTGAAATTTTGATCAAGTTTTTCTTAAGGTGAGCACTAAGGAAAGATATTTGTAATCTAACCTTTTTTCACCATCTCCCCCTGCTACCCGATTGCTAGAGCTAGAAGACAGGAGGGAGTCGAAATCAACGTATTTCAATTTACCTTTTATAAATCAAACCTGCACCCATGGAATAGATAAATAAAGCCAATTCGTATTGACTGATTCCGAATTGATATTGGCCGATTCATACTGACGTCCTTCAACATCGCTTGCAGCGGACACCTCATCTGCGTTCACATGTTAATTATACAGCTCAGTTCAAGATTGCCGAAACGAGAGAAGTAAAAGGGATGCGAGAGTGTTTCATCATTTCATGTCAATTATCTGAAGAATTCGCTATAGTCAGGTCTTGAGATGTTGTTTTTTTTTATGTAGTTCAGCAATCGACTGATTCTTAAATAAAGACGAGGGTAGACATAAACTGTAGAATACTTATACGGCACTGCATTGCTTGGCATTATGAAACTAAAACTATAAAATTGACTTTATTTAGCGTGAGAATTGACTTTTTTTTTTGCTGAATGTATTATTTATCCAAAATCTGTAAATGCAGTCTGTTAGCAATTACTCAAAAAGTTAAGGTCAGTCGGTCAGTCTCCTAAGAACGTTTCCCTGTACCACGAACGGTTAGTACCTGCCCTTATTGCCCCGCCTCAACAAACCGCGTGCTACTTGTGCCGGCTTACGCTATCATACTAGATGTTCTTCGTAACAAATTTAAAATTACAAACAGTGCTAGCCCTAGGCACTCTCGAATTAATTATTGAGTTTACCCCACCCCCCTCCCGCCCCGCTCTGGGGACCTCCTCAAGTATCGCTGGAGGGCAGACATCATGACATGATTCTCACGACAGTGTATTAAATATGCTTAGAACAGACGTGTTGGGTTGTTTAGGTATTTGGCAAATTGCAGGGTCGCAGACGTCGCAGTTTATGTTCCAGCACGAAGTAAATGATTCCTAAAAAGAAATTCTAAGTCAACGTTGATTTAATAGGAAATTAATATGGTTTCATGTGAGGCATAAGACCTTTCATATACCGGTGTTAGGGATGTCAGCTAGACATTACCTAGCCAGTCGTTAATGAAGATCAAAACAACTATAGATAGGATGTATGAAATATAATACGATTAGAAAGGGGGTGAATGTTAAAAGAGTTGTATGGAAGAAGACAACATGCTGTGTCGATCACAAACAAATTGGGATAAAGGCAAAAAACCGGCCAAGCGCGTGTCGGACCACGAACAATGAAGGGTTCCGTAGTTGGGATGAATTTATCCCGAAAACATAGTTAACATTGTAGTTTAAAAACATGGTCATCGACATACGTCACAGCCAATTCTCCATCTACAAAATGTTAGTTTTTTAACGCATTTTTTTATGTGATAAAACTACAAATTAACGATTTTCGGACTTTTTCCATCACCTGTGCTGTAAGACCTTGCTTCTAGCCAAATTTCATGATTCTAGGTTAAAGGGAAGCAGCCTACAGGGTTTGATTTACTTACGAGTATCAAAATATATCGCATAAATGGCCGTATTTTTTTATTGCGTTGACTTAGAAGCTTGACTTTTTAGAGCTCCAAGGGACCGTAGAGGTTACGGTCCCTTGGAGCTCTCAAGAACGCGTTTAAATAATAACAAAACTAATACTTTACGCATTCCTGAGAAAAGACAGATGGACAACGAAGTGATCATAAAAGAGTTCCGTTTTTTCCTTATGAGGTATGGAACCCTAAAAACTACTTCCGTTACGTTGTCTCAAGTATAAACCAGGGCACTAGTTTCTGAAGTAAGGCAATATTCCGGACAGAGGCACCCCTAACTATCAAATAAATTATTGAGCCCCACTTAGAGTTCATTTGGACGTCGCCATTGAACTTTGACAAAGAGCGCTATATTTATAACGGCGTTCGGAACTGTTACATATTCAGTTAATGTTCTCTACACTGTCTCGGACGAGACGAACCTTCACTTGACATGGATAGCTCGTGCACGATACAGATTATGATTGTTTATTACAGGGTGGCTGATTTCCTAGAAGCCTCTCTTCATGGGCTTTCCGTTCCATGTTTTTTTTTTAGCGATTATTTAAAGTTAATGAGAAAACTTAGCTCAAAAGGAAACAGCTGGTTCGACAGAATTTCGTTTCAGACTTTCAGTTCCTTAAAATTAAATAAAGGGAGCAAATACTTCACAGTAGTTTTAAAAACTCTTATGAAACGTCGGCTTGCTTTTATTCAGTTTTTCATTTCCTGGAGTTCTAAGAAATTTACATGAAACAATTAAAGTTTTTCAAAAATCTGATTTTTGTAATCGATTTCATTGGTAGAACAGAAGCAATGGCTTTTATTTTGACAGTTCAACAACATTCATGGCATTTTTACGTGTTGAGCAGACAAATTGTCCGAAAATTATGAAGCAATGGATTAGTAATATGCTTCAAAATCATTTATCAAACCACTGTTCCAGTGATCACACTGATGATTATTCATTTAATTGTTCAAATCTAGTAATACCGAAACTAACATAACTGCTTTTAGGGTTCCGTACCAAAATAGTAAATAGTCTGTTTGTCACAGCTGGATATCTCAAGAACCACTAATGCTATCAACTTGAAATTCGGAATAGTTTTTGATGACGTTTGCCTATTTTGCAAATAAGAAATGTATATTGTTTTTGTGCAACAGGGACTGAAAGGCGATCTTAAAAAATCGAAGTAGGGCTACTAGGGCATGTGGGGTGTCATATGAAAGAGCACTGTTTGCACATTCTTAAACATTCTTTTTCTTGTTTTTTAGGCCACGTAGTTTTCGACCTTTGATGAAAAATGTAAAAAAAAAACCTTTCCCCCTTATCTCCGAAGTATGCATAGAAAAAAATCTGAAATTATTCTGTGTGATAGAAGTTTATGTAAAGATTACAGGAAAATAAAACGATGTCTCTAAATAGCACAGTTTTTTTATACATGATGATACGGAACCCTCGGTGCGCGATTCCGACTCGCTCTTGACCGGTTTTATTTTTAAATTGTTTTATGTGACTCTTTTGAATTGTTTAGTTTTGCAGCACAAACTAGACCACAGGAAATCGTCACTTTTATGCTTGTCTCAGAAAGAGCAATAAATAAACCAAGTGCGCATATGTATAAACATAGGTTTTGTCTGCATAGTTAGGGTTCCGTACCTGAAAAGTAAATAACGGAACCCTTATAGGATCACTCGTGTCTGTCTGTCTGTCCGTCTGGCACAGCCTATTTGCTCCGAATCTAATGGACCGATTAAGTTGAAATTTTGTACACATGAATTTCTGTGTTCCCAACACGGCCGTATAACATAAATAAAGGAATTTTTATTATGGGGGTCACTTTTGCGGGGCAAATAAGAAAATAAAAAAAAGTTTTGCAAATTGTACCGTGTGACATATCAAATCAACGGGGATGACTGAGAGGGTCTCAAATATTAGATTTTTTTTTATAATTTTAAAATATTATAAATAGTTTAAAATTTATGGAAATAGACGAAAATTAACCATTCCTCCCTTATCTCCGAAACTACTGAACCTAAAATTTAAAAAAAAAAATACAGAAAACAGTTTTGTACCTATGGATTACAGGAAAACCCGTAAGAAGTCTATTGTATCTCTCAATATCGTGCGCACAAACTTACATTTGCACTTGGAATGTATGGGCGAACATGTTTTTCAACTACAATGTTAAGTTTATTCTAGGGATAAATTCATCCCAACTACGGAACCCTTCATTGTGCGTGGTACGACACGCACACAGCTGATTTTTTTAATAAGAAATCTACATTCACTTGTATTGGACTAACACCTTAATGTACGGCGTCACTATCTTAAAAACAACATTTCTTCGTATATTAAACTCGGAGCAAATTATCTCAATATTAAACTAAAGCCAACCTTAGGTATACATATTGTTTACTGCTTTCTTACATCGAATCGTTATTAATGTGAGCATATTCCTAGCAGAGTCTAATAAACGTTGAGCGCTAAACCCTGACTAAGCCTAGCTTAAATTGTAGGTATGTCTAAATATGTGCTTGTTAGAGATATATGCTCATAAGCTAGCATATTGTACCGGTGTTCTTGTGTGTAGCAGATGGTGTCTTACATTGAAATACTGCGAGAGTGTTTTGTTTATCCGTAGTATGTATATACTACGGATAAACAAAACACTCAAAAACTGAATAAACTTCTCTCCCAAGAGTATTCTTGGTAGAGAAGTTTATTCATTTTATAGTGATAGAGGTACCTAAAGACTGAAAGTAAACTAGTAGTTCAGCGAACATTATACCTCGTGAGCACAAACTTTTTTGCAAAAATTTCTAGTGACCTTATTGTAAAACTAATTTGTTTTAAAGCCTGTTTTTAGAGAATTCTTTTTTTTTTCATTTGAGATGGGTTTGCTCTTGAATCTAGTCTAGGTCAGAGGTGACATAGACAAAGTCGACGATGTAGTGAGCTTACCCAAAGATTCTCAGATTCCTATAATTATTTTCAGAATTTATTTTTATTTAGTTTTATGATGAGAAGACGGTCGCAGGTGTAGCACCTGCGACCGTCTTCTCCATCCAATCCCTACCTAGTAGTTAATTGACCGATTCTACTGGTAAAAATCTAAGTGAGCAATTTACTGAATTTTGAAGTGTATTCTGCACATCACCCCGAAGATCCTCACCAATTTTTTTATGAGAACAATTTAAAGTTACTACCTTTTAAATAAAAAATAACATCACAATCGGATCTCATAAGGCGGAAATATCCAGTGTGACGTTGCAAAATAGGAATCCCAACTGATGTCGCAACATCAGTTGGGAGTCGAGGAAGCTCATGACACCGACCTGTCATTCGTTCCATTACGGCTGTAGAGACGGCGTCGTGTTCGTTGTTTGAAATTCAATAGTTGTTTTTTTACCATTAATATTCTGCTATTAATTGGTTGTTAATTAATAATCATCCCAAATTTAAAACCCACATCTAATTGTAAAGCTAGTTAGGGAAAATAATTATCGTGATCGTAACTCGAGAATCGATTTGATTTAAGAATCTGTGGTCGAAGCTTCTAGGACTGAAAATTGATAGGATGAGGAAGATATTTTTGTACTGACCACAATGCCTCCGTTGACATTTTTATTGCACCAGTTTTGAGATATTCTAGACGGTGTGCAAATGATCCCGATAGGATTGTCGTTCTTTATGGCGTCTTAAACTGTGAGTATACTACAATCTTTTCTGTCCATGCGTGGAAGTCTTGAGATCTTGATCTTGAGAAAATATTGAGAATTTATCTGATTGAGCTAGAAGTTATTCAGTTTTCAGCTGCCGGACCCTCAAAAGCGATCTTGAATTTCCTTTGTCATAGTCTCTTGCTAGTATTCGCCCTGGCATACCGTGTTTTGGAGACGGAGTATGTCAGAGCGAATACCTACCTTTAAATAAGTAAAGAGTTTGTGTAATGGGGAGTTTGTTACGCCACTTCTTCTTCCGTGGAAGTGGTAAAAGGCGGGCGTTTTGCGGGACTGTCTTATGTAATTTTGACTTGTCTATAAGTATATTTGGGTACAAGGAGGGTATATTTGTGTAATTGCTGTCACTGTTCTGGATTCGCACTAGTATGGTCAGCATTAAGCCATGGGATATCAGGCAGAAAATCAAAATCAAAAGTCATTTATTCAAACTAGGCAGAAAATCAGCACTTTTCGAAAGTCAAAATAATAAAACGCGGCGGGCGTTTTGGGGGACTGTCTTATGTAATTTTGACTTTCGAAAAGTGCTGATTTTCAGCCTAGTTTGATTTTTGATTTTGATAATTGTTTTGGTTTTTCTTTAATAAACTTAGTAATGTATCAGGATCTACTTGTTTAATTGATTTCTTCCCTACAGCTTATACCTAATCATTTTTACAGGCACGGTTAGGAGTAGTCTCACATAATAAACCGATAGCATCTTAGGTTTATCTACAAATATCTGTAACTAACAATATCCGGGCTTACACCAGTAGGCCCCTTTTTTGCAGCTTTTTGGAGGAAGTACCCTCGAATCGAAATCCCGACGACCGAAAAAATCTATAAAGTCGTAAACCCTGTACATCAAGTTTCATCCAGGTCGTTGTAAAATACGAGCTTTAGAGGCGTACCAACAAACTGACAGGGGAAAGCAAATTTTGCCAGAGTTAAAGTAGAGACGCTTCGCTCGCGAGTGTCAAAAAAGTACTAAAAAACCTCTTTGACAGACGGAAGAAAAAGTGAAGTTATCATCATCATCTTGCTGACCTGATCCCATGTTACTTGGGGTCGGCACAACACGTTTTCTTCTTCCATACTCCAACCGTCACACTATCATTCACTCCTTTCGCTTTCATATCATTCCTCACACCATCCATCCATTTTTCGAAAAATTGAAGTTACTCGTATAAAGTTTCCAGAGAGCAAACCAAAATACTATTTTAACACGAATAAAAATCTGTCCGTTTTACATCGCACAATACCTACTATGGTGTGCGTGCAATCTAAATTCGATGTTTTCATGTCAAAACTGATTCGTTGTTTCAGGGACCACCACCAGTCTTCTATAGGCAATGCAAACGGTACTTATACACAGTAATTACTGTACATATAACCCACTTCGATAACGAACCATTAAATTACAAATCAAAGTATATTCAAACGTTCATTTAGTATATATTTACGTTGCTAAGTGAATATTGGACGACATTATATGCAATGAGCGCGGCTGGCGGGAAGCCAATTGTGTTAGAACAGCACAGATGTCTAGGTACAGAAGGTAAGGTTGGCTTCATACAACGAGCGAAAACAAGCGCACGCACGATATACTCGTATTTATATGTCGCAGTAATATGGTTACAGCCGTGATATATCCCTAGAGATATCTAGCGGTATAGTTATATGAAAGCGGTTCATAACTACCTTACTAGGAATATAACTATTAGGGTACTCCGACAGTTATGAACCGCTTTATATAGCTATATCCCTGAGGCAATAACTATGTCACGGCTGCAACCATCTTACTGCGACATACAAAGACGCATACTTACAGCGATCTCAAACAAATGCCGGTCGCGAGCGCGGTTGTCTTCGAGACTTTCACTCGCTGTACGTGAAGCTTGTCTATGTGTACGTGCGTTTTCTGTCGTTATATGGACCCGGCCTTCTGTACCTATCTATTTTGTGGTATTGGTTTGAAAACGATGCCCGGCGGTACTGTGGGCAATTGGGCACGGACGAAACATGATTGATTGCAGGCAAAATTGATGGATAGACTTATTGAGATGTTGTATAAGAAGTGTCCTCGAAAGTATAATACAATGTCAACCATTGGTGGTGGTTGGTTTTGCTAACATTGGTGGAGTACACACGGTAACTAGTTACCGTAAAAATTATAAAGTTGTTAAAATTATACGAGTATAACAGTTTTTACTGGTAGTTCTGCGAACAGTAGACCTCGCGAGCACTAACTTTTTTGCAACAAAATTAATATAGGTACCACTAAAATTATTTAATGTTTGACGGGACCGAACCATTTGGCGAGCGACAATGACAGCGTGATCTAGCGGTGCACAGTAGCGCCATCTAGTGACCTTACTAAATACTACTACTACTGGTTTTACAGCCTCGTTTTAGAGAATATTCTAATAATTATTTTCAGGATTCTAAAGTTTTGCGATGAGAACGTGGTCCCAGGTGCTCCATCAATCCCTGTCTAGTAGTTAAAGGGCCGATTCTACTGGTAGAAATCTCAAAGTCTGCGTTTTACTGCATTTTGAGGAGTTATTGTTTCGGCTCACCACGCCGAAATCCTCATCAAATCTTCACCAAATTTTTATGAGATCAACTTAAAGTAATCAGATAAACCTTTCAAATAGAAAAAGAACAATCGAAATCAGATCTCATAAGGCGGAGATATCCAGTGGCCACCTATTTGGCCCTTTTTGGAGAAAGTATATCTCCAGTCAAAATCCCCGACGATAAAAAATGCTACGAGTATAAATGCTATATTCAAATTAAAACTAAAAGAATTTTCAAAAAGGTTTTGAGAATAAGTACAATTAACATATTTCATAATGTTTTATCCATTTTATTACTTTTATTTTTTATTATAATCAATGATTATTGTATTATTGTCCCTGATTATGTAAACTGCATAAAAATACGTTTCATAGTTTAGAAGAACAACGCGTTTTTCTTTCTTTCTTCTTCTTTCTATAAAGTCGTAAATCCTGTATACCAAGTTTCTTCCAGATCGTTTGTAAAATACGACCTGTAGAGGAGCAGCAACAAACTGACAGGCGAAAGCTTTTGCCAGACTTGAAACAGAAACGCTTCGCTCGCTTCACTCGCTCCATCAATTACCGCTGTCTGATACTGAGTGGCAAAAAGCAGATGAAAATGACACTGACACTTAAAAAATACCTACTGTACGAATATCAAAGGAGTTCTATTTGAGAAACAGATTAGACACAAGTCAGACAGTAGCCCCAAACGTAATCATCTACCTTAATATGTATGTAGGGCAGCTAAAATGTTTGAGTAAAATATGCAGCCACATGTACCGGACACGGTGCTTAGTATTCCGTGGAAAACGGAGTAATTCTACCTAAATATTAAATGTAAGCGCAGCCTGTCGTGAAATGTGGGAATTACTTATCAACTGTGCATTTTAGTGAAACCGTTTTGTAACGGACTTAATAGGTTGGGGAAAAAGTTTCTTCGCATTTTTTAAGAAAATTCAAAACATTTTTTAATATAGTTTATTTACATTTAACTAAAGTATGTAGGTACCATTTTGTTCGATAACTTTTTGCCATCTTGTAGGTAGGGACATGATCCCATTGCTATAGAAATTTTGGGACTTCTGGTCAAAATACCGCGACAAGTGGTTTTGGCAGTCCTCTCGTGATGTTAACCTGACACTGCCTAAAGAATTCTGAAGAGACCGAAACAGGTGGAAATCTGAAGGTGCAAAGTCAGGATTATACGGCGGATGCATTAACACCTCCCAGCCAAACTCTCTTAATTTTTACTGAGTGGCTAAAGATGTGTGAGGTCTAGCGTTATCATGATGAAAAACCACATCCCTTCTGTTGATTAATTCCGGCCGCTTTCTCTCAACTTCTTGCTTTAATCTCATCAGTTGTTCGCAGTAGAGTTCAGAATCGATGGTCCTGCCTGGTGGTAACAGCTCATAATGAATAATGCCCTTCCAATCCCACCACACACACAGCATCACCTTGTTGCGGGTTAACCCGGGTTTCGCCACAGTCTGTGAAGCCTGACCGGCCTTTGATCACGACCTTTTTCGCACGTTCTTGTCATACGTGATCCACTTTTCATCACCAGTTATCAGCTTCTTCAAAAATGGTTCGGTTTCATTACGTCGTAATAAAGAATCACAAATGAGTACACGGTTCTTTAGGTTTCTTTCAGTGAGCTCGTGAGGTACCCAAATGTCGAGCTTTTTTGTGTACCCAGTTTTTTTCAAATGCACCAAAACTGTTTTGTGGTCACTTTCCAGTTCTTCAGCGACGTCGTAACTACTGATATCATCTTGCTCTACTTTTTCAAAAATGGCATCCATTTTATCCGTAATAGGGCGACCAGAGCGACGTGCATCTTTGACATCAAAATTTCCGGATTGAAAACGCTTAAACCAAATTTGTGCTACTCTCACAGACAGTACACTAGGTCCATAAATATCGCAAATTTTTTTCGCGGCTTGCGTTGCATTTTTACCTTTTTTGTAGTAAAATTTTAAAATGTATCGAATTTCTTCATTAGATTCACTCATCTTGACGGTACGAAAAACAAATGAAAATCACACATTTTCCTAATTTGAATTTGGAATTATGTTCTTTAAAATTTAAACTTTCAATGATACCAAAACCAGCCAGATACAAATAGTATAGCCAAAGAGATTTTATTACAAGTTCATACATACTATAATGCGAAAAGACTTTTTCCCCAACCTAATATTTTGGAGCATAGTGAACATTCACGTTTTGAGGATTAATAACATTTTACGAGTAGATGGTTTTATGTTGCTTGAATGTTTGATCGAAAAGGAAACTTAACTCAATAAATAAACTCTAACTGTTCTCAATGTACATGTTACGGGTAATGCTAGAAACCTTCGTTTACCCAGGGTTACTTAGTATTACCAAAGCTTTTAGAGTAAAGTCCGAATACATCATCATTTATCATTCTCCTGCCCTTATCCCATTCTATTTGAGATCGGTGCAACATGTGCCTTTTTTCCATACTTCTCTATTCGTCGTCATCTTTAAATAATTGGAATAAATTTTGATTGCCCATACACACCTAGGTCTACCCAACACTGGCTGGGTAATTACATTCTCTTGTGCTTAAACGGACCCTGGCACTCGCCGGCCGCTGCCGCGCCACCGCTCGCTCCACTCGCTCGCACCGTGGGTTGTGTGGTCATAGTTCTGACCTTAACTAACCTACACCTGGTTATTAATGATTAAAATCCCGTAAATCCTACATTAAAATTTAATTAGAATTATTATTCAGGCATTATCCAAACTCTTTGAACCTAGAACTTAGAACCAAGTTTTACCCCGGCTTACTTGGAATGCCCATTCTAAGTAAACCGGGATAAACCTAGGTTTACTCAATCTTCTAGCATTACCCGTGACATGTCATATAAGGTGACTTTTATGCCTCATCCTTGATGAATAAGATAAGAAAACCCTTAACAGATGTTTTCAACACATAATCCAATAAAGAACACAAAGTTGATATTAAAGCATAAAGCTAGAGCTCACAAAAGAATTTACTCAAAATTTTCCGAGTGACTTGCGAAAGGGATGGAGGATCAAATTAACATAGTTCTTCACAGCACAAAAATAACCAGAGAAACTTGACCCCTTTCATTTCACCTTTAAAACAGAACGCAGATTATTCGAAACACGAATATTTTGATGTTCCAAAGAATTTTACTTATTGTGAAATAAAAAATATAATAAGTCGGCAAACGAATTTCAATTATACTTGGCTTTTTCTGTTTTAGGCAAAACCAGTAGGAGTAAATGAGAGGGGTATATTACTGTCGAGTTCTAGAAGCTTAGTGGTTTTCAATCAACTTGGCAAAGGGCGGGCGATTGGTTAGTTACGGAGATATGTCGCCTTTGACTTGGAGCCTTTGGAGATATCCGTGTTTATTGAGAATTTTTCACACAGCCGCTAATGAAATACTGTTACGATTTCCACTTGGGCACATGTGGGAAGCGGAAAACCGTAATCGAAACCTGTGTGTATCGACATCGGAGAACAACGTAGAGTTGCAAGTTATCAAGAGTCATCATAATATAAACAAGGGTCCTACAAACTATAATATAATACTTTCTACAACTGTTTTTTTTTTCAATTAGTTCTAACAGATATCCGAAAGCAATTCATAAGATGTAGAGTACCTAGACAAACCAAAACCGTTTGTATTGTACAATACACCTCAAATACTTTTCAAACAATTGCATTTCTCATACAAGTTACACTAGAAGTTGTATTCGACTTGGCAACTATAAATATTAGTTCGCCAACACTTTATGAGTGGCATTTGAAGATTTACGGAAGGAAGCCGAAAAGTTGTTAAAGAATTTCTGTTAAAAATGTGTTTCCAACATAATGTTGTACAGTACGAATTATTTCGGGAGGATAATGTGAGATTATTTGTTATTCCAGCTTACACATTTCAATGTGAACATAACTGAATTATCATTGGATTCCTTGTTAGATTTGACAAGACGTCTTTTGGCAAACGAAGCCAAGGGTCATTTAACAATAAAATGATTGAGAATACAGAACACTGACATGATGAAATAAAACAAATGAACACAGCTACTTATCAATTAGGTGCCAAAACACACGATACGATGTCGCATCGTAGCACGTTGCGACGTCGTGTCACGATGAGATGCCGTCTCGTGGAAATCTACGACGTATACAATGCACGGCATCTTTTATTAGCACTCGTTGTTCATGCCCGGCGTCGCCCGGGTGATTTTATGTCTCTATTTTTGGTGGTTTAGGCTGTGTGTTGTCTATTTTCATACAAAAATACCATCCAAACTGACTTTTCCGGTGAATTTTCCAAAAAAAAAATCTATCATACAAACCTTATCCTACAATTACAGACATAACAAAAAAGAATTCGTCAAATAAGTGCAACCGAAGACGTCCTGTCAACATTCCAATTTAGATTTTTCGGCTGTTCCTTTAGGTGTTTTCTAATTTTCTTTTTTCCTAAACCACGCTGGTAAAGAGGCGAACCACCATTAAAAAAAATGTCAAATCGGTTGAGCCATTTTCTAGTTTTTGCGAGACTAACGGCAACTGTATTTTGTAACTATACAGGGTTATTGGTAAAACACCAACAACCTCTTAAGGGGTCATTGTACTCATCATTACGGACAATTTTTACTATGGGAACAAACCAGCAATCGCAAAAAAAATCAGCTGTTCAGTACATTTATGTTCGCATAATTCGTCTAAATGTACAGAACAGCTGATTTTTTTTCGCGATTTCAGGTTTGGTCCCATAGTAAAAGTTGTTCATAATGATGAGTACAATGACCCCTTAAGAGGTTGTTGGTGTTTTACCAATAGCCCTGTATAAGAAGATAAGAAAAAGAAAATTTTTGTTTCATGAAAGTAATGCCGTATGCTAAACGAGGCGAAGTTAAACTCTAACACGAAGACTTCATTAAGTACTGAATAAAGACACCCCTTTGAACGTTTCAATGAAGAGTTAAAATTATTTTGTAAACTAGGGTTGTGCCGTTGCATAATTATAAGTCGATTTTTTTTCATGTAAGGTATCTTGACAGAGTATTCTACGGCTGTGGATTGCAGTAAAGTGATTTAATTGTATGACTAAAAAAAAGGAATAAAAATAATTATCGACTTCAAAATGAAACTCAAAATTATGAAATCTTAACTTTAATTTCGGATGTCGGTGTCTTAGGCCCTGTTTTTTTTGTTTTTTGCCACGGACTTCCGAAATTAAAGTTATTTGAAATTTTATTTTGAGTTCATTACTGTTTAAAGTCGATTTAGTTAATTTTTTTCAATTACTTTTTATTTCGAAATCACTCAAATATGTGTTTGTAATAAGTAGTTTAATAGTTTTGTTGTAAATATAGCACTAGAATTTGATAAAAAATTTGAGATGCTTTCCCTTTGACCCGTAGCTCGTATCAATAAGCCAGACCGTCACATTTACACATATTAGTCTATATCTTGAAAACTCCTAAACCGATTTTTGATGAAACTTGTACTGTTCTCTAAGTTGAAGTAAATTTAAGTCAATAAAGAAAACATGGTCACAATCCTATTAATAGTTTCGGAGAAATGAAACATACAAATGTTTGTCCACGCATATGTTTGTATATATGTATTTTTGTACATACATATATAAAAACATATTGTATAAGTATTCATTTGGAAGCCCTAATATATGTGAATATATTGTAGCTCCAATAATATTACACACATATGTGTCGAATTGCTAACCTCCTTTTTTGAAGTCGGTTAAAAAGAAGTCACTATTTTCATTACAAACCTGGCTTTGATTTAATTGGCTTATTTAATTTGGCTTTAATTTGATATGCTAAAATTACTAAACTTTCTCATTTCCTTTATATTATATGAGTAGCAAAATAGTTATGTCAGTGAATTAACCCGATTGAATAGGTAAACAAATACATCAAAGCCCCCAATCCTTCCTCGTAATTTTAATAATCGATAAATCACTGTCTCAAGTCGATCGACTAAGAATTAATACTCTCGACTAATTAGCAGCAGCGCGCATCACTACGAAGAGTTGAGACAGTTTTATTGGATTTCACAGCGAGGTACCGTTACTCAGAGTTTTTACTTTTTACCATAGACGTACAAGGCAATAAAAGTATAAAAGTGACATCGAAAGAATTTCAATTAATTTCAATGCCTTTTCCCAAATATGTTGGGGTCGGCTTCCAGTCTAACCAGATGCAGCTGAATACCAGTTTTTTTTACATGGAGCGACTGCTATATATATATATTTTATGAATATACACCGATTTCTCCGTCAATTTGTGAACTAAAAATAAAACTTTGAAAAATAACTTTTTCAGAAGTCGGTGGCAAAAACTAAAATACAGATCCAAAGACACCGATTTCTGTAAAAGTTATTTTTACTTTGTAGTGCTTTTGTTGGGTCGGTATTTTTTTTTTTTGTAAAAAAGTTTAATTTTAATTTTTTTATACGTCACATTTAGTGCAAATAAATGTATTTTTTTCTTTGTTTCTTTCCAGACAGTAACAAAATTCTAACTTCTGTGTCGTTTGTTTCCTTCGATAAAAGTAGCCAAAAAATTCTCGGACAAACTATGTCAAAATTCAACGACGACAAAAACGACGAAAATTTGAAGATCGGTTGCGTTATTGGGGCGCTAACACTAACTAAAGATAATGTTACACCATCATCAAAAAAGGAAGCTTTGTATTCAACTCGTACGCGTTTTTTTAAAACTACTTCATAAATAAATTTTCTATTTCTACTAGAACCGTTATACTCCAGCTCATGCCCTTGTTAGCTCTGACAATGTGACAGCCACACTTTCACACGAACAAATGCCACTTCTATCATTACGATATCCGTGTTGTCTACTATGAAGAACATTCCTTTGTTTATGTTCACGGTGAGTTTTATGAAAGATAACGTTATTTTTGCTGAATCGCTGAGATTGTATCTTCCTTTGTGCTCGTTTGTTTAATTTCCGCGATGAATGAACAAAATTTGTGGTTTGGGTACAACTTTAGTTTTGCTCTTTATTTCATGTAGGGGCATTATTTTAACAGCATTTTAAGATAGGCAGTAAAAGAGCAGTAAGCGACGTTGGAGAATTCAAGATTACTTTAAAGAGAATTCTCGTGTAGGTAGTGCTCAAACTGTGTGTGAGCTTGCTCTGACCACTTACTTTATGTGGGTAGCCATTAGGTAACTAAGATGCAACTCATTACAAGCTTTTATTTAGTTTCTCTTGTCCCGGTGTCTGTCTGTGATCGAATCCTGCAAGTTAAATTTGACCCACTTCCCGGTTTCCGATTGAGCTGAAATTTTATACGCATATGTAAATCGGATGACAATGCAATATTATTATGTGATGGAGCTGATCTGATGATAAGCCGGAAGGTGCCCATGGGAACTCAATAATAAAACTACGCAACCCTATCGAGTTTGGGTTCGTTTGATTCGTTTTGTCAAGGACTCTGGTCCTAGATGATTTTCAGACTAATAAAATCTAGTTTAAAAAAAAATTAAAGATGCACTTTCTCAGTTCATTGCATAATAGTATAATCAGCCTAAGTACCTCTAACATTTCCATCGCTGACCGTTGATAGAGGCCTACTCTCTGTGAGAGGCAGTGGGTCTTTAATCCACCACGCAGATCCAATGCGGATTGGTGGATGTCACAATGATGTCTTCGAATTTTTGATTCTAGGATAAAACCGGTTTCCTTACGATGTTTTCCTTCAGAGTTTAAGGAGCAGTGATGTAAAAATAAAATATACAAAGTTAAGTGCCGGTCTAGCTTCAAACCCACGACCTATGACGCGTAACTCAGGGCCGTTATCACTAGGCCACTCCTGCTCCCTACAGTATCGTATGAACTACTCAAATGTTGCTCCGAACATCCATTAACTGTAAGACATGCAGACTCACAAACTTCTATCTCCATCCACTAATTACTAACTGCATGCTCCACACATGGAACATCTTAATGTTTGGTGCATGCAGTTAATAATTAGTGGCGTTCTAAGTGAACCTCAGTATTCCAGTCACGTGACTTTCACAACTTATAGTGCTAAAACTTCAGAAGTTTAGCTCGCAATAAGTTCGCCGTGAGAATATCATCGGGTAGGTGCTTTTAAAGGCCGTGTGAGAAAGTAGGCAGGTGTTTTATGTTCTTAGTACATTATGCAGTAAAAGGAACCTGGAAGTTACTTTATAAGTTGTATCATCCAACTTTTGTGCCGGAAAATTATGTATTCAGGTCAAAGTTGCTGACTCTCTTCTTAAAAATTTATTTTTGACTTTGCCTTATGCTATACCTACATGGTTATCTAGTAACTGGACCATGATGTTGGAGCTTTAAGAAAGCTTTGCTTTATTTATCATAGTCACGTAGTCAACGTTCCTTCTCACGTATGATTAAAAAATAAAACAAGATCACAAGATCGCAGCTTGGTCTTACATTTTGACCTCACTTTAGCACCCTTTTTTTTCCTGGACAAATGCTCACGTATACGGCACTACCACGGGGAGATAGCGCAGTTATGTGGGACTAAAACTCCACTCCACCCCAAAATAAGAGTGCAAACAAAATGTGACAAAGAATATTGGTGAATTGGGTACCTCATCAAATCCAAACGTTTCAAAATCTAGTTATATGCAAATTATAGATCTTATATCCGTAGTTATTTTGCGAGCTAAAATGTTTTAATAGTTATTGGGAATAATTAAAAAGCCATGATTTTAAGATGCAGCCCCATTACGGAAACAAAACGCACAAATGCAAAACAAAACGCGTACACTAGCGCCAATTAAACGTATTACGTCAGTGTTACTATACAATAAACCCGAATCGATATAATACGATTACTTATAGCGAAAAAATGAGTGAAGAAGAAAAAAATCGTTTATTCAATAAAATAAGTGAAATATAAAAGAAATAATATTTCTATTGTATTGCACTTATTTTATTGAATAAATGATTTTTTTATGTGCAAACTAAAATATACTAGATAAAAAAATCTACGTAAATCAGATTTGACGTAGTACCTACTATTAAATGATAAGTATTCACGAGTAGTGGTGTGAGATAAAAAGTTAGAGAATGTTATGTTGAAAGGTAATCAATAATCACATAAAAAAATAAGAAAAGGAATATTAAAAATAGACGAACCCAATTAATTTTCAAGAATAGATGGCCAAAGCAATTCCACTCGTATTGTGTATGTTTTGGAAAGTATCTTTCTTGCACATGTTGTTCATTAAATAAAAGAAAGTAGATCGACTTGATTCGAGAATAGATGCTCACTTTAAACAATGTATAATATTCATGATACGATTCGATGATTTTAACCGATTCGATTTGTTAATCAATATTTGGCAACACAGCTGTCACTTATGTCAAATACAAAAAAAAATATATAAATCGTCATATTCGTCATACTTTTTTTTTTGTTTTTGTAACGCACAACGTTCGTTCGTCTATAATTGCCGTTTTCTTATCTCAAGTTGAAAAATCGTATTAGTAACACAAACATTTTTCTATAGTTATTAAAGTACAATCCATCCACTTTATCTGAGTGAAATGTATTGTATGATTTATATGGGTCTGCCTTGAGTTACATAAGTAGGAAGGTACCTTTAAGTATTATTTTTGGTGGTCCATCTTGAGGTTGAACTTGAACTTGAACTTCTTGAACTCACTACCTGCGTCTGTGTTTCTGAATGCATACAACCCCAATCTCTTCAAAGTGAGAGTGAACAGGCTTCTTCTGGGTAAGCTCACTCCATCGTCGTCTTTGTCTCTGTCACCTGTGACCTAGACTAGAGTCAAGAGCGAGCCCATCACAAATAAAAAAAAAGGTTATGTATAAATCAATTTAATATCCCCAAGTCTGTCTTAAAATTACATATTTTGTTATACTCTATTGTAGCATCCAAATCCATATATTCATTATACGAATCGGTAAGCCTGTATGTGATACTAAACTTACATGGGTTTCTGCCAATCTCCTTTGTGTAGAGTACTTGTATAATTTCTTTATATAATTGTAAGGAAATGATTACCTACTTACATACCTATAATTTCCTTAATTTGAATTAACCCGCGCTCATTGACGCGCGAGTGATTGAGAATGACAGATAGATTATATGAATGTAGGAATGAATAACTGACTGACGGAGGTGAACGGACATTACAGTGTGTTGTCATGGTGATTATGAGGTTATGAAAAACTATTGCGTTAGATAAAATACCTGAAGAATTTAAAGGACGATATTCGTGAAATTAAAAGCCTTGATTTTTTAAAAGCCGAGCCCCAAGATACAACTAACTGTCTAGTTTGGGGCTCAGTAGAAAATAATAATTTGCAACCTAGATATAGATAATATTTTAAGCTACTCATGTCGTCTCAACTTATTGTTAACCTATAAACCTGCTTACTGTATTACCTGGACAATAAACTACTTCTATTCTATTCAATTCCTCCTCGGGTCCCTCTTCGCTTCACCGTGGGTGACCAAGCCACGGCTAGTAAGCCCCCCGCCTCGATAATGTGGGAACCTTTCGCAGCCGCCATCTTGGATTTTCATTTTGGCTTCACTATCGGCTGTAGTGCCCTCGAAAACCATGAAAACGACACCCATAACGAAGAACTGGCCAAGTGCGTGTCGGACCACACACAATGAAGGGTTCCGTAGTTGAAAAGACTTTATCCCAAAAAAATCCGGCCAACTGCGTGTCTGACTACGCACAATGAAGTTGGGATGAATTTATCCCAAGATCAAACTTAACTTTTTAGTTTAAAAACATGTTCTCCCATACATTCCAACTGCAAATGTAAGTTTGTAATCGCAAAATGTAGTAAGCATGTCACAAGCTTTCAACTTCATTCACCCTTTCCTGAACTTATTTACACCTTTAGTCCTTTATTTACATCAAAAGGATCGTCCGAGCAAAACGTAATACAACGATGAAGGCCGAGGATTACTTTGTGAAGGTGGCTACACAAAGTAATCCTCGGCCTTCATCCAATAAACCTACATATTGGCTCGCACTACACCTCGTACGCTCGGCACCTTGTAGTACAACACTTCCGATAGTCATCTGTAGGTGTATACTGAGAGAGATCTATCGATAGGAAGATGTGGACAGTGGATTTATGTATTGAGACAAAATTGGTTGGCTGTTTGTGTCCAGTTTGGCTTTGCAGTGTTGAGTATTGAATTTGCTCGAGTCGTTTCTATATCGGTTTTATTAGGAGAAATATTTTCAATCGACTTCCCAACCTAAAGTTACTATTGGGAGTCAGACTAACACTAGTAGTTCTGCAAACAGTAGAGCTCGCGAGCACAAGCTTTTTTGCAAAATTAATATACCACTAAACTTATCTAAAACGGGATATTTACCATGTTTTTAACTGACTTCAAAAAAGGAGGTTCTCAATTCGACCCGTATGTATGTATGTCCACGATTTTCTAAAAAAACTAATGAACCAATTTTGATGATTCTTTCACCAACGTAATCTACATACTTTCAAGAAGGTTTCAGTATATAATACATTAGGTAATTACTCTTATGTACGAAGTTATATGCATAAATGTACTGTATCTCTGGCATTTCTATGCGAATTTTGATGATTTTTCTTCTTTTCGCTTGTCTTGGGCTCATTAACCGACTTCAAAAAGTAGGCTCTCTATTCAACCCGTATGTATGTATGTTTGTATGTCCGCGATTTTCTCAATAACGAATGAACCAATTTTGATTCTTTTACTAACGTAATCAACACACTATCAGCAAGGTTTTAGTATATAATATATTAGGTATATAATACATTAGGTAATAATTACATAAGAATAATTATTGTTATAATCCGCCGTCATAATCTGTTCGCACCACCGATATCTAGATCTGTTGCTAGAGCCGAATCCCCAGTATGTCGAACCCTAAGGATGCTAAACGCCCTCCTGACTGCCGACCCTGAATGTGATGTGTTTGCTGATGAATGGAAGAAAATAATACGTGCTTGTCTGGTGTTCTGTGAGAGACAATATGCGAGGGTGTCCACTGTTACATGTTAGTTTGTCATGTATTTAATTATTATTATTTATTTTTTTTAACCATTTACTCAAATTATTATTAATTATGTTATCCACTAGTTGTATATCCATGAATTTAATTTTTGTATTGTATGTTATTTGAATGCTTATTTTATTTTAAATTTTTAGAATTCTATGTTAATTAATGTAATTGGACCTGTGCCGTTTTAATTAACTATAAATAAATAAATAAATAAAAATAATGATTCGTACATAAGATTAATTATTTTGATACTGTCTCAATCCCTCTGCTAATTTGCAAGTTGGAGGCTATAGGTATTCGAGGTGTACCACTTGATCTTTTTAAAAACTATCTCAGTAATAGGACACAGGCTGTAAAAATTGGTAATAATCTTAGCTCCAGGCATGATGTTGGTTTCGGTGTTCCGCAAGGATCAGTAGTTGGACCAACATTATTCTTGATCTATGTTAATAATCTTTGTAACATTGAATTACCCGGTTCAAAAGTGATCACTTTTGCTGACGATACTGTAATCTTATTTCAACAAAAAACATGGAGTGATGTCAAATCGTCAGCCAAGATTGGTCTTAAAAATATAATTGAATGGCTTGATTGCAATCTGCTTACATTAAATCTTAAAAAAACAAAAATTATAACATTTAGTATAAAAAATAGTTTACAACCTACCGACTTTAATTTAAAAGCTCATTCCTCTAAGTGTTCTACTGCAAGTATTTGCGGGTGTAGGAGTTGATATCGATGAAAATTTAAATTGGAAACAACATATTCATAATCTAAAATCTCGCATTCGTAAACTAATACCGATTTTTAAACGAATAAGAAACTTAAAAGACAAAGCTACGAACAAAACTGTTTATTTTGCACTGTGCCAATCGATAGTTACTGATGGTATCTCTGCTTGGGGTGGTGCTAGAAAAAGTACCCTTATAAAATTAGAAAGGGCTCATCGATGCATTCTAAAAGTGATTAATTTAAAAAAAAATTAGATATCCTACAACTGCGTTGTACAAAGAGTTTGAAGTCCTAAATATTCGCCAACTCTTTATTAAAAACATAGTCCTGAGACAACATTTCTACGAAAAACCTGTTACCAAATCTCTCAGAAGAGTGCATGAGGTATATGACGTCCCAGCATGCAAAACCACTTTTTCACAGTGTTTCTCTTATTTCTTGGCTCCTTTGTTGTACAATCGCATAAGTAAAATTAAACCTCTTAAAGATACAACGAGATTTGTGTGTAGAAGGGCTCTGGATGAGTTTCTGAGTAACTTGGATTATGATCAGACTGAAAAACTTATACAAATATTTCAGTAATTATTTATTTATAAATATATATATTATTGAATACCGATAAGTACTAAATAAGTTTATAAAAACAATATATTAATATATTATATGTAAGTAATATATATAAATATATACATTATAAAGTAATCATTATTAATTGAAGATTAGTATACAAACATTATTTGTATTATAATTATATACATATAGACACGTACAGTAAATACATTACATTAGGACCTTTCCACTTGTAACGTATTTCTATGCTGATAATATTTAAAAAATATGTATACTAAATGCATTACTTTTCCTACATTGTTATTAGTTGGTAATATTGATAGTGTTATAGATAGGAATAGTTTTGTGCCTGAATATTTGTTTTGAAGTATCTCGGGCTTCATGAGTTTGTGCCCAATGCGTTGGTCTTATCTACTTATATACATATACGGATATTTATAGCTACTAATGGGACTGATGCGGCGGGTGATTGCCATGGAGCTTGGGATGGAATAAAGATGCTCTTCAAGTTATAAAAATTACTACAACTTTTGTTATGTTCTTACTTTTAATTTTATTAGTTTAGTTTTAGAAACACCTTTTTTATTATTTTATTTTATTTTTAACACGTTTGTCTTATTACAAATTCTGAAAAATATTGTTAGTGTGAAAACACTTTGTTGATATTAAAATAACGTTAGTAGTTGCATTGTCTGATTTCTTTGCATATACTACTTGCTTACGATAAACTTGTAACTCGTTATCGTCATCTACGATTCACAGCAAAACATATGTAATTAGTAAAAAGTGTCTTAACGTGTGTACATTATGACTATTATTCCATGAGCGAAAATCTTACCTTGCCGTAACACAGTCCTTGACTAGCACGGGAGGTAAAGAACTTTTCTCTGTATACCGTCATTGGGTATTTATAAATTTTATCAAATATGTGAACCATTGCTTTACTTGTGATAGCATTATTATAACTTAACCCTTCTTCTACTCCCCTTGCTACTTGTTATAGATAAGTTCTAACTTAGTGTAGTTGGACGTGAGTGTGCCCTATACTATGTAAATATGTATTACCGGTGTACTCTAACCTAAACTTATGGTCAATAAACTTTATTATTTATTTATTTTTTTTTACATTTCTCGGCACCCTGGGGTCCCGGACCTTTGGAAGGCGTACAAGGAGCAGAAGCCAACTCGCAGAGGCCCCTTGATAATTTTAAATGATAAGGAGGCACATATTATTATTATTATTCTTATGTACGAAGTTATATGCATAAATGTACTGTATCTCCGGCATTTCTAAGCGGATTTTGATGATTCTTCTTTTCGTTCGTCTTGGGCTTGTTATTGTATATTCAACTAAAAACAAAAAAAAATACTTAAAATAAAGTAAAAACCGACAAAAACCTAAAAGGAATAAAATAAATTTCATAAAAAAACTTAACAGCGTCTTCAATTCTTCAATGCACCTTAGCTTGGCACCGACTTTAGAAGCTATTAAGTTTTTTATGAAAGTTATTTTATTCCTTTTAGTTTTTTTAAGTCGGTTTTTACTTTTTTTTAAGTATTTTTTTTTTTAAGCGGGATCGGACCTTTAACTACTAAGTATGGATTGGTGGAACACCTGGGACCACCTTCTCAACACAAAACTATAGAATTCTGAACAGAATTATCAGAATTCTCAAAAATAGATGCTTTAACACCAATATTAATGTTGTTAAGTTTTACAATAAGGTTACTAGATGGCGCTAATGTGCACCTAGGGGCGCGCTACGATTTTTTTTAACTGGATAGGTATAATAATTATCAATTTAAATTCAAATTATATACAAGTCAATCATGTTTTTTTTTTTTAAACTAGATGAGGTCGGCGTTTCCTATCTGACTACTCTGAGAAGAAAGGCCGAAACAAACTCAGAGGTCACAGTCTCGTATAAAGTCCAGACATAATCTTGGTCACTTCATGTGAAGACCATGTAGATTGGTGTCTGAAATGGTCTTTGGAGGAAAGAACCACACAGATTGAGAGGACCTGTCCAGTCAGGGCACGCATTTGTCAGTAATCGCGCAGCTCAACTCAGAACTTAAGGAGCTCAACGATTCGACAAACAATACCAAAGAAAGGACATTGGGGTAGGCCGCATAAATTACTCAAACTGCCAGACCATGTTTAAAAATAACTGAGAGAATAAATAAAACAGACAAAAAAGCAATGATCTACATAGTCTTCACATTCACAATAAATTAAAATAATATAATACTTTACAAAGTAAATATTCATGTCAACATTCAGGATGCAAAAATAAAAAAGAGAAAAAAGAAAATTTGGAGCAGTTCAATCCCAAGCCTTTTTGTCCTCAATATAATCTTTAACGGTATAAAAAGCTTTCTGACACAACTTGCATTTAATGAATGATTTGAATTTATTAAGGCTCAGATCTTGAACGTGGCTTGGAAGTTTATTGTAAAAACGTATACATTGACACCTAAATGAGCCACCTATTTTCTTGGGCCTTGTTGGAGGTACAACAAATTTGTGTTTGTTCCTAGTATTTATATTGTGGATATCACTGTATTTTTTAAACAATTTAATGTTTTTATGGGCATATAGCAGCATAGTAGGGCAGTTCTAGTACTAATACAATATGGATGATTTCCGAAATAAATGATTGAATTGATTTTTTTTACGGGTGGGGGTAATTTCCTTAAAAT
Organism: Dicycla oo; assembly: GCA_948252095.1. NCBI lineage: Eukaryota > Metazoa > Arthropoda > Insecta > Lepidoptera > Noctuidae > Dicycla > Dicycla oo. The sequence goes on from OX411730.1 coordinate 27,080,656, forward strand.
CCTGAAATATGTATTTTAGTATTTACAACAAGGAGTCCCTATATCAATTTTCAGACGTCTAGCATCAAAATTTGCAGAAGTCTCATATAAACTTCCATTCTCTAGTTTAAGGAGTTCCAGGGGGTAGTTTAAAAGTTCAAAATTTTAGATTTGTTTTCTTTGTTTGTGTACTAAGTCTAGTTTACATACCAAATTTCAGCTTTCTAGGATTTCAGGAAGTACCCTAAGAGTTTTGATGATCATCAGTCAGTGACGAAATCGGGGTTTTTTAGATATCAATAAAATCTAAAGTATAAGAGCTATGCAACTGAAACTTCGTATGTTCAATAAATTCACTATTGACATCATATTCCGAGAATTTTGTTTATCTGGTGTAATCGAAACCCAAGTTATGAGGGTTCAAAAAAACGACGAAGCGCTTCGAGAAAAGTTAAGTACCCTTACGCTTCGCTTGGCTCGTCTTGGCGGGGGCACTACCATGTCCCCAGATATACATATAGAAAGAATTTACCTGCATAATTCTAAAAGTTAGTGTTACTGCATTTTAAGCAGCTATTCGGCTCATCACGCCGAAGATCCTCATCAGATCTTCACGAACATTTTTATGAAACCAATTTAAAATAAGCGAAATCAAATAAGCTAAATAGCTTTCAAATAATCGACACAGTAGTCGCATAATATGATGTGTAACATCTGACATCTGTTTCGGTTGGTACCATCTGATAGCCAATTCTAGCACATCAAATCATCAGATAGGTAAAATCAAATAGCGCGCGCTTCCCTGGCTTCCAGTTACACACTTCCGTCCCTTTTCACGAAATTACTCCCACAGATAGTAGGACAGCGAGAGGAAAGATGTTACGCATCAAAATTAACCTTCAAAATCGGATCTCATAAGGCGAAGATATCCAGTAGCCCCGTTTTTGTCCCGTTTTGGAGGAAGTACCAATCATAAAACCCGGACGACAAAAAAATTCTATAAAGCCGTAAAACCTTTATACATGGTTTCATCCAGATCGGTGGTAAATAGCAACAAACTGACTGACGAAAGCAAATTTTCCCAGACTTGAAGCAGAGACGGTTCGCCCGCTAGGCTCGCTCGGGCAAATATGCATAATACACGTACTTATATAACACCTCACGCCTTCTTTCCATGAAACTACAGAACGCCACCTGCTACGTCCGTACATACTCCTTTTGGTCTCGTTTACGTTCAATATGCGTAATATGCAAGTACTTATTAATAAATATTATATCAATAAGCGTTTCAATTGTCAAATCAAAAAACCCCGACAACAAAAAATTCTATGAAGTCCTAAAACCTGTATACCAAGTTTCGTCCAGATCGGTTGTAAAATACGTCGAGGAGTAGCAACAAACTGACAGAGGAAAGTAAATTTTGTCAGACTTGAAGGAGAGACTCTTCGCTCGGTCACTTATTGGGAGTCAGTACAATTGAACAGGGTAACAGAAGAAGTGTTCAGGTTTCTAGTTAACTTAGGTAAGCTCACCCTGAGAAAGCCATAGCTTTGGACTGCAAATCATTTCCTGTATGTTCGTGAAGATGCAGCGTGCTAATATAACCTCAAGACAAAGAAAACGGATAGCTACAATTGCAGGATGTATGAGGAACTGATTTATTGTACCTATAACAAACACGGTAGGTACTGATAAAATAATGCTTTGCAGCCACATCTAGTGTAATTGGAAGCCCACACGCATATCGATGCGTGTTGTTATGATAAAGCTTTAAGCTTAGAGCGCTTCGAGTAATAACGTTTTCATCCCTGAATAAGGTAAGCAATCAGCTTATCGGCTTTCCTGTTAACTTTGCAATCGTTAAATAGTTTCCGAGTTTTATCACCGAAGTAATTGAAACAGAAGGCCAGATACTGCTTTAAGCATCTAAATTTTAACGTTTGTTTGAAAGCTTTGCAAGACGAGACGGCAATGAAAATGAATGCATGGTTTCAAACAACTTGAGTCTGTTTTGACTTATCCAGTCGAACAAGTGCTCTGAAAACTTACTAATTCAATTAAATCTATTTTAACCGACTTCAAAAAAGAAGGTTCTCTATTCGACCCGAAATTCAGAATTTTCGGAGATACAGGGAATGGTCAATTTTCGTCTAATTTCTTAATTAACTTTAAAATAATTTATTTTAAAATTATAAATAAATATATATTTGAGACCCCCACAGTAAGCCAAATCATTTGATATGTCATACGGTACAGTTTGCAAAACTCTTTTTTTAATTTCCTTATATTTCCTTATATATTTCCAAAGTTGAGCCCCATATTCAAAATTCATTTATTACGTTACACGTCCGAATTTGGTCACAGAAATACATATAAGTACTAAATTTCAACTTAATCGATCCATTAGACTCGGAGCAAATTGGCTGTGACTGACGGACAGACAGACAGACACACGAGTGATCCTATAAAGGTTCCGTTTTTTTTCTTTTTAAGGTACGGAACCCTAAAAAGTAAAAACTGACTTCAAAAGCCTAGAACGAATACAATAACTTTGATAATAACACTTAACAACTTCTGAAGTCGGTGTCTTCAATTCTTTAATGCACCTTAGCTTGGCACCGACTTCAGAAGCGATAAGTTTTATTATGAAGGTTAATTAATCTCATGTCTAGCATGAGTTGAATAATTAGCAGTTGTTACATTGAACAGCGAACCACATCAGCTAACATGAGTTTTAACAGCAGATTTCCTGATCCCTGATCAATTTATTGTTTATTCAATGTGAACCTTCTAAATCTTCTTATTCAGCGTTAGGAAGTAGCTTTGGCTAGTGATGTAGGAGCTGGCCGCTTCAGGACTAACTTTGTACAAAGTCTCCTGACTATCGGATAGTTAGCTGCGCTTTAATACGGCCAGCTGAATTGCAACCGCTTACACTGTCACGGGCAGAACGTGCCTAGGGATTTGGTTAGCGAAATACGTACATTTATTTGGCTAGGTTTAGTTCATTTTAAAGTAGATATGTTCATGTACGAAGATAAGTATCCACTAAATTTTGGAACGAAGTTCTTTATCGCGGCTTGCGATAGGAGTTTGACTGGTAGAAATCGTCACGTAAGGAAAAAGTGTTAAGCCCCGTCCATGTGACTCTCACAGACAGATAGAGAGAAAGTGTGAATTAAATACACTCACACACAACACGCATACCTTACACTACACTTCACTCAAGTGCGCCTCTTTTTCCTTGTTGTTTATTGTTTATCTAGTTACATGTTCTTTTCTAAATACATGATTCACAATTTTATAAATTTTGGATAATGTTAAGTGAAAGCGGAGACTCCTAACACAATTTAGCATTTCCTTGCTTAAACGGAGTCTTCAAACCATATAATGCTGCTGATTACAGGAAATCCTATAAGAAGTGTAGTCTAGTCCATAGTCCTAAAATAACATGGTAATCCTCATGGTAAAAATAACATTTGCAGTTGTAAGATAAGGGAGAACATGTTTTCAACTACGATGCAATGTATGTTCTTGGGATAAATTCATCCCAACTACGAAACCCTTCATTGTGCGTGGTCCGACATGCACTTGGCCGGGTTTTTTGCTATTACTTACTATCAAACATTGTTAGTTTACTGTTATTTAAAACATAAATTATAGCTAAAGAACATCTTCTAAGCGGACGTCCCACAACACCTCTCGTTTCTATTTTATTTTATTTATAGGTAAATACCCGGCTCTCCTATTCTACTGCAAAACGCGCGGTTAGGATACCTATCGCAGTCCACTAACTGTACTTACATTAAAGTACACATCAAATTAAAGTGTTTATACAATAGTGTGAAAGAGAGTTTATTTTCAATTATGATACAAATACATAGATACTAGACATACTTAAAAAATCACATAGTAGATGAGGCAAAGTCGACGAGGATGTACTACCTAACTATAACTAAATTTAAGTATAACAAACTTAGTTATTCTAAAAATCCGTTCATAAAGAACAAAATAAAAGTGACACAATGCATGAGCGAAGTTAGGAAACGTTCGTAAAACTCACGTGTGTCACCATTACTTAGCTTTACTTGTAAGTTTGTACAACTTTTCTGTTTATTAACTTTCGAGTAGGAATATCGGCAGTATAAGGGGGAGTTTTCACTGGTGCGGCGCCGAGCGGAGCGGAGAAAAGCATTCACTGCTCATTCAAGTGGCAAGTGTTTCCACTGAAAGCTCTAGGAAGAGAGAGAGATGTAAGCTCTAGGAATCGGCGTGAAATTTAGCCTTGATTTAGATGAAATCCCTCGATTAACTAAATATATCTACTAAAAGATGTTTAGCTATGGCTGTACATATATAACAAATTATCTTGTAAACTTAAATGACTAAATAGCAGATTGTTTAAAATTCACTTGATTGCATGGCTAAATGATAATAAACTTTATAGCGTTAAGGAATACTTTGAACATAAGTTGTGTTAATCATTTTGCATGCTTTAGTATGAAGCAAAACATGTACGGTCTCTTCCTTAACTCATGTAACACCTTTGTATATATACCATGCTTTTTGCAATTAAATAAATGAAGCGGGCCGGAGTGTAGTGGAGATTTCGAGCACTGTGATTGGTCAATTCACAGTCCGCTCCTCTCCACTCCGCACAGCTCCGAGTCAGTGCAAATGCACCCTTAAGAAACACCTATTACGTCTTCATGTTAGCCTAGTACCGAATGTTACATTTTAAACTACTTAACTTCATTTTGGGATAAGTACCAAAAACTGACTGGGTAGTGGAATAAAAATTGTTATACTTAGTTAAAGTCCTGCGTTATATTTTACATATTTTTAAAAATAGAAGTGTAGGTACTGCTTAGAACATAAGAACACCTAGACACGGCAGACATTTTGTAACCGAAAAAACCAATAGCACATTTTGGCGGCCTGCTAATGAACCAAACTACACTTTTTAAGTCAGTTCCCGGCCTAATCCTAATTTCCTAACTGATATTATAAATGTGAGTAAGTTTGTTTGTTTGTTAGGGTTCCGTACCTCAACAGGATAAAACGGAACCCTTATAGAATCACTCGTGGGGCTGTCTATCCGTCTGTCACAGCCAATTTGCTCTGAATCTAATGGAGCGATTAAGTTGAAAGAACAATGGCGAATTCTTATTTGAAATAAATTTGAACGTCTAAAAGTGACACTTACAAAAGAAATTCAATTAATTATCTATGTTCTTTTATGCTATCATATTATCTAATTAAGGCCAAATAAAAAGTTATGGTTAATGAAAAGTTTTTGACTACTTCGTTCTAAAAGATTAGGAAATTGTTGGTTGGATTAGCAATACTAAAATTGCCATTTAATGTTTATTTTCCTAAGTAGTAGGTACAGCATAATTGTCGTGGTGTTGTTATCATTTTTAGTTTGTTATTTTATTTACATAGAGTAAATAATATGTCGGCGCCTCCGCTTTTCTAGACTGTCAATTGACATGTTGTCAACGTCAAAAACGAACACCGAGCACTCTGGTGAGGCGGCCATCTTGTAAAACGAGCAGGGAACTTCAGACTGCGGTAAGGTGCGCACGCAACCATGTGGTCGGTGGACGTTATAAATTAATCGCATCCCTCTTAATCTAAGCGATCTATAATTATTTTGCGAAGTGTTTGATTGAATTATGGAGAATTAGAAGTGGAGTGATTGTGACAGGTGTTATTTTATTGACATACTCCCTTCCTACCCGATATTTCACGCCTGCCTGAACATGGAGAACACATTACATGAAAGTCGAAAGACTTCAAATAAATAATACATTTATTTTGTTGTATAATTGAGTTTATTGTGTTCTGCCTTAGATAAAAGTATTGCAGCAAAGTAGGAAACATATCAAATGTTATGGCAATTCTGAACTAAAAAGACTAGTATTCAAAGTCTTAAAAAATATTTATTGGTGGTTGACGAACCAGAAGACCAGATGCTTGTGCTCTGTATCTCTACGTAGTCTGTGGCTCTGTCCTATGTTGTTCAAAAGTTCAACACTGAAAATCTATTAATCTGACCCTTCTGTAACAAAAAAATGTTGCACAAACTAGCTCAGAAAATGAGGCTTAGTTAAATAAGGTATTTTTCATTTCAAGACGTAGTGATTTAATTTCAAATAAAACAATGTATGGGAAGCTGCCATTGTTCTTTGGTACATGTATGAATTTCTGTGACCTAAACACGGACGTGTAACGTAAATAAATGAATTTTGAATATGGGGTCAATTTTGGGGGCAAATAAGGAGATTTAAAAAAAAAGTTTTGCTGTCACGTGTGACATATCAGATGAAAGGATTAACTTTGAGGGTCTCAAATATTGACCATCCCCTTTCTCCGAAACTACCGAGCCTAAAATTTTGAAAAAAAAAAAAAATACAGAAAATAGTTCCAAACCTATTCATTACAGGAACACCTATAAGCAGTCTGTGGTCTTAAAATAGCATGGTAAATCTCTCAATATTGTGCGTACAAACTTACATTTGCAGTTGGAATGTATGGGAGAACATGTTTGTCAACTACAATGTTAAGTTTGTTTTTGGGTTAAATTCATCCCAACTACGGAACCCTTCATTGTGCGTGGTCCGACACGAACTTGGCCGGTTGTTTTACCTTTTCACGCCACTGAATCGATCATCCTGAAATTTTGCATACACGTTATCACGTGTACAGAAACGGACATAGGGTACCTTTCATCCCGAAAAAAGTACTGTTCCCGAGGAAAACAACAATAACGTTCTTATGATAATAGATGGCGCCACGTGTCTTTCAAATCATGTTGGAATTATTAATAGAAACTTTAGCAGTGTGTTAAACTGTTTATTTTTTATTAAGTACCTAATACATTTTGTGAGTCTAGAGTGTCGATAGACCGGTTTTTCATCCTCCTAATTAATATTATAAATGCGGAAGTGTTTGTTGATTTGTTGACGCATTCACGCAAAAACGGCTGAACGGATTTGGATAAAATATGGCATTTGGGTAGACCATGACCTGGAGAAGAACATCCTGGATCGCAGACGAAGTCGTGGGCAACAGATAGTCATTTATATATTTTGTAACTATTTAAAGAAATACAAACCTAGCAAGAATCCTAAATTTTATTCCTAACGTTAGACTTTAAAAGCCCATCCGTATGTATAGTGCGCAGTGATCGTTATCGGAGCACGCTCGGATCGCACAGTTAGTTACATCGTTGGCGATTTAGCGCGAAAGCCGTTGATGGCTGTGTGGCCACTAGAACAGCGGGGGCGGAAGCGAGATAGCCAATTTCGGCAGATTTTTGTCTGATCGGCTGAGTGAATTGGAAGTTGGATATGAACGAATCTAAAGAAAATACTTTGAAGAAGACTAAAGAGGCGACCTATTTACCACTAACGAGACACAAATTCAAATTCCAGGCTGAGAATTTCCAATTGAAAACACCAATGACACTTTACCCGACCTAATTGCATGACAAGGTGCGTAATTTATGTCGACGTACAATTAATGTCGTATGAGTTATTCTAAGTCTGTAGATGGGTGACCATCTTTACATACCGAGACTCCCCCGTGCCTCGGAAAGCAAAGCTCCCGGCTGTCATTTGTGTATCTTTGAGAGTCAAACACAACAAATACAAATATTTTATTGGAACAAAAACAGGTTTACAATTTTTAGTGTTCGTTAACAGCTACATTAGTTTTAAAAACTGTGTTGCAGCCATTAGCGCGCACCTCCGAGAGGGGAGACGTTGGCGTTCCAACATTTATTATAAATAAACAAAATTATTATACTAAAGCAATAAAATAAGTAGGTGTATCAACTATTTAACTAAAATATTATTGATTCTTAATTAATTACATTAAATTCCCATTATTTTTAATTATTTAAATATTTAAAATAAATTAACTTAAGATGTTCCAGTTCTCTAATGTGGTACCTATGTGTATGTGTTTGATTGTATACTTAGGAAGGTTATTACGAGAGGAATATGAATGTCAGGATATATTTAACTCATAGGTAAGTGTGTGTCACCAGATTTTCTAACTCCTCATACGTCAGGCTTTGGAGCCATTTGTCCGTGAGTCGTTACGGGTCGTCAGAAGCCCGAAAATCTGACAACCAGTCTTACCAAGGGGTATCGTATTACCAAGTAACTGGATTGTGGAGGTCATATAGCTGCATCCGGTTAGACTGGAAGCCGACCCCAAAATAGTTGGGAAAAGGCTAGGCAGATTGCTTGATTGAGTTATTCTAAATCAAGGAACGTTTTTAAATTAGCAGAGAACATTTTCAGTGTTTATTCCCTGGCCCCACAAGGACTATGTGTGAATGCGGACTCACGCCGCACATCCAATAACAACACCTGCACAGAGCGCCAACGTAGCGCGCTATTTAACGGCCGTGTACACAGCGCGCTATCCACACGTTACACTACATTACTTCATCCTTTATAGACGTCGTTTTATTTATTGTTTCTACTTTACTGCTATAACATTCTCGAGTAGAGAAAGTTAGTGAAACTCTAGACTTACAACTGGCCTGCCTGATCTACACAAACATGAACTCATTATTTATTTATTTAAATGCCTTAAAACTATCCTTACAGGTCGGAACCTAATGCGATAGCCAAGTCACACACACAAAATTAAAATTAAACCACAAAATACATTTCAAGTTCTTAAAGATCATTGTTTGTAACGTAGTGTAAACAATAGTACTTTTGCGAATTCACTCCAGTGACAAGTAAATATATCAATTTCGACCTCATGCGCTGCACTGTGCAAATCTCATAAAGTCAAAGTCAAAGTCAATTAAATCTAACAGTACTGTTGATATGAAATAAAACCGGTCAAGACCGAGTCGGACTCGCGCACCGAGGGTTCCTTATTTGTAAAATATTTGGGCAGACGTCATCTAAAACTATTCCAAATTTCAAGTTGATAGCAATAGCAGTTTTTGAGATATCCAGCTGTTACAGACGGACAGACAGACAGATTGAGTCGCACCATAAGGGTTCCTTTTTACCATTTTGGTACGGAACCCTAAAAAAGAATTGAATTAACAAGTGGTGTTATCCTACCCTACTAATATTATAAATGCGAAAGTTTGTGAGGCTGGATGTGTGTTTGTTACTCTTTCACGGGTTTTGATGAAATTTGGCACACAGGTAGTTGATAACCTGGATTAACACATAGGATACTTTTTATCCACATATTTTTACGGGTTCGAGACTTACGCGGGTGAAACCGCGGGGCGCTTCTAGTAACATTATACAATCAAATCAGTTGGCGCGAGATTTGAACGCAATAATTTCAAAAGGCTTTCAGGATCCGTTAATTATTGTCTTCAGTGAAATATGGCTGGAAATATAGCTATAAGTCGGCTTTGTTCCTCTCTGTCACTAGCACAATGTTGACAATCACTTTCTATACGAATAGCTCCAAGTGACATGTTAACGGTCTCAGCCTATTACGATCACTTAATCTCGTGACGTCAGCTGATTCTCAATGAAAGTGAACCACAGAGAGAGGTTCAAAAGTTCGTGCTCAAGAACCTCTGAGTGACTAGCGACCTACTTCTCGTAATCGACAAGCCTCCGAGACGAGATACAGTCATTTGGTTCTATTTACCGACTTTACTGAAAGAAGAGGTTTTGTGTATTTTATTGTTAACAGAAAATACTCAATGCTCAATATATTTATTGCAATCTACAATGTGAACTTAGTTGGTACGTTTGATCATTGTGGAAATATAAGGAGTGTACTTTATCCCATGAAAAACATAACATGTCTTGCAACACAGTTTTTCTGCCGCAAACAGTTGTGAAATCAAATGTAAACCAAGTCGGTTAATTCAGTACCTACCTATCTATGGGAGCAGCTATCCAACCACTTTGTCATACATTGATAACTTGTTAGTTAGCTATCAACATCTTATAGTAACTATATCAATATTACATTTCCTCGTACGGCCGTGCCGTTGTTTTGCTCGACTTGGCGGGGGCACTTCCGTGCCCCCATATTTGAAAAGCAAGTAGGCACAGTTGTAACCTAGATTTCACTAGTTATGTTAAGTCCCATGTAAAAGGGTCTAATATCTGTATTAGTGCACCCTTTCCGCCTGGATCAGACTTCAGGTTGTTAATGAACAAACCAATACTTTGCTCAAACAATAAAACCCAAGACCCCATTGCTGACAGTCGCGCTCCTAAACCCTAGATCAACGAGGCAGTCGATTTGATTTGCTTTTTAGCGAAAAGTTTTATATACGTATAGCATCCTCTCGAACAAAACAGTGATTCCTGTGTAAAAAAACTCGTAGAAGAAAAGTTTATACAGGATATTCACGGAAACTGTTATTTTATTGCAGAGAGAAACAACATCAAATCATGACAAAGTACGAGCTATCTCATTTGTACTGAACTTTAAAGTCTTAGTACAAAATTGCCATAGTGAACACGACAGACAGTCTTCTCAACATGTTGACCCCACGCTGTACAGTACGCGGGCAACGGACGCAGGAAGTTTAGTGAGAGTGGAATTCATATTCTCTCATATCGGTACAAACTAAACGGAGAATAGCACATGTAGTGGTAAAATATACCTAAGCTAGTCACCGAAGCGGCATGAAAGCGGTGGTCAGCCCCAAGTATATTATATTAAGTATCTTGTGACTTGTGGAAGCAATCCTAACTAATATTATAAAGGCGAAAGAAAGTTCGTTTGTTTGTTACCTTTTCACGCCTAAACCACTGAACCGATCATCCTGAAATTTTGCGTATACGTTTTCAGGTGTACAGACACGGACCTAAGGTACTTTTTATCTCAAAAAAATTGTACTGTTCCCGAGGCAAACGAAATAACGTTCTTATGGTAATAGATGGCGCCACGTGTCTTTCGAATCATGGTTGAATTATATTATTAATCTTTAGTAGTGTGTTAAGAGGTGTTTTTAAATTTAAGTATCTAATATATTTTGTGACTATCGATAGACCGGTTTTTCATTTTCATAACTATCCTAACTAATGTTATAAATGCGAAAGTGTGTTTGTTTGTTGGTTCATTACGCTTTTGAGCTAAAACGGCTGAAAGGATATGGATGAAATTTGGCACTTGGGTAGACCATGACCTGGAGAAGGACGTAGGCTACTATTCATCCTGGATCGCAGTTGAAGTCGCGGGCAACGGCTAGTTTTTTTTTATAAAACAGAACAACGAGACCAGGCACATCAGCCGTTCGCACAGAACAGCAAAAACAATGTGATACAGCCGGGGTTACAATTCGTATCACCCCTATATTAAATGTTACTTCGAGTCTCTTCTTACCAAGTCATACCCACGCCTTTCCGAACGTATCGCGATCCGCTTTCTGTGTAGCGTAGCTTTACACTAGAGGGGCCCGCCCGCGCTATCGAGACAATTATCTTAATCGACGGGTTTCCACTGAAGTCTTGAAGGGAAACAACTGACTTTCGCTGCGACCACTACTTATTACTGCCTCGGGATTTTTAAGTGAAGATGATAAAGAAAAACCATTTTTACAAAACAAAAACAACCGACTTCCAAAAAAAAAGTACAAATAACTTTAGGTTTTGTATTTTCATTTTTTGCCACCGTTTTTTCACTTTTTAGTCGTGGTACCCCAAACAAATTCGTAAACCACCACTTGCTAGTTGCTAACTAAATAACAGTGACAGAAAATTACTAGGAAAAATAAGTATTATCGAAGCTAACTCAAAAACCATTCATCAGAATTTTTACCAAAATATGGGACCACTCTATGAGTTTATACCCTTTCAAAAAGAAAAGAATTATATAAATCGGTTTATCGGGTAGGTAACAAACATTAAAAAAAACCGGCCAAGTACGTGTCGGACTACGCACAAAGAAGGGTTCCGTAGTTGGGATGAATTTATCCCAAGAACAAACTTAAAGTTGAATAACATGTAATCCCATTTATTACAACTGCAAATGTAATATTGAGAGACCATTATTTACCATGTTATTTTAAGACCATAAACTTTTTATAGGTTTTCCTGTGATCTAGTGGTATAGAACTATTTTCTGTATTTTTTTTAAATTTTAGGCTTAATAGTCTCGGAGACAATTTGGTAAATTTTCGTTTATTTTCTTAAATAACTTTAAAACAATTTATTTTAATTATAACAAAAATATATTTGAGACCATCACAGTAAGCATTCATTTGATATGTCACACGGTACAGTTTGCAACACTTTTTTTTTTTTAATTTTCTTATTTGCCCTCCTAAATTGACCCCATATTCAAAATTCATTTATTAACCGACTTCAAAAAGGAGGTTCTGTATTCGACCCGTATGTCCACGATTTTCTCAAAAACTTATGTATCAATTTTGATGATTCTTTCAATATCGTGATCTACATACTGTCAGGAAGATTTTAGTTACATTAGGGTGCATGTTACATGCATTCTTATGTAAGAAGTTATATGCATAAATGTACTGTATCTCCGCCATTTCTAAGCGGATTTTGATGATTCTTCGTTTCGTTCGTCTTGGACTCGTGTAATTGTATAGGTATTTAATTAAATTTTAAAAATAAATTTACTTTAAAAAAAGTAAAATCTGACTTCAAAAACCTAAAACAAAAAATAACTTTCATAAAAAACTTAACAGCTTCTGAAGTCGGTGTCTTCAATTCTTCAATGCACCTTAACTGAGCACCGACTTCAGAAACAGTTAAGTTTTTATGAAAGTTATTTTATTCCTTTTAGGTTCTTGAGTCGGTTTTTATTTTTTTTTAAGTAAATTTTTATGAAAGTTATTTTATTTTAATAAATAAGTTTTACTAAAATATCAGAATATTTCGCTTATCATAAAAAAACACTTAAAAAAATTAAAAATTGACCACGTTCTAAACAGTATTAAAGTTATTTAAGAAAATATACGAAAATTGACTATGGGGCCCTTATCTCCAAAAGTACGAAGCCAAAAATTTTGAAAAAAGAAATACAGAAAATTGTTCAATACCTATATATATTATATATATACGTAGATTACAGGAAAATATATAAGAAGCCTATGGTCTCAATATTCTCTCCCAATATTTTGCGTACAAACTTACATTTGCAGTTGCAATGTGTAGGAGAACATGTTTTTCAACTACCATGTTAAGTTTGTTCTTGGGATTCATCCCAACTACGGAACCCGTCATTATGCGTAGTCCGACACGCACTTGGCGGGTTTTTCTCAAATTATTTTGTTTTGAGATACTTTGAAAATACTTCAAATTACTAATTAGAACTTTATATTTGAGACTAAAATTGTGATTTCTATGTTCATAACTATTTTATATTGCTTCATTGTTGTTGTGTTAAATAAAAAATGATTTTCTTTCAAAATAGTCTTAAGAATATTTAATTTAAGTTCAAAATTGCATGGCGTAGTTTTTACCTTACGGATTTTTACTTCGTGCATTTGAGCTCTATTACTTCAAAGACGATATAAAATCTATTACGGCATCGTACAAAATGAAAACCCTGCCTAAGTGCATTTTCAATGTACGATAACAGTCAGAAGTCGACTAGCAATCTCACAAAACTATGGCATAGCAATATTATTTGTACTTATGACCTTCTTCTATAAGAACGTTTGACAATACTACACATTGGCGCACACGTTTGGCAACTTTGGCAGCCCGTATAGCGCAGGCGATAATGGTCATTGTGGTGTAAGTGGACTTCCAGACGTACCTAAAGGTCGTGTAGAGCACGAGATCTGCGATTTTTTTTTTGAAGTCGGTTAAAAATATAATTATCTGCTTTCATTTTTGTTTAGTATTTTGTGTTTGTGATGGAAGAGAGATTAAATTGTTGGTTTGCTCAGCTGGTGTAAATAAAAATAAATTATAAAGATTTTCTTAGGACGAAAATGATAACCGGTGGCTTAAAATGTTCTTACCTCGTTATAGTTTCAGAAAAAAAAAGATTTTCCTTATTTGCATTTTGCAATTGTAAAATCCAGGTAAGTAATATATGATATAATTACAAAATTTCAGCATAACGTACATTAAATATAAAATCGTTTGGTATACCACTCAAAAGACATAAAACCTATTTAGTCTAATATGATAAAATGCCTAGTAAAAACACAAAGCAAAATTTCAAACAAGCATGCAGCATGCAAGCAAGCATGCTACAGCATGCAAGCATGCATCATGCATGCAAGCATGCAACATGCAGCGGGCATGGTTTCTGTCACGGCTCCGGCGCTGCGGGGCTCCAGCGGTTTCACGCTTACCAACGCGGCTTCGCCTTGCTGGCCGGCTGAGCCTCAGCCGCGGCGGCACCTGCTCCTCAGCTCGCGGGCCGCCTCGCCCGCGCCTACCCGGTTTTAAATAACACTCTAGGGGCAGACAAGACTACGTGGAGTCACGCCACTCCCACAACCATAAATATTATAAGATTTGTTAACCATAAAGATGGTAAGATAAGATAAGATCATTTAATTTGTCCAAAAGATGAGTATGGCACGGCATGCAAGATGTTACAATAAAATTATTTCACAGTCATGTTTTGCCTTAACAGCATACAAATATAAATAGGTAGGTTATAACATAAACATCAAATAATATAAATTTATCAATTATTCGAACAATTAAACATCCAAATTAAAATTAAAATTGTACTAAGAACAGTGTCATCAACTCATTATAGATAATAAAATTAGTCAATTAAATGTCAAAGTAAATAAGAATGGAATAGAGAATAGAGAATAGTCATCATCTTATCATTGATAATAAAATTAGTCAGTTAAATGTCAAAGTAAATAAGAATGGAATAGAGAATACAGAGAATAGTCATCGTCTCAGCATTGTTAATAAAATTAGTCAGTTAAATGTCGAAGTAAATAAAAATACAAAAATTAGATTAATTTGTCTTTCAGAAATTCGTCAGTGCTGTAATAGGCTTTCTCTATCAGAAGGCTTTTTAACCTACTTCTTAATTTTTCTATGGTATATTCTCTCCAATATTTTGGCAACGTATTGTAAAGGATTGGTGCCATACAGAATATACTTTTACGCATTAAAGCAGTCTTGGATCTAGGAATGCAAAGTTTGCTATTGTCGCGTCTATTCCGAATTACTTTCGCTGACAATAGGGGAAATAGGTGTGGGTTTGATTTGACAAATATAATGGTCTCTAAAATGTACAAAGATGGAAGAGTTAATATTTTATATTTTTTGAAAAAGGATTTACAGCTCTCGGTAACCTGAAGTCCAAACATGGTTCTCAGGCACCTCTTTTGGATTTTACATCTTTATTTGTCGAATTGCTATCAATATTATATATTTTAAACGATAGACCTAATGATTTTCGATTAAATAAACGTTATATCCAATAACGTTATACGAAATAAGTTTTAGAGTATATAAATGTTATATGTAGAGGAAATGATGATATTTTGGAATACTGTTGTTAATTTGGGATAGCAGTGTTTCACAAAAATGAAAAGCGCTATCTCGTATTATCGATCATAAAATGTTCACAAGTAGCGTCATCTATCGTATATTTACATGGATAGTCTGTCATTTTACTAAGATGGCGACCAGAGATTAAAACGTGGAACAGCGCGTGAGAAAGTTTTTGGGGTATGTGTTTAACCCATTCCCATAGCTAAATTTAATTATGATTGTGCTGTTTAGCTTTATGTGTAGTGTAAAATAGATAATTAATTTTGCATATTAGGATTGACTTAAACATTGACTTAGTAATAGCGAAAATAACTAAGTTAAGCATGGTGAATATAATTTAGAATACTCCTATACCAAAATACCTGCACTCCATCTCCGAAACTAAATTGTGCCATTTAGCATTCAACCTAAAATTTTAACTTGTTGGGATATTGAATTGTTTTTGATAGCTTGCACATTGATAGTAAGATAATATTGCTTCAATTTAATCAAGGTTTTATTTCTTAATACCTCACGGAAATCAGTTGCAGGTCTGAAACAAAATGGTATTCCAAATTACCATCCTTTCCTCTACACATAAAGAAATTATATCAACAGTTGGTAAAACTCACGTTTATTATATCTTGTGACCGTTATTGAAATGAAAATATTACAAACAACTTTAAATGATGTGAGACGCACCCGCAAAATCCAATTTATGATTTATTTCTTCGAGTACATATTTCTCAGGAAAACATCACAATTTTATCATGTCCATAAGGCAATCTTTCGGCAGTGCAAACGCTGATAAAACAATTTCGCATGTAATCTTGCCACTGCCGTCACACTTACAATAAGGGTACACCCGCAGCGCCCTCTCGTGGCTGAAAATAAGATTTGCCGAGAATCCCCTACCAGCTGATATAAGGATGACGACTGTCAATCGTTTTAAATCATAAGTCATTATTACCCGACTGCGGCGAATCCAAAAGAGGAGGGTTATGTTTTTGACCTATACGTATGTATGTTATGTCCGTTCCATTGTGACCACCTGTAGCCTAAACGGCTTGACCAATTATGATGAATGATATGTCGTTAGATTTGTCTTTATTGCACGGGTATCACTGGGTATATTAAAATTATAAAAAATCAAATTGGCGGATTTTGGAGACAAAATGTGTGTTAAAAAAATATTCTCCCAAAGCTATCGAGGGGTATCAATAGGGTTTTAAAAGGCGATATCTTTAGATGCAATTTGGAATGAGAAGTGATAAAAAACGTGTGTGGTCGAAGTGGGAACGACCGAAGGAACGAAGTTCCTTCTCACGTATGATGTTTTTTTTTTAAATAAAAAGTGTAAATAAAAAAAGTAAATTTAAAAATCAAAAAACCCGACTCCGTAAAAAGTGAACTTTAAAAAAAGATGGAAACCAGATGATCTATTTCTGTCTCCAAATAATCTCATGCAGTCGGAAGGCAATAGATCTTTATTATTAAATTTAAGAAGATGCCGCCGACTGCATGAATTTGGTTTGTGGAGTTTTTGAATAGTGGGATTTGAGTCTGCAAAACGAATCAACAACATAGAAAATCCTAGTGAGAATCAATTTTTGTTTTTTTTCTAAACCGTTGTTCATCATGATTGAACAACATGCCTATGACAGCAGTTAACAGAGCTTTGTAACAACAGCGACGAATCGCTTACGGTGGCCGGACAGCCGGTCAGCCGTGTCAGGCAGGGCGGCGCGGCGGCGAGCCGTCTGCGCGGTAAAGTGTGCCGGAGCGATGGAACATTTGTAGGGGCGCCTACAGACAGACTGGAGTATCTTTAAATATACTTTACTAGGGACGCGCTTCTTCGCACGACTTTTTTCACTTGACACAATATGAAGATTTCTTTATTATATTAAAGTTAATCTAATTTTAATTTACACACAAACCGGTCGGAATAACTTCTCTAAACGATTGTGAAAACCGCATGCAATCCTTTGTGTAGGGAACAACACCGCGGTCACACAGACAGCCACGAAAATTGAATTTATTTTATACTACTTAATTAGATATTTAGATCGAGATATAAGAGAAAGTAATTTGACTAATGCTCGGTTCCTATAAACAAAAACGAATCGTTTGTAGCATTTTCTATTGTCAAACTGGGCATATAAATAGATTCGTCAGCTAATTTAACCTGTGGTTGATAGTTACTTCCACATCGGAGGGTCTACTATGCAAAGCTATGAGGTTTTTACTTCATTATTAATAAAGATACAAGAGTCTTAATTTTAACCAATAGATCCGTAGATTATAGGAATTGGCCATAACTGACAACCTCTGTTACAGTACGTAGGTATTACTGGTAGCACTGGGCGTGCTAACGGTACCGGGATGTAATTAAACGCGTATTTATAGTTTACGTTGCGAAAATATTTAAATCAATTTATATTATTTTACAATTGATATGATGACATTCCCTGTTAACTCTTAAAGCTGACTCAATCTATATTACTATACTCTATGGCTGACTCCTAATTAGCTTCTAATATCCTAGTGTTTGTCTCATTTTATGGCATCAATTTTTACTATTTTTTTTTTATTTAATGTCCGGACCTAGGTCCGGACCGCGTTTTCTCCCCTAACATAATTAGGGACCTTTGGTAGATGAATAATTTCGTGACACTTTTTTATTTCAGTTAATAATCTTTACATTTGTGGCTACTTTTATTACAGTAGTGTACTTAACATATATGGTTTATTGGTGTTTTTATATTGTTGCACCTTATTTATTTCATCTACTTATATGATTACAATTTTATATCCTGGTTAACTTAACAATTTCTTATCGAGATATTTCTTTCTTATATAAAGGGTTCACATATACACATTAACATATATTATAACAATTTATTTCCTTACTATTCTATTTACTAGGAGACTATCTTAATATATATTATCTTATATTTATGTAATTTTTTATTTTTCTTTTATATTTTTTGTGTAATTTGTTTTTTATTTTTCTTTTTGTTTTTTGTATACCTTATTCTTTTTCTTTTTATTTTATATTCTATTCATGGATTCAATTAAATTTTTACTATTCTATTCATGAAGGTTGCATGGTACAACCAAGAAGGCTGCTCTTACAGTAGCTATTACAGTGTAATAGAACCTTGTACAAATCTTTGAGATCAAAACTCTTCTTTAAAATCTAAGATAAATTTATCCCGAATTCCTCTAGCTAAGTATATTGTTTTATTGTGAACGAGGTGCTTAACCCGTCTACTGTGTAAAAATACTTAAGGAACCCCACAGGTTCACAACTACGTACGAGTAAGTCCGCGGCCGCCATTGGATGATGTTTTCTTACGTTTATATATAATAATAATAATAATATAATAATATCTTACAACATTGTAAACACACGGTCATCTGATCCCAAACTAAGCAGAGCTTGTACTATGGAAACCAGATAACTGATAAACTACATACACTACTTTTTTTTTGTAAATACATACTTATATAGATAATTACACCCAGACTCAGGACAAACAGACATGTTCATGCACACAAATGTTTGTCCTGGATGGGAATCGAACCCACGACCAGCGGCATGGCAGGTGGTATCTTAACCAACCACGCCATCTGGCCTGTCAGATATGATATACGTTCATATACAAATTATATAAAGATTTCAAAGATTTTTCTTACGCACCCTTGGGGTGCGCGAGACGTTTGAGGATATATCAAATGTTACAACAGAAATAGTAAGGTGTAGGTACCCAGGGTAGGATTAAGACTATACCCGACCTTTTCTTTTCTTGTATAGCTATACCTCTCTCTTTCGGCTTCATAGGGAATATTTATTTTTAGTAAGTATCGAAAATATGAATATTTGAAAAAAACCGCCGACAAAATTATAGATAACTAGCTTTTGCAAACGGCTTCGCCCGCGTGGAGATAACGTACTACTGGGATCTACTGGAAGTATCCTATGTCCTAATCCAGGTCAAAATATAAATATTTGAAAAAAATCGCCGATAAAACAGTATGTTCATAGAAAACCATAATTTTTATTTTTAGTAACGAAAATATGAATAGTTGAAAAATCTCGCAGATAAAATTATAGATAATAAATTAGTCTGTTCACACAAAAAAAAAAATTAAAATATCTTAAGTACTTCGAAAATTAGAACGTTTTTTTTTATGTTTTGGGTTCCTGAATTTATTTCATAAAGTATTTTACTACAATACTTAATATTATCATCTAGGACTGATGTGTACGCGTTCTAGTTTAACATACATTTTTTGCTTAACTTACTTGCATTATTTGAAGTAATAACAGATTTAAAGCCACAAAAATCATAACGCTTTTAAAGTATGAACGCGCATTATACTTTCTGCCAGTCAACTCCTAGCGTAAGACGCGTTAAAGAACTTCGTTCCAATAAAAATAAAAGTTCTGACTGACAGACTCATCATCTCCCAGCCCAAATCCTTGGACCTAGAAGGCTGAAAAACATCACGGATGTTTCTTTTATCATGTAGACAAGGAATAAGGAAGGATTTATCGAAATTCAACCCCTAAGGGAGTAAAATAGTGAATGAAAGTGTGTACATTAAAATCGCCATTTGTGTAGTTTAAACTGTGAAAAATTAAAAAAACACGTATTCCATTTCTTAAAATTGGTATTAGCATTTTGTTATGAAATTATGAATGACGTGTTTTGACGTTTCTGGAAATTCATCCCCTAGGGGGTTAAAAATCCTTACAAACGCATCATCGCTCAGCCCGACTTTCACCATCGCCAAAGACAATTTAGTAAATATTCAAAGAACAATAACTTTACTAAGCAATCAAATGAGTAATAATATTAAAATTTTCCTTATTTACGTTACCTGTACGTATAACAATGTAGGTAACTAATTGTTTCGAAATTCCCATGGGATAGGGAATAAAGAGGATTTATATTTTTGCTTTAAAGTTGCCTTCAAAGGCATGCAAGTAGGTAGTTTTCCGTTCCGTTATTTAAATTCCCATACAATTGTTAGGTTTTAGAAATTTTTTTCCTCCAACAATCATAAATATCAATCCGCGCGCGACTCTTCGGACACTATGTATATAACCAGTGCGAGAAGACCTTGTTTACCTGCATTAACACATAGGGTACTTTTAATCCCGGTAGTACGTTTCCGTGTAAAATTTTTCCGTCATACACGCGGGCGAAGCCCCGGGCTAAAACTACGAGTAATACATAATATTCTGTGTAAAAACTCACCACAGCAGCAGTTCGCGAGTAAGGACTTACCTGCAATTAATAAAACAACGAACAATTAAACAATACTGGAACAACACTATTTACGTTCAACAAGATTACATGTTTGTACAGTCAGCACGCAAACTGACAACCATTCGATATCAACTTTACATGTTTGTACAGTCAGCACGCAAACTGACAACCATTCGATATCAACTTTACATGTTTGTACAGTCAGCATGCAAACTGACAACCAATCGATATCAACTTTACATGTTTGTACAGTCAGCATGCAAACTGACAACCATTCCATATCAACTTTACATGTTTGTACAGTCAGCATGCAAACTGACAACCATTCGATATCAACTTTACATGTTTGTACAGTCAGCACGCAAACTGACAACCATTCGATATCAACTTTACATGTTTGTACAGTCAGCATGCAAACTGACAACCAATCGATATCAACTTTACATGTTTGTACAGTCAGCATGCAAACTGACAACCAATCGATATCAACTTTACATGTTTGTACAGTCAGCATGCAAACTGACAACCATTCCATATCAACTTTACATGTTTGTACAGTCAGCATGCAAACTGACAACCATTCGATATCAACTTTACATGTTTGTACAGTCAGCACGCAAACTGACAACCATTCGATATCAACTTTACATGTTTGTACAGTCAGCACGCAAACTGACAACCATTCGATATCAACTTTACATGTTTGTACAGTCAGCATGCAAACTGACAACCATTCGATATCAACTTTACATGTTTGTACAGTCAGCATGCAAACTGACAACCATTCGATATCAACTTTACATGTTTGTACAGTCAGCACGCAAACTGACAACCATTCGATATCAACTTTACATGTTTGTACAGTCAGCATGCAAACTGACAACCATTCGATATCAACTTTACATGTTGGTACAGTCAGCACGCAAACTGACAACCATTCGATATCAACTTTACATGTTTGTACAGTCAGCACGCAAACTGACAACCATTCGATATCATCTTTACATGTTTGTACAGTCAGCACGCAAACTGACAACCATTCGATATCAACTTTACATGTTTGTACAGTCAGCACGCAAACTGACAACCATTCGATATCAACTTTACATGTTTGTACAGTCAGCACGCAAACTGACAACCATTCGATATCAACTTTACATGTTTGTACAGTCAGCACGCAAACTGAAAACCATTCGATATCAACTTTACATGTTTGTACAGTCAGCATGCAAACTGACAACCATTCGATATCAACTTTACATGTTTGTACAGTCAGCATGCAAACTGACAACCATTCGATATCAACTTTACATGTTTGTACAGTCAGCACGCAAACTGACAACCATTCGATATCAACTTTACATGTTTGTACAGTCAGCACGCAAACTGAAAACCATTCGATATCAACTTTACATGTTTGTACAGTCAGCATGCAAACTGACAACCATTCGATATCAACTTTACATGTTTGTACAGTCAGCATGCAAACTGACAACCATTCGATATCAACAACCTATGTTTATTTTCTACCCTGACGGAAACAGAGGCGTTGTTATAAGTTTATCGTGTGTATATCTGTGTATCTCTCTGTGGCATCGTAGCTCCCAAATGACTGAACCGATTTATATTTATATTATAACTATTACGTACTAAACTCGGACATTATGGTATAAGAGGCAAGACATTACAACTTATGACATCGTACTTACAAAATAGACGAATGTATGTAGAAGTTAAATGTATAGACTAGAATAATCACGAAGTAATTCACAAGTCGAAAATGACATACGTAAAACGCGGTGTGCCTCAAGGCTCAATTTTAGGACCTATACTATATATTATTTTTACAAATGACTTACTCAACTTCTTGAATAAAACTCGGCCGAACGAGAAACTTGTTGTTTTCGCAGATGACACAAACATAGTCATTGGGGCAAAAGACATAGAAAAATTGACATTGGATACAAATATAATTATAGAAGAAATTCGCGAATGGTTTACAGTCAACAACTTATTGCTAAATACAGGTAAAACTAACCTCATGTTATTTAAGACTACGACTCGTCAAAATGACAACTTTGATTTACAAATAAATGGAGACAGAATTGAATTAGTGGGCAAGGTTAAATTCTTAGGGATGAATTGAACATAGAACAGTTAAAGGCCGTATATTATGCATTGGTCGAATCTAGGATAAGGTATAGCATCGTGCTCTGGGGAAATAGTTACAGTTATAACTAGCAGAGAGCGTTCATCTTACAGAAACGAGCCATAAGGACAATAGTCAGAATTGCACAACCTGTATCATGCAGAGATTACTTTAGAAAATTGGGAATATGAACAGTACCTAGCCTATATATATTAGTCCTCTTAAGTCATTTTGCTAAGTATCTACATGAGTTTGAACAACAATCGGAACGTGAGATTAGAGAAAGCACGCAAAGAAAAATTTTTAAGCAACAAATAGCACCAAAACTTAATATAGTAGAGCATTGCTCGAAGTACCAAGCTGTAGAGATATTTAATAAGTTGCCTTCTGAGCTAAAGATCCTGATTTATAAACACCCACTTGTTTAAAACGAAATTAAAAGCCCTTTTATTAGAAAAATGTCTTTATAATATTTCGGAACTAATGTCAAACAACAATAAATGATTTACATTCGAAATCTGTTTGACATTATACGAGTATTTTAAACCTGTTTGACATTATATTTTTAAACCTATGTGACATTATATTTTAAACCTGTTTTTGACATTATACTTTTAAACCTGGGTTACGTTATATTTTAAACCTGTTTGGCATAACATTTTAAATCTGTGTTGACATTATTTTTTTTTAATCTGTTTTGACAATATACTTAAAACTGTGACATTCTATTATAACTGCGGCGTCCACACAATCCCGAGTTCGGACCCTTGAGTACGGCCCTGTACAGCGGGGGACCACGCGGGGCGAAGGAGCGGAGGTCACCTAGAAATCCCGTTATATTCACTGCGTGCGCGTCGCCGCGCCAGTGCACCCAGACGTTCCTAGCGTGTGTCCGTACTTTGCTTTAGCCACCCGCGCTTATAAACTCGCTTTAAATTCGCTATAGTCTTGTTTTCTTCTTGTCTCATTCTTCTTAAAGCTACACTATCACTTTGTATCGTTTCATCGTCATTCTAACGTCTGTAATAATTATCTATCCGTATTAAGTACCATCTATTGTTCTTCTTGCTGTTTTCATATTCACCGCTGCCTATCTAGCCACTGGCTAGCCACATACACGCATACATTTCCATAGTGGTAACCCCGACGAAGAAATAATGGCGAAGCCCGGTGCAGATCAATAGGAAAACTCCGGTTTGTGTCGAGTGGGTGTGCGAGTACCGCCGTTTTGGCCCGAGGAACCGGCCGTTTGGTTTGCGCAAATTGAAGGTCAGTTTATAATTTCCAATATTACTGCCGATCTGACAAAATATCACTACGTGGTTAGTCAATTAGAGCCGCAATACGCGGCAGAGGTGAAAGATATAATTTTAAATCCGCCGGATATCGGCCGGTACGAAAAATTAAAAGCGGAACTTATCAAGCGGTTGACCGCTTCGCAAGAGCGGAAGCTACAACAATTATTGACCCACGAGGAACTGGGGGATAGAAAGCCGTCCCAGTTCATGAGGCATCTGCAGAATTTAGCTGGACTGACGGTCCCTGATCACCTAATCAGGCAAATCTGGGCGAATAGGTTACCTACCCACATTCAAACGATTATTGCTTCGCAGACCGACAGCGCACTCCAGACCGTGGCCGAGTTGGAAGACAAGATAAACGACATTTCGACACCGACGCAGCAGGCAGCGTGTGCAGTAAGCGAGGCCCCAGGTACTGTGTCAGCCATCGCGATGTTGGTGAAACAGGAACTGGCAAAGCAGGTACAAGGCTTTTCAAATAATAATAACCGATCTCGCAACAACGGACGAAAGGCCCGTAGCCGCTTGACCTCAAGACATCGGTCAAGGTCACGAGAACGCCCCGCCGATCATCCGCATTGCTAGTACCATTTTAATTATGGCGGTAGAGCAAGAAACTGCCGGCGGCTGTGCAATTACAAAATGGCGGGAAACGCCGATGGCAGTCATTAGTAGCGGTAGCTGACTGTTCCATAACTTCAGGCCGCTTGTTTATTACTGACCGGAAATCAAGGTCACAATTCCTCGTCGACACGGGTTCAGACCTATGCGTATTTCCAAAGTCAGCCATACGACAGCCTCGAGCAAAGACTAAGTATCAACTGTTTGCCGCAAATGGAACACTTATTCCTACATACGGATATATACCGAACCTGGACTTGGGACTACGACGAGCATTCACCTGGAGGTTTACCGTGGCTGAGGTCACTAAGCCAATAATTGGGGTAGACTTTTTAAGTTTTTACCATCTTCTAGTGGATTGTAGACAGCAACGCCTCATTGACGGGATCACCATGCTCGGCATCAACGCGCCGCAGCCTAGGATTGTATCCGATATTTCATCCATCCGTACCACAGCAGATGATACCGTCTACGACAAGCTGCTACGAGAATTTGCAAACATCACACGCCCAGCCGGTAAGCCACAAACGCTAAAGCACACCACCATGCATCATATCCGCACAACTCCAGGGCCCCCTATTTCTAGTCGCCCGCGCCGCTTGGATCCAGAACGACTGAAAATAGCCAAACGGGAATTCGACCAAATGCTGCTAAATCGCACCACGCGACGGTCAGAGAGCGCCTGGTCGTCCCCTCTTCATTTAGCTAGGAAAAAAACCGACGGCTAGAAAAAAAACACAGAGACCCTGCGGGGATTACAGAGCCTTGAACGCCCGAACAATTCCGGACCGTTATCCTGTACGACACATCCACGACTTCACGCACGACAGCAAGGCATTTGATCGGTTCGACCATGATCTCTTGATAAAGAAGCTAAACTATATGGGCATCCGAAAGGACCTCTTGAGGTGGTTCTCTTCTTACATTGATAACAGGTCACAAGCAGTAGTAGTTAATAATTATATGTCCAGTTGGGTAAACGTGCCCAGCGGAGTACCTCAGGGTTTATTGCTTGGTCCTTTTTTATTTGTAGTCTATGTGAACGACATCGACCAGTGCCTTCATTCATCCAAACTATTATGTTTTGCGAATGATATGAAAATCGTTGCCACTATTTCAACGCTCGAAGATAGAGTAGCACTTCAGGCTGACTTGTATTGGCTTGAAGATTATTGTCGAGCTAATAAACTTGATCTCAACCCATCCAAGTGTTCGGTGATGACTTACACTAGAAAGCGTGCAGTCCTAGCCACTACTTATACTTTGGCGGGCCAGATCTTGCCAAGGTGCGATACTATTCGTGATTTGGGATCAAGACAGTAAGTTGCTTTTTGACACACACATTGACGCAATTGTTAAAAAAGCTTCTAAACTGCTTGGGTTTATAATACGTCTCTCTAAGTGTTTTACTGATGCTAAAACACTAAAAATATTGTATTGCACTTTTGTAAGAAGCTTGAGTATGCGTCTCAGATGTGGAATCCTCGTTATCATAAATACATTGACCGCATAGAAAACATCAAAAGACGACGATTATCTTGGACTTTGTAAGAAGTATCATCTTCTACCACTGGTAGATCGACGTAAAATTGCACACTGTTTGTGCTTGTTGAAAATCTTCAATAACAAAAAAATCTAAAATAAAATAATAACCGTGTACGGTTTCGACTACCGAACATACTTACTTTGCGGACGCAGCAACCTACTTGCCGTCCGTGCATACGTGCGTCACTCTGACAACCTATAAGTACTCGTAGCTGCTAATAAACAATTAATTTTGAGTACAAACTAAGTTGTAGAACGACATACTTATCAAGGAAAAGAATCACCTAACTTTAACTTGTATACGATTACTGGTTAATATAACGTTTAACGGTATTAGTGGTTTTTTCTCTGTGCTCCACTAATGACAAATGCAAGTGTAAGCTGCCTGTACGATTGGCGCTTACAAATCTATATTAAATCTTCAATAATAAATTGATAACCCCGAGTTATTGTCAAAATTTTATTTTAATATGCCAAGGAAAACACTTCGTTTTAATCCACCCATACGGTGTACCTCATACATCTTCGAATTATAGACAGAACAGCTACATTGTGCGCGCAAGCAAAAATTTCAATGATATTTGCAAGGAACATGATTTTGATCCATTTACAATTAGTGTGAATTCGGCCAGGTGTTTAAGCCTCAAATTTTTCAAGTAGCGGTTTGATTTTGTTATTTTATTATTTTCTCTATTATATTAGTCAAATAATTGCAAATTATGTATTTTAAGTGTTTTACTTGAATTTAGGCGATGTGTTTTTTGTGCTCACACCATAAATTATTATTATAAGTCTATACGCGAGGACTTGTAATTGTCTTTCTGGTGTCTATGGTACCTTTATGTATTTGTATTTATTAGCTGTACTAAAATAAATAAATAAATAAAATAAATCTCTTTTTCCTTTATTACAATACTTGCAATATTTCACATAACTATCTGTCTGCAATCTCCCATTACCGCCACTTACAAAACTCTTTATGATTCCTATCTCAAACGGGTTCCTATCTCGAGGCTCGGGTCTTGAAACCGTGCCGGATATGAGGTCGGCTGCCGGAAATACGGCGGCAGTCACGGTTAACCGACGTGACGGAAGAGGATATGGCTTGTTTGCTGTTTGTGTTTATGATATATTAGGTGGGTGTATTGCTTTATCCATAGATGACGTGTGTGAACAAAGGATATTACGAATACGGTTCCCTTTTTCTGACGTCTTGTGGAATAGAATGTTCCTTGTTCATAAATGAATGCCTTATGAGTGAGAAATGAGTGCCTTTTGTAATTACAGAAACAATTAAAAAGGCATTGTGTCTCGCCGATATACAGGGTTATTAGTAAAACACCAACAACCTCTTAAAGGGTCATTGTACTCATCATTATGAACAACTTTTACTATGGGACCAAACCTGCAATCACGCGAAAAATCAGCTTTTCAGTACATTTATGTTCGCATAATTTGTCAAAATGTACTGAACAGCTGATTTTTTTTTGCGATTTCAGGTTTGGTCTCATAGTAAAAGTTGTTCATAATGATGGGTACAATGACCCCTTAAGAGGTTGTTGGTGTTTTACCAATAACCCTGTATAAGTTCTGGCGGCATACGAAGAGTTAAAACTTCTGATCGAGATCATTGTTTTGTAAAACGACCCATTGCTTAGCTTCTTTTTACCCGACTGCACAGCAAAGACAGGGTTATGTTTTCACGCGTATTTCTTTCGTCTGCAGTTAATTATTGTCTTATCTAGTTATCAGTTTGTTTAAACTGTTGATGTGGAAATTCTCACAAGAATCTCTTAACTTTTGTTAGTAGAATTATGTATCTGAATTATTGTGTTTTATCATTAAATTGTTTTATGTTTGTTTTATTTTATGTTGTATACCTACAATTCAATTCGATTTTGTTAAAGTTAAATAACTTTGCTGAGATTTTAAAAGACAATGTTCAAAATGGCCCTGTGCAATGAAGAGTTTGAGAATATACGATAATTAATCGCCTATTTTATTATATAAGTTGCAAATACTTCTGTATCACGGACTAGCTGTATTCCAAAATGTATTTTTAATAGAATTTAATGCGACTAATAACATTACATCGCCATATTCACCTATGTCGTGTCAAAAGTGAAATAGGGATGTCCGATCAATTATAATCGATCGATTGAATTATTAATCGATCGATTGTGTTTTTTTTTTTCTAAAGTGTAGTTTTAAAAACCTAATAAAATATTTTATGAAAGCAGTCATACTCCAATTTAAATAGGTAGTAAGAATAATATTATACAATAATCAAAACTTCTTTATTTCTATACAATCATTCAAACTAATTCATTATTTACGACAATTAATACAAAAATAACGCTCCTTTTGCGGTTCATTAAACGAAAAAAATACTTATTTTTACTAAACACATCACAATTACCTAATGTTTTATTTAAAAAACAATATTGCAAACTAGATACAGATGTTATTATATATTATTATTACCAGTATAGAAGAGTGTTGTTATATATAAAATAAACCATTGTCATACATACTTGTAATGTTTATATGACAAAGTAGATGTAACAGACTGTAATAATTTAAGACCACAGTAAATCATAATCGAAAAATCGATTAATGGTGTCGTATTACATCCCTAGTTTTGCCGGTGAACGTGTCATTGTTACCAATGGCACAAAGGCCAAAAAGCCATGCCATAAAATTATTAAAAAAAAAAGTCATTGTTACCACAATTGAGAGTTACAGTTTCTGTGCTGTGCTTTTTCCTGTGCAGAACTATCGGTTGCTGCGCCCATGTTATGACCATTATTTGGTACCTAAGTTATGCGAGGTATCAAAATAATGTCAACCCCCCTGCACAGTTTTTAGACACTATTTTAGTTCGTAATTTAGACGAAGAACAATAAACGTGAAATTAAAATCTGTGTTTTATTTCTTATTCAAATATAAATATTGTAGGACTAGGTTTTAAAAAATCACTTATTACCATCTAATTGGTAAAGCTGGTATCCTATGCACACCGTTCAGGCATAGGGACGCTGTTTCTACTCATCTCATTCCAAAACGAATGCTACGAATTCAGTTACCTACCTATGTTGATTAGTTTAATGTATATT
This sequence comes from Dicycla oo, assembly GCA_948252095.1. NCBI lineage: Eukaryota > Metazoa > Arthropoda > Insecta > Lepidoptera > Noctuidae > Dicycla > Dicycla oo. The sequence continues at coordinate 27,110,098 of OX411730.1, forward strand.
AATTTTGCACTTGCATCCATTTTTTAGAAAAATAACTGCATAGGTACCTAATTATCTAGGTAGGTATTATGATATTACTTTTCAGTTTCTTAAAAATTACTCAGAGCTATGAAAAATCATGGTAGGTACCTACATTTAATATTCGTTGTTATGGTTAGATTATAACCTCAAAATCTGATACTTTTTTTGAAATATATCTTTTCTGCAGCTAGTCCGCTATAAAAACAAGATCTTCTAGGAGTCTCCAAATGATAGAGAATACAATACATAATTATCCGATGCTCTTGGCTCCAGGGCCAACAATGTATGGACGCAGAGCAATGTCCTTTACTTTTAGTTTATAAGCTGCTTCTGTCCAATGTCTTTTTTTTAAATGTTATGTACACCTATAATTTGTGTATACATTAGCAGTAATACCTCCTAAATACGCTAAACTAATGTTGAATGTATATGTGCTGTTGGTGTTCTTTAATAAATAAATAGTTATAGCGCTCAAAAAAAAAATCTGTTTATCTGGCGAAGGTTGGCTGGATGCGGGCGGGGTTTGGGTTCCAGGATTGCCAATGGAAATGACTAGTGCCTCGCCCGGCGCCTGCGCTTCACCTGCTTATCTATTTCACGATCCGAAGGAAAAAGGCGTTTATCCAACGTCCTCATACAAGTGGATTGATACCTAAGGTATTCGTAGCTTATTATCATTTATGAAACAACTATATTTCTTTAGTTAGGGCCGGTTTTTGATCCGTAGTTAACTCAACCAATGGTTAAACATAGTAACAATGGTTGAATTTTGGCTAAATGTAAAAGGCGAAACATTAATGTATCCATGTTAGCTCATTCATATTAAAAAATAGTAACTAATGGCATAACTCATTCATGTTTAGCCTTTCACATTTAGCCAATATTCAACCATTAGTAGTAACTAATGGTTGAATATTGGCTAATATTGAATATTACCAATGGTTAAACATAGTAATGTTTAACCATTGGTTGAGTTAACTACGGATCAAACAACCGGCCCTAAGTTGTGGCAAACTTTGCCTTAAAGCTTATTAACATGCACGTTGTGGGATTTATTTTGGTGGACGCGACTAGATCAATCAAAATGCGTGAAAGAAGATAAAAGCATATATTTAATTGACAAATCCTAACTATCCATCACTTGTACAATATGTATATAATTCTCTCAAAATCAGTTTGCGACACTTTGCCTCGTGGCCGTTACATTGAAGAGTATCTTGAAGCTGCTTTCCTTCATAAATACGTACAGCGTGGGACGATTTTTATAGCCTGTGTTGGCACTACTGAATCACTTCACTTAATTACACTGTTATCTCTTTACGTCCTGAGAGGCTGAGGCCGTTTGTACACCGCCAAGACGGCGGTAGTGTGCGGTGGACACGTGGCCATAGTAAATGTATGTATCCCTACTTCAGCGTCGTTGACGGTGGCGGTGGACAGACGGCCTAAGGCCGTGAACGTGATTAGCGGCAGCAACGAGCGGTACTGAGTATACCTACTTGCCTAAAGAATACAAAATACATAATTATTAAGAAAGAAAGAAGAAGGCGCTGGCAGTATCACTGCCAGCTTCTTCTTCTTTATATCCTATTAAAACCGTAAATATAAAACATAAACATAAAATATAAGCACAAACAAATACACGACTATGGCTAAAACAAACAAAACAATTGGAAAACATTACCTGGTAGGTAATACGTATGTAAAACTTAATACTAAAAAATATATATTGTTCCTCAATTCTCGCTGTTGCACCTGCCACTGTTTGTCTCTGCATCACCCAAAGGTCTTCTGGTACAAAATGATGAAGGCGTTAAGTCGGCCTACACACCACGCCACACTCTGCCCACTAAAGTGAAAATTCAAATGTGAAAGCAAAGCATGTCGAGATGTCGCGTGACGCGGTGACGCGGTGACGCGATCCCGTAACATGTCCCTCTACCAAAAATCGCTCAACGCGCTTAAATAAGTTTTCACTCCAATAAATAAATAAATTTTATTATGCCTACGTTGTCCCTCACCTCTTAGAGCTATCGCGATATTTGTTTTAGAATAAAATTATAATGTCGATCGCCATGCCATCTGCACGTGAATATGTGTTGGAATTGGTAGCAGAAATCTGCCTTAATTTGACAATGGCTGAGTGTCGAATAAAACTTTTCTGTAACGGTACATAGCCGCGTGGCTCATATTTTATGTTCCAGCTTTTGCTGGGGAAACAATAATTGTTTTGATTCGGTGTCGCGAGCACTCGGAGTCAGGTCAAGTAACAAATTATTTTCAGGAGTCACTCCAACCCGCAGGCGATAATTATGCTACAGTGTAAGGTTATTGAATCACAAGTAAATGTTTCCTTTTAGTATTTCTAGTTTCCGATGAGACACACAAGAAATTATTCTAACTCTAACTACAAATGCCATTAAAACACAGCGAAATAATATACACGTTTAACCATTACTCTAAGCGGTTAAGACCAGATAATTCGGGATAGAACCAGTCTAAACCGGAGCGAACCAGTTTTTTTTTTTTTCAAAATTATCGCCGACGAGCTAACTGCGTTACGGTAACGAGTGGCAAATGGAAATAAATTGCCGCCACACTCAAACGGTTTTAACAAAAGGTCGCCAAAGGACGCTTTACACCCGCTGTGTTTAGCGTAGTGTCGAGTGAACGAATGCAAAGCGGGGTGACTCGCGTTTGTTTAGATAAGTAGAGGTAACATGTTACTGTTCCTTAGAGGTGGTTTTGTATTATTGGTTAGCGCTTTAGCAGGAAAAGGCATGCAATTTGTTATGGATAAAATGGAAGATTCTTGTGTATTTCTTTACTTTAGTTATGTAATTAAAGTCTACAAAAGACGTCGTTAAAAGAGCCCGTCTCTCCACAATTCCATTGCTTACTTTACGGTGCATACTGGGTAGGCTCTAATCCTTATCCATATCCTAAAGGCCTGTCTTCCCTACCAATATCGCGTCCCCCGGTCTACTCCTTGATATGCAATGATCCCTGTTGCTCCATGTAGCATGAGGTAACAGGGGCTAGTGTGAATCTTTGGGTTCATTCGAGTAATCGAGTCTGGTCAAACCACGCTAGGGTAGGTGCATTTCATTGATTCATTCATTCATAAAGTCTACAAAATTAGGCAATAATTTATTTGTCTCTCCTGTGGTGAAAGATAAACCACTATCTGGTGTGACTAAACCATCCTTGGTATCTGTATGATAACTATAGTAACCATAGTGCAGCCTTGTTTATCCCTTAGTAAAAACGTATGGTCACAGCTGTAACCTAACCTCGTGAGAGGTATTTGCTCGGCACTGGACTTTTTAGGCTTATTGCATTCCTTATGATATAAGCTTTCCTCGGCTGGATCCTTTTCCACCACACCATTAGGAGATGATTTTTTATCAACCCTGAAACACGTACTTTTTTATTTTTGGTTTTAAGTATTGAAATTAAATGAAAAGGGCATTGTCTGAACCTGGCCATTTTTAAACACGATGCTATACAAAAAAATAATTTACCAATATTTTAAATTATATTTTAGTAAATATCTGATGCAAATAACTTTGTATCAATTAGCACTGTAAAAAAACATATATTTTTTAGTACCTGATTTGATGCTACACATGAAACGGCTTTCGGTTTGGTTTCAGTGTTGCTAAACCAAAACTTTATAAAAAACAAATTCTAATCTATTTAAAATCAGTGCAATCTCTCCACTGTATTACACATAGTTTTCGTAAAGTCATATAATTATAAATGCTAATAAATGTTATAAATGATTTTGCACGTAAAAAATCATAAGCTAACGTTTTATTCATTATTTCTGGAGAACTTATAACATCAAATGGCTACAAATATGGCCTATCTTTAAAATGCTAAACTATTACTCTAGCAATACAGTCTCGTAGTTATTAGCGGCTGCAATTTTACGCGTTTTTAACTCGTTCAAAAAACGCGTTCAAAAAAAGGAGTTGGTTCTCAGTTCGTCGGAATCTTTTATTTTTATTTTTTATGTATGTTCCCCGATTACTCAAAGATGGCTGGACCGATTTGGAAAACTCTTTTATGTTTGAAAGGGTACACTTTCTAGTTGGTCCCATTGTCATCAGGTCAGGATCTGATGATGGGATCCTACAGAAATCGACGGAACTCTTCAAATATTATAGGCACACCTATAGAGATTTGGGTATTGTTTACAGTAACTCGTGCATTTGTTCTTGGTGAAGTGGAACTGATGATGAAGATCACAGATGGCCACCGGAACTACTCAATAATAAGTACTTCACGGGTTGCGATTCGATTAGGTACCTACGTTAATAATGGTTGCTAAGTAATTCATGCTCGTCACAATGCTTATGGTGATGTGGAGTTCTCCTGGTACTTACCAGGAGAACTCCACAACAATTAACGTCCCTGCATCGGGAAAAGAAATATTTTGTAAAAGGTGATGAGCAGTTGACATTAGGATATTGTAACTTAATAGGTTGGGGAAAAAGTTTCTTCGCATTTTTTAAGAAAATTGAAAACATTTTTTAATATAGTTTATTTACATTTAACTAAAGTATGTAGGTACCATTTTGTTCGATAACTTTTTGCCATCTTGTAGGTAGGGACATGATCCCATTGCTATAGAAATTTTGGGACTTCTGGTCAAAATACCGCGACAAGTGGTTTTGGCAGTCCTCTCGTGATGTTAACCTGACACTGCCTAAAGAATTCTGAAGAGACTGAAACAGGTGGAAATCTGAAGGTGCAAGGTCAGGACTATACGGCGGATGCATTAACACCTCCCAGCCAAACTCTCTTAATTTTTGCTGAGTGGCTAAATATGTGTGAGGTCTAGCATTATCATGATGAAAAACCACACCCCTTCTGTTGATTAATTCCGGCCGCTTTCTCTCTACTTCTTTCTTTAATCTCATCAGTTGTTCGCAGTAGAGTTCAGAATCGATGGTCCTGCCTAGTGGTAACAGCTCATAATGAATAATGCCCTTCCAATCCCACCACACACACAGCATCACCTTCTTGCGAGTTAATCCGGGTTTCGCCACAGTCTGTGAAGCCTGACCGGCCTTTGACCACGACCTTTTTCGCACGTTCTTGTCATACGTGATCCACTTTTCATCACCAGTTATCAGCTTCTTCAAAAATGGTTCGGTTTCATTACGTCGTAATAAAGAATCACAAATGAGTACACGGTTCATTAGGTTTCTTTCAGTGAGCTCGTGAGGTACCCAAATGTCGAGCTTTTTTGTGTACCCAGTTTTTTTAATGCGCCAAAACTGTTTTGTGGTCAATTTCCAGTTCTTCAGCTACGTCGTAACTACTGATATGCCGATCTTGCTCCACTTTTTCAAAAAAAATTTCCGGATTGAAAACGCTTAAACCAAATTTGTGCTACTCTCACAGACACTACACTAGGTCCATAAACATCGCAAATTTTTTTCGCGGCTTGCGTTGCATTTTTATCTTTTTTGTAGTAAAATTTTAAAATGTGTCGAATTTCTTCATTAGATTCACTCATCTTGACGGTACTGTTATAACCGGGTTCCGGATTAGGTTTTTAAAAAAAGAAATCACTTTAAGCTAAAATAAACTTTATATTAAAATTAAAATAAGACACGAGTGCAAGATACAAGTGCACGGTAGGATGGTTGGAAGACGACTGACTGCTGGACTGTGAGGAGAGGGAGAGAGGAGTGAGAGGATGCTGCGTCAGCAGCAAGAATGCAGCATAGACTGCTAGGTAAGCCTGAAAGGGTACAGATGAAAGATGTAACAGCCCCCCGATTAGGAAGAAACTTACGGGTGGAAGGTAAGTTGACGGTGGAAGGAAAGGTAAGTTTTTCCAGGTTTATTTTTTTTTTAGGTTACTCGGAGTCGAGGAGCAGGAATATCTTCAACATCTATGGATGCCATTTCTATGGGAGTGTCTGGTGTAGGATTACATCTAGATTTCCTAACTAACTTACAGTAACAATACAATTTATAGGAAATAACTAAGATTATAATTAGGCTTATAATAACAGTAGCATAGGAATAATAATTACCGTAAAGAACAATATGAGGTTTTTCAATTACTTCATTAAGGTTTGTTATAATTTGGTCAGTTACTTTATTATAATTTGAGAAAAGTGAGTCTAAATTATTTATGTTTTTTTAAGTTAACATAAGGAACTTTAACATTGCCTTTTAAATATGTAATAGGACTACAACAAGTATCGTTAATTAGTTCGAAATGTAATACTATTGGTTTTATTTTTATTTCAATATTATGTTTAGGTATTAGCTTATTGTCGTTGCAATAGCCAATACAATTGTCTGGTATAGTTAGTATACCGGTACCGGAAATAGAGGATTCAGATAAATCTTGATTATTACATTCTATTGTAACTTTAGAATTTTGACTAATCATGTATATCCACTGGTTACTATGTAATTTATGAAAGGTTTCGAAGTTACCATTAACGAATTCAGTTTTGCAGAGAGGCGGAACGGAAGTCAGAGCTTTTGAAATAACCTCAGTTTCACATATTGGTACGGCTGACGTGGAGTATACGTTTGAAATTTCACAAATATAATATTGCGTATTTATAACTTTACAATTACTGAGGGAATTTAATTTACAATAGGATGATTTGTCTTTAGTTATGCCCAAATATTTAGTGGTTGGTATTATTGTAGAATACAATGTATTGTTTACAGTTTTAAGGGCGATAGGATAAGGTATAGTATGGTACAAGTCGAATTCCTTAGTATTCACTAGGGGCATTTGTAACACAAATATTATTTTGTTATTTACATAATAACTGGATACATCTGATATGTTTTCTAAAACATGGATATTATCTAAAACTAAGGGTACAGGTAATTGCTTAGAACTAGGGAAAAATCTATAATTACCCACAAGATCTGAAAATAGCTGTTCAGGGGTAATAATAGATGGGTATAATATATTAGATTTACTAAACATAATAGCATTAATAATATCTTCTAACTTAAATGATAAGGTTAATAAACTACTTTCTAAAATATTCGACAGTCCCGATATTTTAGATCTCATTAATAGTTTGTTGGAAACTAATGTTAAATTTGCCATTTCCTGTTTCAAGGTATCAATAGCATAACTTAAATTAACTTCATTTGAATTGATTTTATCAATTACTTCTTTTAGAGACAGTAATGTGGACGTTGTAATCATCATATTTTCTTTCATGAGGGTTGCCAATTTGGTTTGGTCATTCTCTAAAGTTTGAATGGCATTGCTATATTTTTCGGCATCGTGTTGGTCCATATTGCCGAATCGTTGAGCTCCTTAAGTTCTGAGTTGAGCTGCGCGATTACTGACAAATGCGTGCACTGACTGGACAGGTCCTCTCAATCTGTGTGGTTCTTTCCTCAAAAGACCATTTCAGACACCAATCTACATGGTCTTCACATGAAGTGACCAAGATTATGTCTGGACTTTATAAGAGACTGTGACCTCTGAGTTTGTTTCGGCCTTTCTTCTCAGAGTAGTCAGATAGGAAACGCCGACCTCATCTAGTTTAAAAAAAAAAAATATTGACTTGTAAAAGTGTTTGTACAAACCTACTTACATAAATAAAAATCATTTATCATTTATCATTTAACAGTTGTTTAATTACTGAGCCGATTCCACCAAACCAAGCTGATCTTTTATGGGATTTAGATATAAGATGGGAAATAGAATCAAAGTCTCTAACTATATCAGAATAGCGGGATGACAAAGGTTGGAATAAATTGTGACATTCGTCTTCATAATGTGCATTACTTTGATTACATAAATAATTTGAAGTTCTAAGGATATCTTTTATATTATCTAAATGTGGTTGAATGAAAGAGATATCTATGGGAATGATAATATCTAAAGTATCATCGGTTATTTTTAGAGAGCCAACGGGGTCAAAATATATGCCTGCGTCGTCTGATGCTGGCTGGATATATCCTTGACCAATCGACGCCAGGGTAGAATAAATGTAACTAATTCTGGAAGGAAAGGTAATACAAATTAACTAAATTGTATATAAAAATACTATGTTTCGTTATTAGTAGCTAATTTCATTACGTCAAAATGATGTTTGACGTGACGTCTATTTATTAGGAGTGACGCAGTGTTATTTCCATGAATTTTCACGATTTTAAACGGACCTTTCCATATAGGTGAAAGGGCTTTTCTAAGGCGTAGATGATTTTTAAGGTAGACAAGATCACCGACTTTATATTTAATTGGCCTTGTGTGAGTGTCGTAATAGGTTTTAGAATTTAATTTTGATTTTTGTGTTTATTCTATTGCCTTTGCTCGGCAGTATTTAAGTCTGTTTTGGAGTATGCGGACATATTCAGGGTAAGTAGCGCCTGTTGTTTCCTCGTAAATGGAATTCGGTATGGTTTGCTTCCAAATACAAGTTCATAGGGAGAAAAATGGGTGGTCGAATGGATGGCTGTGTTGTACGCAAGCATAGCTGTGTATACAAAGCGGGGCCAGTTATTCTGTTGCTCATTTACATAGGATTTCAAGTATTCTTTTAGGGTAGAATGGCTTCTCTCAAGAGCACCCTGAGTCTGAGGGTGATACGGGGTGGACCATAACTGTTTGATTTTTAATAGATTACATGTTTGTTTAAATAGCTCGGCCATGAAATTGGTACCTTGATCTGTCAGGATTGTTTTGGGTATTCCAAATAACGTAATAAAATGGACCAAACATTCACATGTTTCTTCAGCGGTGGTGTTAATGATTGGATAAGCAGCTGAGAATTTTGTAAGGTCATCTTGGAGAGTCAAGATATACTTATATCTATCGTTACCGGCTTCTGGTAGTGGTCCTACGATATCAAAAGCTACGCGTTCAAAGGGGCGTGTAGAAAGAGATGTGATCTGCATAGGGGCGCGATTGGTTCTTCTAAGGGCTTTGTTAGTTTGGCATTGCGGGCATTTCTTTACGTAAGCTTCGACGTCTGCTCGCATGTTTTTCCAGTAATATTCCGGCTATAGGGAGATCATGATTTTCTTTCATGATTTTAGGAATTTCACTTAATGATGGGTAAATAATAGTATTCTTATAAATATGTATAGTCATTTCTGAGTTGTGGAATAAATATAGGATTATATTATATAGTTTGATATACTGATGAGCGTCAAATGGATTATTGAAGTCAGATATAGCTATTTCGGGGTTATTTTGACCTGTGAGGCTGACAACTAGCTCGTTTCTTACGGATTTAAGAGACTTGTAGATATCTTCATATGTACAGGTGTCAAAGTGATTGACCTTGGTAAAAATGAAATAATAAGTTTTATTTTCAGATTCATATTTAAGGAAAGAATGTAATGTTCTTTCTAGTAAGGAAAATTTGTTCAAATTAGAAATATTAGATAGGACCTCTTGAGTATATGGGATGGATTGGTCCATATCTATAGAGGTAGGGATGATAACATATTTTTTATCAGTTTTGGATAAACTTTCGTTATGTTCTATTATGGTTACGTTAGGATTAAAATCCTTAGAAGTATTTTTAAGAAATTCTGAGTAATTGCCATCTGGAGTACTGGAGCTACTGGGGCTCGAGACATCAGGAGGTGATATCGGGTTTTGAGGATTAGTGGTAGATGAAGTTGGGTCTTCATTTATTATATTGTCTAAGTCATCAAGGTTGCCTAACTCTGGTAGGCTTGAAGGTTGGATAAAAGAATCTGAGAGATCTTCAAGTTGGATTAAATCGTCCGGAGAAACAGTTGGGGGAACATCTGGATGTGGTGTTTCATCATGATCAGGTGAGTTTGAATTCTGATTAGAAGTACTAGGTATAGGATTTATAGGATTGACGGGTTTGGTTATAGGATAGCGGGATAATGCATCAGCGGCGTTATTTAGTTTCCCTTTTCTATATATTATTTCATACTCATATTCCTCCAATTTTAATCTCCATCTCTGGAGTTTACTACTGGGATCAGAATGATTGAATAGCCAACGTAAGGGACGATGATCAGTAATTATTGTGAATTTCCTACCATAGAGGTATGGGCGGAAGGTTTTACAGCCGAAGAGAATTGCAAGTAATTCCTTTTCAGTTGTGCTATAGTTGCACTCATTTTTGTTGAGTGTACGGGAAGCATAGGCGATAGGTTTGTCCTTGCCCATTTCGCCTTGGGAAAGAATAGCGCTGATCGCATAATTAGATGCATCACAGCTGAGAAGGAATGGTTTGGAGAAGTCAGGATATGATAATAACGGAGCTGTAGTTAATTTATTTTTAAGGGTTTCAAAGGATAACTGATGTTCATTTGACCATACGAACTCTACGTTCTTTTTCAACAGATTTGTTAAAGGTTTTGCAATGCTTGAAAAATCGGAGATGAATCTGCGATAATAAGAGACGAAACCAAGAAATGATTTGACGTCTTTGGGAGATTTTGGTATAGGGAATTCATGAACTGCTCTTAGTTTTTCAGGGTTTGGTTTTACGCCTTTATCAGTAATGACATGGCCTAGATATGAAACTTCCTTTCGTAAAAATTCGCACTTATCCGGTTGCAGTTTTAATCTGAATTGACGGAGTCTAGAAAATACGTTAGTTAGGTCGTTTATATGAGAGGGGATATCAGTTGAGTAGATGACGATATCGTCGAGATATACAAAGCATTGGATACCTTGAAGACCAGATAAAGCGGAGTTCATCAATCTCTGAAAGGTGGATGGTGCATTCTTTAGTCCAAATGGCATACGTGTGAATTCGTAATGCCCTGTTGGGACTGAAAATGCTGTTTTGGGAGAATCATCAGGGGACATATTAATTTGGTGGAAACCGGAAGCTAGGTCTAGTGTGCTGAAGTATTTACACTTGCCTAATTGATCTAGGATTTCGGCTATGTTTGGTATAGGATATGAGTCGCCGATGGTTATGTCGTTAAGTTTACGGTAATCAATTACAACGCGCCATTTTCTTTGACCGGAAGCATCAAGCTTCTTGGGTACTACCCAAATTGGTGAGGACCATGGGGACGTAGAAGGTTTTATTATACCTTGTTTCAGCATTTTTTCGACTTGGGAATCAACCTCTTTTTTGTGGCATTCGGGAAATCTGTATGTTTTAACATGAATTGGATTATCGGAAGTGGTTTTAATTTTATGTTCTATTGCATCAGTGAAGGTTAACTGATCGTCGGGTAAGTGGAAAATGTCTGAAAACTGAGAAAAGACAGAGTACAATGCCTCAGTTTCTTCTGGATTAAGGTGAGACACGCGAAGTTGTTTTAAAACTTCGTCTGTGCGTTCACGAATATGGGGTTCGGCTATGGTACCGATAAAGACTGAAGCCTGTAGTTCAAAAGGATTTAAATGTAATTTAAGATCGGATTTGATGGTTACAAGTTCTTCTGAGGTATTAACAATGGAAATATTAACACGGTTGTTATTCTTAACTTGAACCATACAGTTTGCTATTAATAGATTCTTGGATATATGTTGGTCGACTATTAAACCTTCTCTGATTTCTGGATTTGCTACAGTACATTCGATTATGGTTTCGCTGCGTGGTGCAATGGTATAAACGGGTTCATTGAAATGCATTTTGAGTTTAATATTTTTTAAGTGCAACGTGCTTTCATCGTAGTTAATTTGGCCACTCATGGAATTGAATAAGTCGTTGCCAACAATACCATCATAGGGTATGCTTAATTCATCGACTAGATTGAATATATGTGTTAGGTATTTACAATCACTATGAGATTTATCATGTGTAGAGATGGTTACGGGGATCTGTCCTAATGTGCCTATAGGACTATCAGTGTTTGAGTCGATACCTTTGATTTTGAATGTAATTGATTTATTAATTACGGGCATATCGTCGATGGCTGATTTTTTGATTATACTTATAGATGCGCCAGTATCGACGAGAAGGGATAGATCATTAGAGGACACGGGAGAATTCACTTTTATATATGGTAAGTATTTATTTGGTATATTAGATGTGAATTCGTATATTTCTTTATTAACATGTTTTTTATTTTCAGGATTCTGGATGATGTCTACGGTTTGGGGCTGGCTACCCTGTTGCTTGACTCTAACGGAATGACCTCGAGTTTGGGGCTGGTTACCCTGTCCATGGGTCATTGTTTGAGTTTTGGCGTCGTCTGTTATGGAATTTGTCTGTCCCGTGCGACGCCTATTCGGGACATTATTTAGTTTAAATTATTGTCAACAGTATCGTGACCTTCTACTTCGGTCGCGACGTTAATACGTGGTTTGAAATTAGACGTGCTCGGCTGTTCGCTTGAAGTGGAAGGTTTATTTTGATTGAATTTTTTATTATTATATTCGCGGAGTAGGCATTTTTCTAGAATATGCCCTGATTTCTTGCAATATCTGCAGAACGGATCATTTGAGGTGGATTGATTAGGGGTGGTTTTTTGAGATTGATTATTGTTAGAGTTACTAGATTTATTTGGCTTATTATTTGGATCGTTGTGGCGAAATGATTTTGCGGCAAGATTTTGTTTGTAAGAGTATTGGTGCAGCTTTTCTTCGGAAATCGCGTAATTTATTGCGTCATTAAGATTTTTCGGGTCCCTGCACCTAACAATGTTAGCTATGCGAGGGGTAAGGCCCATCGTGAATGTATGGAGAGCAAGGTCCTCCATTGCAGCTACTCTGCCGGTAATTTCACTCTTTTTGTGATTGGATATGGAGATTTCTGTAAGTAATTTAGACAGACAGGTTTCTATTCTAAGTGAGAATTGGTTAACATTCTCCTGGGCGCCTTGCCTGCAATCCTGAAGCTCTATAAGAAGATGAGCGTAATGTTTACGCTCTCCAAATTGATTCTGAAGGAAATCTTTAAGGCATGGCCACGAGTCGAATTCCTTAATTGAACATGCAATCTCGGCTTTACCGTCTAATTGGCTGATGACATATTTGAAGACGATGTCAACTTGAGAAGAGGAGGCTAGAGAAATTGCATTATCACAATTGTTTATAAATGCATTTAGTTTTTCTCGGCTACCATCAAAAGGCTTAATGAATTTTAGGATTACGTTTAAAGGTATTCCTTCTTTAGACTCCTCTTTCACGGTGTTTGGATTTGGTCTGGACATGGTTGATAACAATAACAGAAAGTTCTATAATTAAAATAACAAGATTAGAACTATAACTAGTCTGGATAAGATTATCAGGTTTTGTTCGACGATTGTTTAGATTCAACAGTCTTATCGCTTATTCTCTGCGTTGAGGCTGGAACTGCGACGAGCGGCGAGACATAACATCCGTTGATATGATGTATGGATTGGAATGTTCCGAGATAAGCCGTTGTAAGTTATTTATAAGTTGAACTTTAATCACTTTGCTATTATGGGAAAGTATGTTCATAACTCACAGTATTATTACGCATATTTTCTTCATGTTTTCGCTGGAACTGGACCTGGATTGACCCTGAACTTGGTCAGTACCGGGTTTACCGGTGTCGCTGGAACTGGAACTGGATTGACCTTGAACTTGGTCAATACCGGGTTTACCGGTGAGATGAGTCGTCTCTGGAGGTTTTGAAGCACTTAAGCACTTCCACTTTTGGCACTTATCACTTTGGAACTTAGCACTTTTTAGGAGGATTCCAAGGATTTCTCAATCCCTTTTACGCTGCCACCAATGTTATAACCGGGTTCTGGATTAGGTTTTTAAAAAAAGAAATCACTTTAAGCTAAAATAAACTTTATATTAAAATTAAAATAAGACACGAGTGCAAGATACAAGTGCACGGTAGGATGGTTGGAAGACGACTGACTGCTGGACTGTGAGGAGAGGGAGAGAGGAGTGAGAGGATGCTGCGTCAGCAGCAAGAATGCAGCATAGACTGCTAGGTAAGCCTGAAAGGGTACAGATGAAAGATGTAACAGTACGAAAAACAAATGAAAATCACACATTTTCCTAATTTGAATTTGGAATTATGTTCTTTAAAATTTAAACTTTCAATGATACCAAAACCAGCCAGATACAAATAGTATAGCCAAAGAGATTTTATTACAAGTTCATACATACTATAATGCGAAAAGACTTTTTCCCCAACCTAATAGATAAATATACTTAATGAATTACTAAAAAGTGAAAAATATAAACTTTTTTTCCAAAAAAATTAACCTACTTCCAAAAAAAACACCACAAAGTGAAAAATAACTTTATTTTCGGAAGTCGGTGGCAAAAAAGTAAAATACAGATACTTCCGAAATTAGGTCGGTTGATTTTTTTTTGGAAAAAAGTTTTTATTGCCCATCAGAAATATTGAACTTACCACCAGTACACTGAGCGAAAAGATATTTTCACGTCAATAAAGTACTTGGTGTTAATAAAGTGACATAAAAACTGCAATTGAAAGCGTATAACAACAAAAAGTAGGCAGTCATTTAGTTCAGTCATTTAATACACTGCAGGTCGCATAAAAGAGCACTGTACGGTTTTTTTGGGATGTTGTTATGAAAGATACCAAAATTGCAAAACCAAGTTTGCAGCTTCTAAAGACCTGTGCTAACTCACGCAGTTAGCACATGTCTTTCGCAGCTGCAAACTTGCACATTTTTGGAAAAATTGCCAATGTTCGAAGTACTGTCTCTTGGGTTCCTTTGGAATCACAGAGCTACAGCTGCGCTCAAATGTATCAAATTTTTTATACTTTAAAATATAATCATGGTTTTTAGGGTTCCTTACCTCAAAATTAAAAGATGGAACCCTTATAGGAACACTCGTGTGTCTGTCTGTCTGTCCGTCTGTCACAGCCGATTTGCTCCGAACCTATTGGACCGATTAAGTTGAAATTTGATACACTTATGAATTTCTGTGACCCAAACACGGACGTGTAATAAAAATAAATGAATTTTTAATATGGGGGTCAATTTTTGAGGGCAAAAAAGAAATTAAAAAAATATATATTTGCAAACTGTACCGTGTAACATATCATATGAAAGGACTTGTGAGCGTCTCAAATATTTAAATATTTTTTTTTATAATTTTAAAATAAATTGTTTGAAAGTTATTTAAGAAAATAGACGAAAATTGACCATTCCGCCTTATCAACGAAACTACTGAGCCTAAAATTTTGAAAAAAATTAAAAAAATTGTTCTATACCTATTGATAAGAGGAAAACTGAAAAAATAACATGGTTAATAATAATCCCATGATTAAAGTAGACAAAAAGTGTTACTAACCATATTATTATATGAGTCACAGCTTGAAATAAAGATTATTCTATTCTATTCTATTCTAAATCTCTCAATATTGTGCGTACAAACTTACATTTGCTGTTGGAATGTATGGGAGAACATGTTTTTCAACTACAATGTTAAGTTTGTTCTTGTAAATTCATCCCAACTACGAAACCCTGCATTGTACGTGGTCCGACACGCACTTGGCCGGTTTTGTTTTGCGTAGGATGCACCTTTTAGAAGTTAGTCAAAAACTAAAAGAAGTCCAAAAATTTTGAGATTTTTCGAGCGCCACGCAGTTAGCACAAGTCTTTCGAAGCTGCAAACTTGATTTTACACTATTGATATCTATCCTAACAACGTTCCAAAAAACCAGTATATTTTTTTGCGAACTAACGCGATTTTTATGCCTACGGTTACTGGCCTAATTATGAAAGTCATCCATTCAAATTAATCCCGACTTTCACATAATTTGTATGAATGGGAGCTCGCGCGGGTTGATTTGGGGCGAACTAACTTAAACAATTAAACGAATACTGCACCGCTAGAGAATTTGATTACTTTGATTTGATTTACCTACGTAACATAACTATTTGATTGGTATTTAATACATATGTGTAAATACTTTCAAGCAATAGTTTTCAGTTCCAGAGTGTTCATGCGACAGTCACCTCTAAGCTATCACCACCACCTCGTCTTCCAAACTTGATATTATGTATAGCAATTTCCATGAACGGTCACCATTACAACGGGCCCGTGAAAAAACGACGAAGGAAAAATCCACGTTTAGGATAATACTAAGTAGGTAATACTAAATAGAGTTAATCTTATTCTGAAATTAAAGATTTTTCAAACAGGATAACGCATTTACAGACTGACAAATCATTATTTCAACCTTTGGAACAATGAAAACAGACGAGCAATTAAATTGCCCATTAATTTTATTGTTAATTATAAAATTGCTCACCGAGGCACACAGCGGCCTCATCCGTACTTAATGGAAATAAATTCCTTTTCTGTGTGATTTGGGGCTTTGTTATCACGCATTTATGATACCGCATACACGAACCTCACGGCTCTCTAATGGATCCAATTGGACCCCAGAATGACGTCATACGACACCCTAAATTGATTAGTAAATTATTTATTATGCTGCCCATCAAATCTTATTAAAGTGTGTTAATTAGGAGAGTTGGATAAAAACTCATATGTTAACGCCATTAAATCTTTCATATTATTTTAACACGCAAGTTTATTAATTTACCTTTATAATATCCATGTTATCAAAATGGTGATTATCGCATTTATGGAAAATGCGATAATCACCATTTTGATGACAGTGGAGGCTAAACAAAAAAAAAACCGGCCAAGTACGTGTCGGACCACGCACAATGCAGGGTCCCGTAGTTGGGATGAATTTATCCCAAGAACCAACTTAACATTGTAGTTGAAAAACATGTTTATTTATTTATTTATTTAGGGACAACAAACAGCAGTGTAATACTAAGTAAACATAGGTTAGAGCTTAATAATAGAGGTAACAAATACACTACTCACAACGTTATCCACATATTACTAAACAGATCTAGGTGCTAGTTGTTAGAATGAACGATATCAAAATAAACAGAATAAAAGTAAACATTACTTAATTAGTAGGTTCTGATCACTTAATATACTAACAATTTCTTTTCTAAATATAGCCTTGCCGAGAAACATAATATCAGATGAGCCAAACTGCCTATTATAGGTGTCAACCAATCGACGCAGCGGTGAGCGTACGCCTGAGTTGGTTCTACAAAAAGTAGTAGCAAACAAGTGTCTCGAGCGAACTTCTCGACCATGTACGGTACGAGGGATCAGGTTCTCCCATACATTCCAACAGCAAATGTAAGTTTGTACGCACAATATTGAGAGATTTACCATGTTATTTTAAGACCATAGACTTCTTATAAGGTTTCCTGTAAACTATAGGTATAGAACTATTTTCTGTATTAGGGTTCCGTACCTCAAAATGAAAAAAACTCTTATAAGATCACTCATGTTTGTCTGTCCGTCTGTCACAGCTAATTTGCTTCGAATTTAATGGACCGATTAAGTTGAAATTTGGTACAAGTTTGTATTTCTGTGACCCAAACACGGACGTGCACTTTTTAATATTAATGTATTTTTAATATGAGGGTCAATTTTGGGGACAAAAAATAAATAAATAAAAATATATTTGCAAACTGTACTGTGCGATATATCAAATGAAAGGGCTTACTGTGAGGGTCTCCAATATATATATTTTATAATTTTAAAATAAACTGTTTAAAGTTATTTAAGAAAATAGACCATTGGTGTGCCTCAGGGCACTGTACTCGGGCCCCCACTTTTCTTAATATATATCAATGATCTCCCAAGAAATTTGAGAAACAAAATGGTACTTTTTGCAGATGACAGTACGGCTATCATAGAATGCACTGATCGAAACGAATATCGAAATGAGATCAATAACTCGCTAAATAACATTATTAATTGGCTAAATAATAATAATCTTGTGATCAATTTGAATAAAACTAAAATTATACAGTTTCATCAACGACGTGAGAATCCACCCCTCAATATTACCTATGATGAGTGTAAAATAGAAGAAGTTACGAGTGCAAAATTCTTAGGCATAACTGTAGACCATAAGTTGACTTGGAAACCTCACCTGGAAGTGGTTTGTAAACGACTGAGTAAATCTGCGTATCTATTGTTTCAATTATCTAAGAGAGTTAATTCTGAGACACTGTTAACAGCCTATCATGGACTTGTAGTCTCTATTCTCCGTTATGGTGTTGTTTTCTGGGGGCAATCAACAAATAGGGAACTGGTATTTAGGATGCAAAGAAGGTGTGTAAGATCCATGTGTAATTTAAAGTCAACAGATAGTTGCGTTCCCTACTTCAAGAAATTAAAAATATTAACGTTACCAGCTATATATATATTAGAAACTGCATTATTTATAAAATCAAATCCACATTTATTTACAAAATTTTCAACAGTTAAGAAGACCCCCATTCGGAGTCAATATGAAAATCAACTATGTACGTTGAAATGTAATACTGCGTTAATGAAAAAGAGCTTCTTTGGTGTTGCACCAAAGATTTTTAATAAAATACCTGATGCTATAAAATGTATGCCATTAAAGAAATTCAAAAAGTGTCTTCACAAGTTATTAGTTGAGAAATGTTATTATACCTTGGATGACTATTTTAATGATAATACTATTTGATTAAATTATGATATGATGAATTATGAGATTATGTAATTTTATAAATCTATATTATTAATGTTGACTTGGATGACTATTTTAATTTTGGTGATTTTATTCTTTCTATTTGATTAAATTCTGTAATTTTATTAATTCATATTATTAATGTAACGGACGAATAATTTCTCGCATGTTCTTTTGTTATGATCTTCTTGTGTGTGTTTTTTGTTTTTCTTTCTTGTAGTGGACATTATTAAATTGATTATTTTAATGTATTTGTATAAAATTGATAGAAAATTTTGTTAACTTTGATGAACCTGACTTTAATATTTGTATGTCAACAATGACAAAGCATAGTGCAACACTTATCTATTTAAGACCTTGACATGTATGATTAATGTATATATGTTCTTCACCTATGTTTTACAAATAAATAATTCTGATTCTGATTCTGATTCTGATTGGCCCTTTATCTCCGAAACTACTGAGCTTAAACGTTTTAAGAAAATAAATTAATTAATTCTATAGCTATAGATTACAGGAAAACCTATAAGAAGTCTATGGACTTAAAATAACATGGTAAATCTCTCAATATTGTGCGTACTAACTTACATTTGTACATAGTTAAACGAAAAGAATCCAACCCACATGACGTGTAATGTGGGTTGGATCTTTTTCGTTTAACTATGGACACTTGTAGTTGGAATGTATGGGAGAATATGTTTTTCAACTACAATGTTAAGTTTGTTCTTGGGATAAATTCAGCCCAACTACGGAACCCTTCATTGTGCGTGGTCCGACACGCACTTGACCGATTTTTTTTCAAAATTTTAGCCTCAGTAGTTTCGGAGACCAGGCGTCTGTTTTCTTAAATAACTTTAAAATAATTTATTATATGAAATAGTTATTTGTGCAACAACAGAGCAAAGTTCGTCTTTGATTCGAGTGTTGATTTTGGATCCTGAGTAAGCGAAGGATTCTACAATTGAATCACTCACTACGCTCGTAAAGATTTGTTTTGAATGGGTGTGTGTTTCTAGGTTAGAATCCTGAGTGCAGCGAGGGATTCAAAGACACGAGATACAACTAACTTTGGTCTCGTGTACCACATACAACTTTTCACTTCGGCAGCGAGAATTGGGATAGGTTTGGGATAGCAATAACGTTGGGATAGGATTCAATGTGCACGTCATTTGTCTTTATTGTGGCTTTCAATATGCAGTAAGTACTCCACATTGTAGACGGTTGCCTCGTTTGTGATAATTCTATGAAGTACGATAACAGTAAAGTCAGTGTGTTCATAGCTTTTGTAAGTCCATTGCTTAAATATTATAAGTGTTTAGATATTTTTCTCGAGACTTTCCAGACAAGTAACTTTATTCTGCATTTTTTACATGATACTTCAATCTTCCGGTGTTACTCGTAAATAGCAGACTTCGTTACTGGACTCATATATTTTTTTTTTTTTATAATATCCAACGTGTATCAAACTCTGTTGCTAGGCGTAACAGAACAAGAAAACAATAAAACTTTGATCACGCTATTTTTTAAAGGTGTGTTCTGAAACTGCACCCACAATATTAGAGATTGTTAAAACTATAAGAAATGTATGTAGACACATAATAAACTTCGTATGTTTTCTTTAGCGTTCTCTTTATTTGATTAGAAAAAAATATAATAAATAGAGATGATTTGTAATTTAATAATACCTCAAGATATAATTAAAGATATTTGCCAAAAACTTATTCTACCCTCATAAGGAAAAAGAGGTAACTGACATTTTTTTCGAAATACAGTCAGCAAAAAAAAAACCGCATTAACGAAAACCTAATAATTCTTCTTATTAAAAGAAACAGGACAAAATACTTTTTTCTCCATTTCAATATTTCTGTAGATACGGCGGCACTATTATATACAATAGTTGCGGTATAATTTTTTTAAGAGGGTACCGAACGCGCAATGGCGCCCTCGTAGTTTGTTTGGTTATTTCTTTTATTTTACAATGAAAATGCAGAAAATAAGCATGTTATGTTGTGCTCCACAAGACTTTACGTTATTATTATTACAAACAGTAGTTTTATAAAGTTTTATTGTAATCCTTAAAACGGAAAATAGTGGCCACTATTTTATAATAGTAAACACTGCGCGCTCGGTACCCTCTTAATAAATTCGAATACTGAGAGTTGATGTAAATTCCTGAATTTCATGACGTAATTCGTAACATCCCGTTAAGTCAGCTGGTATATGTCAAAATCTTATTCAGCAGAGTAACCACTCTGCTGAATAACATAAGAAGATAAGAAAGGGTAATAAAACTGATAAGTAATCACTTTAACAATAGATCTCATTTTAAATGATTACGTAGGGTTTCCATTTCTATAATTGCTACTTCCGTGTCGAGTTATGTGATTTGCTATGTGACAAAAGCTTATATTAAAGTTTCTCCAGCTGTTCCCTGCAAGCCTACTGAAGAATTTTATGTATTCTTTGTCATGAAAGATACATCAATTTTCTCCTTTTTAAAATAAATAAACTTGAACCTTGTAAGTGCTACTTATAAATTATGAACTTTACTCACAGTTTAAAGGAGAGAATTTTGCTTGCCTCAAATAAAACGTAATTGACAAAATTATACGTGATCTGAAGAAAAAGTGCTCAGTGTTTCTTTTAAATTACGTTTTAAATCGTCAAGGGAATCAAAAGTAGAGTAGGCGTGTCGGTGGGAAGTGGATCTCGTATTTTCCGATGTCAAAAGATGTTTAGAATTCAGTGTTATCAAGGCATTATTTTTGTGACTGTGACCGAAAGTCAACATAACTTTGGTTCTCTCTCCTCAAGATATGAGATGTCATTAAACATCAGAATTAGATTTCCAATCAAACGTATTTTCCGCCTTCCAAGCAGACGAAGTCACTAACACTGTTAGCTATTACTATTTGATCAACGCGCATGCAGCAAAGCATTCTGATTGGCTAGTTCTTTCTCATCTAATAAGAAGGGTTCCAATTTCAAATTTCTTACACCCGATCTGGGACCCAATTAGGTCTCAAACGTCCTGAGGGACGAACGTGTCACAGTAAGTTTAGGAGACTGTATAGATACTTACGAATTAGACTAAATCCAGTGTGTTGTGTTACCCAACTTATTAAATTGGTAAATTTATTGCTATCAAAATTAAGGTTGCTTTTATTTAAGTTAATTAAGAGGGTAACTGTTTGTTTGATTGAAATATCTTCTATATAATATAGTTTAAAATAAAGTCACTTTTCGCATCTTATCCTTGTGACCGCTGAATTGCTATTTGCAATTAAAAATACACAAACTACAGGCTATCAAAATAAAAACAAAACACTCTGTATAACTGCCTCATTAGATTAGTTAACAAATAATTTTTTTTAAGCAAAATATCCCAAGTTAGACTCGTTCTGAATACCAAGTTGAAATGCGATTAATCAGAAAATTCTCAGTATCAGTCTGGAGCTTAGAATTGCGCACGACGTCTATGTCAATAGGCTTAGCCTCAATTCTGTGATACCGTCACCGGAGAAATGTGGGAGTACTATTACATTATTACACGTTATCTCATCTGGGAAAACAGAGCTTGACATGTATTGTTTGGAATTAAATTACACGGTTTCTAATAGTACATCGTCCTACTTAGGAAACAGTATTTATTCTATATCTATACAAATAAATACAACTGAAGTGTCCGTTTGTAATGTCAAAATATTTTTTTTTTTACTAAATGCATATGAAAGGATGTTACAGTACTTATAACAAAAAAAAAAAAAATGTTAAAAATTTTTGTTTGTCTATCTGTTTGTTCCGGCTACTCTCCGAAACGAAACGTCTCGTATTACATAGTATTTTTCCCGCTCATTGCAACGCGAGACGCGTCACGCCAGCGTGACTCAGCCTAACCGCTGTGCTGAACCGCTGTGCTCACCCGCGCGCGGGGAAAACCGTTGAGCGCCCCACCCGCGGTAATCTTGTAAACAAAACCGATTTGCATCGTAGCTTCTTGGAATTTTGTGACCGTTGAATGTTTCTTAGAATGCAAGTGAGTAGGGCTTTATAGTAATGTACGTTTCATTTGAAAGTATGACTTGTTTTCATTTTCAATTCAAACCAAAAGCAGATTTGCGTGGGATGACTTTACTCCCACGAACCACTACTTAAATTAAAAAAATGGGATGAATTTCATCCCATGTGTAATTAGCGGCTAATACATAACAACGCCTGTCCTCTCCAAAGGTTTAGGTGGAGGCGTAGCACGCGCGTAAAGGTATAAAACACCCTCATTTCGCCAGTTATGTTTAAGTCCTATATAATAGCGGGTGAGCCTACTCCCACGCTAGGAGCATGCAGAACAGCTTAGCTTAGTTGAAGAACTTAACTGGAATGCTACGCTGATCAGACAATGTTTTCCTTCAAAACCAATATTTTAATGAACTATTGAAAAACCAAAGAAAGAATAATATTTTATTTGGAACACGCACAGGAAATACAAAAAAAGGAGCAATTGAATGTAACAAAAATACAGTTTCCTCGTAACAAGTCGCCTTGTAAGAAACGCAGTTGATTTATTCTTATTTCTTGTTAGCCAATCAGTGCGGGATCTAATCCAACGGAGCCATCTAATTGGCTGGCCCAGCGAGTGCTGCGCTACAGGACGCAATAAAATTGTTGCGAGGCGCGACTCCTCTATTCCGTTGCTGTGTATATTAGGTTTAATTTACGCGATATAATACACAATTCCGTCAGAGGATTCTATGCTAGGAAATTCTGTGTCATGAGAAGAATTTAAATTGCAAAGATTCTGTCTAAGGTGGTCCATTTTAATTTTATTACCCTATTTCAAAATACTATGTAGTTTTAGGAGACAGTGTTAATTTCGTCTTAAAAACACTCAATAAATCCAGTCAGATTATTTGACCAATAACTCGGAACAAAACACATAAATCTGTGCATTACCAAAATCAAAATCAAAATCAAAAGTCATTTATTCAAACTAGGCTGAGAATCAGCACTTTTTGAACGTCAAAATTACATAAGACAGTCCCCCAAAAACGCCCGCCCTTCACCACTTCCTAGTGCTTTAGCTGGGGAGAAGAAGTGGCGCAACAAACTCCCCAGCAGCACAGCTGTCTGTTCAGTTAAAAAAATGATTCTATATAATACTGCGCATAATAATTTGGGTACATTACGCAACACAAAACATTAAATTAAATTATTTGCTATAAGTAAGCTAGCACACGCCAATATACCAAAAAAAAAAAAAAACGAAAACAATACTCAAGCAGAAACAAAATACAAAACTAAAAACGTAAGCAGAACTTTATACCTAAATAAAAGCCTCCAGTAATAAAGGGCGTGCCCACTTACATATAGCCGTACATGTAGTCGTAACTCACAAGTCACAGATAGGGATAAACTAGGACCATCGAAGTAAAATCAACAATGAGTTAAATTACTAATAACAAAACAAAACCAAGGTCAGCAAGACGACCTGTCACCACAAGCAGCACCCGTTCACGAGTATAACGCAAAGATCAGCCATTACCCCCCTCGCCATATTTGAGGGAAGGAGACAACCCGACCCCCGACGCTACCGCAAGCAGTGACATCTAAGGGAGCATGACGAACTTGCTGCCGGTTGCTCGGGCAAGAAAAACTATGATCAATTGTCGAGGTCACTAGCTAACCACATATTGCAATACCACTCATAAAAAATAAATAAACATTGAAATGAGTAGATTATGTCAATAATAAATAAAAATAAAATTAAAATAAATTGACCTTGAGAGTCAAAGAAAATAAATAATTATATGAACTCATATAACCTGTCAGTAGCTATGCTAATTCTGGAGAAAGAACATAAACATTGTCTTAAGCTAAACACAGCGACCAACTATTCTTATCGTTTAAGTAATCGTTGATAGAATAGTATGCCTTTGAACAAAGGTTAGATTTTACTTTAGCTTTGAACGCATTAAAGGGCAAATCTAGCAAAGAAGAGGGTAGCTTGTTATAAAAAGTTATACCAAGCCCAACAAATGAGTTATGAACCTTATGAAGCCGGTGAAATGGAGCACGTAATTTGTCCTTATTTCTGGTGTTAACATTGTGAATATCACTGTTTTTAGTGTATAAATGTATATTTTGTCTAATATATAAGATGTTGGCGAAGATGAATTGTGATGCCACCGTGAGAATACCAATCTGTTTAAAAAAATCTCTCAAAGAAACTCTGGCACCGAGCTGGTAAATTGCTCGAACAGCTCGTTTCTGAAGAACAAATATATTTTGAATGTCAGCGGCTTTGCCCCAGAGCAGAATACCGTATGACATAACGCTATGAAAATAACTAAAATAGACTAACCGAGCTGTATCAACGTCAGTGTATTGTCTTACTTTCCTGACGGCGTAGGCGGCTGAACTGAGCCTTCCCGCTAGGCTTGATATATGTGGGCCCCACTGAAGTTTGGCATCTACTGTTATACCCAGAAAAACTGCCGAGTCTACAGTTTTAAGCATCTCTTTATCTAAAACGATGTTGGGTCCTAGATTTCTAACATTCGGTAAGGCAAACTTTATACATTTCGTTTTTTTAGCATTGAGAACTAAGTTATTTGTCGTAAACCAATCTGTAACCATTGAGAGTGCACTGTTTACGTCGTCAAAATCTTGTCTATTCCTGTCTACTTTAAAAATAAGAGAGGTGTCATCTGCAAACAGTACAACGTCACAGATACCCTTTAAATAGAATGGTAAGTCATTGATATACACTAAAAACAAGAATGGACCCAGTATTGAACCTTGAGGTACACCTAACTGAACTGGTAGCCCGGAAGATTTCACACCATTTACATCTACACATTGAAACCTATTATGTAAATATGAATTTATTACTTTAAGAGCTTCGTTTTGTACACCGTAATGATGTAGTTTACGCAAAAGCGTGTCATGGTGCACGCAATCAAAGGCTTTGGAAAGGTCACAGAAAATTCCAATAGCATTTTGCGAGTTCTCCCATGCGTTAAATATATGTTTCAGCAGAGCAACACCCGCATCTGTAGTCGAACGACCTTTAGTAAAGCCATATTGTTCATCATGAAGGAGGCCATTTAAATTAAAATGTCTTAGCAACTGCTTGAGTATTAACTTTTCAAATATTTTGCTAAATGCAGGTAAGATAGAAATAGGCCTAAAATTGCCAACCTCATTTTTATTACCTGATTTAAATAAAGGTATGACTTTACTACTTTTCATGAGGTCAGGAAAAGTTCCTACATCAACACATTTATTAAAACTAACAGCTAGATAGGGGGCTACTATGTCTATTATATTACTTAACAGTTTAATGGAGATGCCCCAGTAATCACCAGTGTTTTTAGACTTAAGTGTGTTAAATACATTAACTACATCACGAGGTGTTATATGTTCGAAGCTAAATAAGCGACCACATTTAGGCACACTACTGTGCAAAAGGTTTTCAGCTTTAGACGGGGATGAATTTAAGGAGCGAGTCGTAGTTATAGGTATGTTGGCAAAAAACTCATTAAATGCCTCAGCAACGTCTGCTGCTTTATTAACTAATTTGTTGTCGACCATAACTTCAAGTTGTTTGTCTTGTTTAACCGACTTACCCGTTTCATTGTTAATAATTTTCCAAGTGGATTTTACTTTGTTATTGGAATTTTTAATTGTATTGCTTAAAAATTTAGATTTAGCACAAACACAAATACTTTTAAATAATTTTGAATAATTTTTGACATACTCTAGGAAAGGAGTATCAAACCTGTGCTTTTTCAAACCATATAATTCGTATAGTCTCGCTCTACTTTTATAAATACCTGGAGTAGCCCATTGGTTAAAGCCAACGGTAGTGCCATTAATATTAATGGTTTTTGTCTTGAAGGTAGATTGGTACTCTTTTTGCACAACATCAAAAAGGGCTCCATAGATTTCATTAGGATTGTCATGTTCTACTATAGATGGTCTAATTCTTTGGGCTACATTATTTTTAAATTTGTTGCAACGACTAGCTGTATAAGGCCTGCATTCTATTTTATGCGACTTTTTATGTAATGGCATAGGGAAGCTAGCTAATAAACCACAGTGGTCAGACCTTAAGTCACTTAGCACTAATTTATTTTTGGCATCACAATCACTAAATATATTATCAAGACATGTGGACGAAGATGCCGTGATCCTAGTAGGTTCAAAAAACAAGTTAAATAAATTATAAGACCTAAAAAGATTGAGAAGTCTAATACTTAATGGAGTAACATCTAAAATATTAATATTAAAATCTCCACATAAAATTATACTTTTATTACTAGATTTTAACCTATTCACCCGCCGATGGGAGTGTCTCCCACCCGTGGACACAGCGGTGGGTATTACCACTACGATACCAACTTGAATGAAACCTGGGATGTCTTGCCTGTAATTCCACGAATACCTATGCAGCCTCAATCGACACAATCGACCTAAAATGTCAGATTAGTACAGTAACGTCTTGAAAAACAAGTTTATCTAGGCCATCGCAACTTCATATTAATCTTGAAAGCTTAAATCTCGCAAACAAAGACCTCTTTCATCTCATAAGCGTCTCTTCTTTATGAAAATATTCTGAATATATTCAGCGGTGTGTAAATGTTCGTTTCATCTTGTATATCATTATTTTCTCGTACTTTTACTACATTCATGTGCTCTCGTTTCACACGCTTAGCATTCAGAACTACAATTCACCAACAAAGAGCTGCAAATTAAATTCAATCACAGGATAGCAACGAGAGTGGCAGCCCAATCAAAACTGGTAGTGCCGGGATATTTTATTTTATTTTATTTGGGAAAATAACCGGTTACATATTACAATGTTATGGTATAGAACTTAGAACTAAAATGGGATTATAAATGATTAACCTCATTTCCACTTAACAACATTTTCCACATAATATAAAAAAGTTAAACCGAAACGAACGGCGTGCGATAACATTGAATATTATTAAATATAAGAATAAAGTTAAACTGAAACTTTACAGGTAAAAATAATAAAAAGAGAAAGAAGATTTAACTGAACATTTAAAATAAAAATTATGGTTTTAGGGCTATTACGTACTTAATTCTACTAATTTTTTTAGCAAAGAACTCGATATAAAAACAATTACGGGAAACGAACAAACGCTTATTTAATACCTACTCTAATCAATGATGTTCCAACAAAAATTCAATCGGAAATAACAAATAGTAATTATAAAACTAAATACAAAACATTCTTTGATTCTCTGTGAAATTGCATCATCATGTTTAAATTTCATTCAATTCGTGATTAGCGTCAACGGGCTGCATGTCCCGCGCCGGCGTCGTTTTTGTACTTTTTTAGTTATTATTTACGAACACAATGTTTTTTTAAACTATGTTTTTACCTCAAATAATAATATTTTGTTAGTATATTGTATTAAGATTGCTTAAAAGTGTTTCAACATCCGGACAAACCTATTGAAAGTTTGGTGATCTATCTGTTTATGTTTTGTTTTCTTCCTTAATTAATAAACAATAAAAAAAAAAACCATACCGCTTAGTTACAGGATCGTTTGTTTGGAATTCTAGAATATTTTATGTTGCTACTGGGAGTAGGATAATGTTGGATAGACTCATAACATTATAGAAGCAGCTGTGGTGGCCCAGTGGAAACATCTGCAACTTTCGAGTTGTAGGTCGTGGGTTCGAACCCAAGCAGGCACTTTATTTTGTGTAAATTATTTCATCAGCACTGCTCTCAAAACGGTGGAGGAAAACATCGTACAATTATGTACTACGAACAACATTATTATTTAACGTAAACTGCTCTTAAAATTGACACGGCATTCATAAACAGACGGCTTCTTCAAGTTCCGTTGCGATAGATAATCTGCTATTGGTCGCACCCGTATATATGCCCTCAGGTCGAAAACGAAACAAGAGGTAATTAATACCTTTCTTAAAAACATCGTAAATTGTTTATTAACATATCGGAAAATAAACCAAAATTGGAATCACAAAATAGTTCTAGGCATTTATCGGTAGACACAGTTTTCTGATTCTTATTCCGTACAACCGACGAGTTACTTCTAACAATTATATGGGGATATCTGACACATTGTGTTGTGATGGATGAAACCGACATACATATACACATACGTATGCTTGGTTGCATGTATGAGGCTTATGATATCAATAAGAGTGAAGCCTGTCAAGACAAGTCAATGCAGACACAAATAATTTTATTCCATGTTCTTTCATATTCTTCCTCGTTTTATTTCACCTTTGCCTTTTTAAAATATAAAGCAATTCACACAAAAGGCAAAAACAAACAATTATAGATCACAGCTCTATCAGATGAGATTCAGAAAAAGATTGCTTTCAATTCCATTCAAAGAACGATGAATGGGACCGACGACTGAGCTGATTGACTCGCTCGCGATAACTTTTGGAATAAAACCGACTTTTGGTCGGTCATAAATTTTCTCCGATTAGATTTAACCGACTGTGCAGAAGTTCGTACATAAGTATGTTGTTATAACAACTTTGCAATTGCTCGACCCAGTTAAGAGTTTGGCGTTCAATTTAATTGAGTTACCTAACCTTTTGTGCTTATGATTGTGTGCATGAGTTTATTTCACAAATATGGAGTCTATGAAAAGTTACCTACACTTTTACAAAGTAACTAACAAAAGGACGTATGAATTTTTTTTTACATTTTCGTTAATATGGATATCTCTTTCCATATGATTAACTTTGATTCCCGGAGAGGTTTTATGTTAGGGAGTTATCTATAATATTATTTAACATAGTTCTTAGCCAACTTAGTAATCATGCAAGTACAGATAAACCATTCTAAAAATGGACGCCCCTCCACAGTGGTTACGCTCACATGCAAAGAAGGCGTATCGACGCAATACACATTGGTCTTTGTCATTGGTTGATCAGTCAGTCACCGGCGAGACATGAAAGTGGGAGCACGCGTCTATTTCACCGCAAAAGTACGGTCAACAACATGTCAACGAAAAAGCATCGTCGTAGTAGCAGCAAGTAAACATTTTTGTTTCAAATTACAAAAAATCACAGTTTTTTTTTATGCAAACGGTACCTACACGACTTGCCCAAACTTCGAACAACCGGGTTTGTCAGCTCACTAGTGTATAACGGAAACAAACGCGCGACAGAGCAAACGTGTTGTTCCATACAAAGCGCACGCTCCACAACCTACAATGCTAGTACCTGGACTGATCGCACGATTAGTCAACCTCTAATTGCGGCGACGAGTCCAAGTAAAGTGTTGCAATAAGTATTTCCTCTCACACGTTTTGTGGAAGGGCGTTCATTTTTAGAATAGTTTATCTATAGCTAACTTTATCCAATCACAATGTTTTGCGTCAGCCCGTTACCCAAGTTCGCCGAAGCATCCTACAAGTTCGCTTGAAAACGGCATTGACCAGGTCTGAACCAATTCCTGCCCAAACATGGGATTACTTCCAAATAATTCCTTGTATTAATTTATACTTAAAAAATAAACAATAAATAAATCGCTCCCAGGGTTAAAACGTTCACCCGGGTGTTACCATTGTGTGGATCGCCCGAAGGACACGGTGGAGCATACGGAGGAACACCGCCGCTACCTCGCGGAGACGATCGGAGGCGACGATCTCTTGTATCTGGCCCTGGTTCAGGGCATGGTACGGAGCGAAAGTGCATGGGAAGACGTCACCTCCTTCCGCGAAGCATTAATGCTCGAGAAGGAGGAGGCGGAACGCGTGAGGAAGAGCAATCTTTGCACCCTCATGCCCCTAGTCACCGCAGGAGACACCCTGGGCGTCGGGAATTGTGAGCTGATTCCCGGCCGGCGAGCAATGGCTAGCTCACCTTCGGGTAAGGACCAGGCCCGAGTCGACGGCGCGTTGTGTTCCACGCGCGCCTCAAAGAGATGTAAGCAGTAACTTTTGGGGTCCGACAGGGGAGATGCCCGCCAGGGTTGCGGGTTGTTTGAAAGAGTTACCGTGGCCCTGGCACAGGCAACTGAAGGAACACGGCGGGTGAGTTTTAGTCAGTATAAGCCCTCCCGCTCTGCCCAGACCGGGAGAAGTTATTTGATGATTTCCCACCCAAAAAAGGTTTAAAAATTTTTAAGGTTTTTTCTGGTAATTTTATTTATTTTTTTATTGGATTGGTTCAAAAATCGGTACTCCTGGACACGATGCGTATCATTAGGAGGCTCAGGAGCCCTGACCCCAGGTAGTTTGGACCTGGTTCCCGATACCGGTGAGCTACCTACAATTTTTTTTATTTTTAAATATTAACCCCAAGGAACATAATGCACTGTGAGTCCATTGTGGATAGCCCTTGCTCCAACTCCCGTAAATGTATGGTTAATGTCCTTTGAAACTAAAAGTGGCCTTTCTATACTCAAATCTATTACTTTTACTAAATTTACGAGTATGTCCCGAGAATCACCCATGATTGCTAGAACCAGCTCATTCGGAACATGTTGTCCCCAGGCACAGGAATAGTATCGTTC
This sequence comes from Dicycla oo, assembly GCA_948252095.1. NCBI lineage: Eukaryota > Metazoa > Arthropoda > Insecta > Lepidoptera > Noctuidae > Dicycla > Dicycla oo. The sequence continues at coordinate 27,141,130 of OX411730.1, forward strand.
GGCAAAGTATTGTATTGCACACAAGCCTCGCGTCCGCACGTCACTCGTATTCATGTCATGCCCACTACTCTTCAAACGACTAAATACTTCACCATCACCGGCAACTGAATCCCAACTTTATTTCGTAGAAGAGAAGGTGTGTACTGGTATGACAGTGCTTTATTTAGATGGGAAGCATTGATTGCTTGGCGATTAAAAAGTGGAATTGTTTTATGTACGAGTCCGTGCGTGGTTGTGTAGAACAGTTTAGAAGCAAAATATATTGATTGTGGAGTGGAATGGACCGAAATTGATGATTGGTTTTCAGTTTTAAATGTTTTGTAGACAAGCTTTTGGAAAAGCGAAAATAATTCCACTATTTTCGCTTGTCTGACTACTTTTTCATCGTTCACCTTGTCAAGTTTTAATTAATCAAATGTCAATCAGTTGATTTGAACAGAAGCGGTTTAATAGTAACTCTTCTGGTATTTTATAAGATTACGATAGATTCTTTTATCTGCAAAGATAATAAATACTCTTGAGTATACCACACTACAAAGGGGTGCATAAAAGAGCATTCACAAGTGGCGATACTTTAGTTCGTCCGGCGCACTCTGAGAGATAAGTCCCTCTACTAATCTTGCTGAATGGCGACATGAGATGAAAGATTTTTTCAGATACATTTTACTACAGCTGTGATAGATAGATCCACGTGTTCTCAATAATTTCATCACTGGTTTTATAACCTTTGTAATTACAAACGGAGCAATATTCGAGCCGAAAGGTAAGATAACTCATAAATAGAATACACTAACTGAAACCTGAGATATGTTCGATCACCTTTATTAATCTTAATTAAATAATATGCGTCTTTTAAGTCGATCGTGCATATGTAACAATCTCATGATACCAGTTTTAGTACAGTTGTCAAGTCTCCCAGTTTCAAGTGATGAGTATCGATAAATTTATTCAAAGATTTTATGTTTAAGACAACACGCATCTTTCTGTTGGCTTGGGTATTAAAAAGACATTTGACAAATATGAAGTTTGCTCATTCTGACTCAGAATATTTCTGAATTGGTAACCGAGAAAAGGGAATTCTATAACCCTTTATATATGAAAGGATCATTGGAACATGTGCGATCATTGACCCTTCTTTATAAAATAAGGACAATCGACCAGCAGATTTTACCATGTTTAGCTACGTCTGTAGTTCTGTCGCAGTTGCGGATGCTGAACCTGCTTGGACGAGTTGGCTGGCGGTTTGCGCGTCGGGGTTATTCTTTATACTCGGTGGACCTGTCGGCCTGCGAGTCGGACCCGGATTCCTACATTTTAAACTCCTTGAAGGATTAGCTGTGCTATATGTAAACTTCTTATTTGCAGGTTTAGGTACCCGTAGTTTTAGATCTGTACCAGATATATTGATGGCGGTCGACGTTTTTATGGTTTCGGCTGAGTTCTCACCGGAAAGAAGTTTATCAATGTTTGTATTCTGTAGCTGCTCTCTAACTTCTTTCTATACAGCCTTCAATAGGAAGTTTATCGTCATAGAGTCAGCGTGTTGACAGGCGCAGATGATACGTTTAGAATCTATCAGAAGTTTAGACAACATAAGTGTGATGGCTTCTCCTAAGGAAGTAATAGCTAAGGAAAGTTGTTTTTGTTTACTTTATCGCGTTTAGCAATAATATCTGAGATAACTATTTTTATTTCTGCATTCAGTTCTGGATGATCAATCAACTTAGCATTTTCAGAAGTTAAATAATTTTCTGTAAGCTCCTTACGCAGATATTTTGTTATATCCACCGTAGTCTAATGGTGAAATCTAATCACTAAATATTGTTGTATATTTTTCCATATGTATTGTATTATCTGTTGTAGGATCAGTACCTAAATACATCCAACTGTTCATTGTCACGTCCTGAGTCTTGTGTCGCAGGTATCGTCGCGCCTGCAAACGGAATAGGCTCTGGGACTACAGGCGGTAAAGAGTCCACCAGTACATTGTCACGTGCTGAGTCTTGTGTCGCAGGTATCGTCGCGCCTGTAAACGGAACAGGCTCTGGGACTGCAGGCGGTAAAGAGTCCACAAGTACATTATCACGTGCTGAGTCTTGTGTCGCAGGTATCGTCGCGCCTGCAAACGGAACAGGCTCTGGGACTACAGGCGGTAAAGAGTCCACAAGTACATTGTCACGTGCTGAGTCTTGTGTCGCAGGTATCGTCGCGCCTGCAAACGGAACAGGCTCTGGGACTGCAGGCGGTAAAGAGTCCACAAGTACATTGTCACGTGCTGAGTCTTGTGTCGCAGGTATCGTCGCGCCTGCAAACGGAACAGGCTCTGGGACTGCAGGCGGTAAAGAGTCCACAAGTACGTTGTCACGTGCTGAGTCTTGTGTCGCAGGTATCGTCGCGCCTGCAAACGGAACAGGCTCTGGGACTACAGGCGGTAAAGAGTCCACAAGTACATTGTCACGTGCTGAGTCTTGTGTCGCAGGTATCGTCGCGCCTGCAAACGGAACAGGCTCTGGGACTGCAGGCGGTAAAGAGTCCACAAGTACATTGTCACGTGCTGAGTCTTGTGTCGCAGGTATCGTCGCGCCTGCAAACGGAACAGGCTCTGGGACTGCAGGCGGTAAAGAGTCCACAAGTACATTGTCACGTGCTGAGTCTTGTGTCGCAGGTATCGTCGCGCCTGCAAACGGAACAGGCTCTGGGACTGCAGGCGGTAAAGAGTCCACAAGTACATTATCACGTGCTGAGTCTTGTGTCGCAGGTATCGTCGCGCCCGCAAACGGAACAGGCTCTGGGACTGCAGGCGGTAAAGAGTCCACAAGTACATTGTCACGTGCTGAGTCTTGTGTCGCAGGTATCGTCGCGCCTGCAAACGGAACAGGCTCTGGGACTACAGGCGGTAAAGAGTCCACAAGTACATTGTCACGTGCTGAGTCTTGTGTCGCAGGTATCGTCGCGCCTGCAAACGGAACAGGCTCTGGGACTGCAGGCGGTAAAGAGTCCACAAGTACATTGTCACGTGCTGAGTCTTGTGTCGCAGGTATCGTCGCGCCTGCAAACGGAACAGGCTCTGGGACTACAGGCGGTAAAGAGTCCACAAGTACATTGTCACGTGCTGAGTCTTGTGTCGCAGGTATCGTCGCGCCTGCAAACGGAACAGGCTCTGGGACTACAGGCGGTAAAGAGTCCACAAGTACATTGTCACGTGCTGAGTCTTGTGTCGCAGGTATCGTCGCGCCTGCAAACGGAACAGGCTCTGGGACTACAGGCGGTAAAGAGTCCACAAGTACATTGTCACGTGCTGAGTCTTGTGTCGCAGGTAAAGAGTCCACAAAATCCGGCGCAACTATCACGATAGACTGAATCTGAAAGTTTTCATCGCGTGATGGGCTGGGGAGTAGATCTGCAGAGCTATTCTGTACAAAGTCAAAACGTAGGTGAGATGAGCGTGGAGTGAGCTGTCAATAGTGTCAATCCCTAGCATCAGGTGGAATGACCCGTCATGACGGCTCTCTTCAAGTTCACTTCACCTAAGTTTTCACGTTGAGATTTTTACAGAATTGACCGGCTGGTTTCAGCTCCACCTCGGGCTGTGTTAGGTCTACATCTGTTTGTAGCTCGGAAGAAGGCATATCTAGGCCTGACATGACTGCTTCATTGCAAATAACCTCTGTCTCAAAAGGAGACGTAAATAATAATAATAATAATAATAATCTTTAATTCAGACAACCAGGGTCCATAAAAATAAAAACAACAGTGCTCAAAATAATTACATAAGAACGACGTTAGTAGGGTTGTTAGTAGTACACTCAAAAATAAAAATAAAATAAAATAAACAGGTGTTAGTAATTTGTTAGTAAACAAAACAAGTTACACAATAATTTACGTTGGCTATTTCCTATTCTTGTGTAAGTGTACACCTGCCCAGTATACAGCAAACGGGCTATCAATTTTGCACGCTAACGTTCTGAGGACAGTGTTGGTGCTACCACGCACCCTGCTCAGTTGCAGTTCTTTTCCTTATGATGGCAAAGAAATCATCAATAGATGCATCCGCAAACATTGCGGACGCACTGCAGTACCAGGGTTTTCTCAACACTGCCCTCAGAGCGTCGTTGTACTGAACACGCAGGGCGTTGTAAGCCCGCCGCGTAAAGTTGATCCACGGACTGCACGTGTAAAATGATTGACAGAAGGCTCTGAAAAGTAACAGCTTTACATCTGTGGTACATCGTGCAAATCTGCGGGCCAACATATTGCAACGGACTGCCAATGCCCTCCTTTCCCTCTCTAGGTCTTCATCATCTTGAAGCCGCTCTGTCAGCATGTGACCCAAATACCTAACTTTATGTACCCTCACGAGGGCCGATCCACCGATCTTAATTGGCGGCAGGTTAGAGGGTGCCTTGTTTCCTGCTTTGAATAGCATGACAACACTCTTACTCGCATTGTATTTGAGTCCATGTGACAGGGCATAATTTTCACAAATACCCAGAACTCTTCTGAGCGCACTAACTGACGGGCTCAACAGAACCATGTCTTCTGCATAACTAATATTGTTGACCATTTTTCCATCTATTGAGCAGCCGACCATGGCCATCCGCCGAGCTCGCCAACCAACTGATTAATAAACAAGTTAAACAAGCTCGGGGAAGTCAACCCACCCTGCCTAACACCGCATTTCAGATTGTATTCCTGACTATGCGTATTGACCCATCTGACAGCATTCTTTTGATTACTGTACCAATATTTGAGGATAGATACCAGCTCCTTTGGCACAGTGGTCTCTTGAAGCAGTTTATGCCAAAGAATATCAGGATACCAGGTCGAAGGCCCTTGAAAGATCAAGAAAAGACGCATATATTGGCGTTTGCCTGTCGGTATAATATTTTACAGTTTGCTTCAGACACATAATTGCCATTTCCGTCGACAGGTTAGGTCTGAAACCGAACTGCAAGTCATGAATCTGAAGGTGTTCGCTCAGATGCGTGTTTATGAGACTGTCAAGGACCTTCGCCATGGTAGTAGCCAATGATATCGGCCGGTAATTATGCTTGTCAGATAGATCCCCAGTTTTGTGTTTTATTATTGGAACTACTATTGTTCTCATCATGTCTTCCGGAATATAGGAATGTCCCACACAAAAATAAAACAATAAGCTCAGAACTCTGGGCAAATGTACACCTTATAACGCAAATGCTTATAACGCATAACGCAAATGTTCTATACTTATACCATCGTGACCTGGTGACTTTCCTCGCTTCATTTTTCTTATGACATTTCTCACATCTAATGGCGTAATTCGACAGTACTTCTCACCAGGTCTTACGTCTGGTTTACTTAAGTTACTTAAGTCACAGGGCATTGGTTCTACTGTGAACAGCTCTTTAAAGACATTCGCAATATTCCGATCCCCAACTGCACTGTCAACTCTCACAGGAAAACTCGGCTTTGGATTCAAGTGCCCCTTTTTTTTCCAAAAACTGCTGAAATCTTTAGCCTCATGTTTTGCCGCCAGTATGTCCATTTTTATTTGCTCAGTATTATCCTGGCACCACTTCAATCTCTTCTTAAATTCCTTTCGTGTTTCACACATACTTAAATACAGAGGCCCCACGCGCGGCTTCCCCTGTAGAACACAGTTACTGAAACTAAGCCGAGCCTTTCTATGAAATTCTCTTACATGCTTGTTCCACCCTACAATATTCATCTTTTTATTTACTTCACTGGCATTTCGAGTTTCCTCCGAGGCACGACTCAAGACAGACTTAATGTTATCGTAAAATCCGTTAATTATATGCCTATGTTCTACATTGTCACATATATAATCACAGCAATCTCGCAATTCCACTGGTAAGTCTATATTGCGCAGTGCCTCTTTGCACAACTCCGTATATTTACAAATTTGTTCCTCGTTTCTTACCCCCCATAATATTATGTTATCTACTTCTCTGTTTACAGCAATTCTGTTAGGTATACTCTTAAGATTACATGTTATTTCTAACGGAAAGTGGTCTGACCATGACACTTCATACAAGACCTTGATATTTTCAATTGTTTGAAATGCCATTGATGTAACCAGGCAATGATCTAACCACCTTACACTTCCGTGAGCCTCACTTAGGTATGTATAAGTGTTTAGACAACCCGGTAACAAATCTACATCGGCACAAGACCAGCTTTGTTCCTTACAAAAATTCAGCATTTCATTATAAAACCATTCCCTCGGGTGCGCATTAAAGTCACCCATAATAAAAACTGTATCTACATTAAACTCATCAATTACCGCATTTATTTCCGAGAGACACGCAGTAAATTCCGGTAGGTGGTCCTGACAGTCCGTAGGCATATACACTGAGAACACTAACATTGTTTGACACTGATTCACACACTTGATTGCAGAAATGCGCACACTATAACACTTAACAATCTCGACGACACTAAATGCGCTCTTTCGCCATAGAAGGGCCATCCCACCATATGGCCTCCCCCGCAGCACTCCTTCCGCTGTGTCCACCGCAGAGACGCCCACCGCCGCAAACTCACAATGGATGTCATTGAGGTAGGACAGATCGTGAGGTAGCAGCCAGGTCTTCTGTAGTGCAACTATATCCGCAGAGTCACACAGTTTTTTTATACAGTCTACTGATCTCTTTACAGACTTACAATTAAAACTCGTTAGTTTAAGTAATTCATTTTTCGCAACCATCTTGACGTGTTACTGCCCGCTTCTCCCTAGTGTCTATGTACTTTTGCCTAGCCTTTAATACTATATATCTTCTAAAAAATATTCCATTCGGCCAAAAATCGTCTTTTATAAATAAGTCTAACTTAGTTCTCGGAATATAGATCTTATAGGAGTCATACTCCTTCGAGTATTTCATAAGTACTTTCTCTGGTGCCACTAGAATACTCGTTTTTGCCATAATATAATCTTCAATATCCTTATCCGTGGTGTCCTTGGAAACATTGTATATATACAATGGAATTTTTACTTCAGCGGCTCTAAATTTAGACGATGAGTCTACCGGACCACATCCTTGTTTCCCTTTAAATCTCATCGAACGACGCTTTTTCTCTTCAATCCATTCCCCTTCCTTGCCTTTCTTTTCCAATCCTTGCCCATCCACTCGTAATTCATTGGAGATATGATCCTGGTTGTTTACATTGCGCGCGCGGCTAACTATAATATTTTGCACGCACCCCACCACTTGCGCAGACCGCAGCGGCGGCGCCTCACTGGACGGCGACAAAACTGATTTCGCGCCTTTCAAAACCGCAGTTGACATACCAGCTGTTACACCTAAAACTATCCTGCAAGCAATAACCACCCCTCTTCGTGTTAACATTAGGCTCAATATTGTATGTCTCTTTTCCTGACTTCAAACTATCAACTTCAAGCTTAAGTAGTTTTAATTCTTCTACCGACGCATATTGAACACTCGTACAACACTTGTCCTATATCTCACGCAGTTCTTTCTGGATCAAAACAACATCCTTCAGTAACCTCGTCACATCAATGTGGTCGAAAGTTACCGGCGGTAGTTTCTGAAGGTCTCGGGCAACAAAAATGGGTATTTCTTCCGGATCTGTTTCCTTCAGAAGGCTTATAATATCGTATAGATTCTTGTTTGATTTACGGTCACCCTTTCTCAACACATTACGCTTCACAACCGAATCAAAAAGCAGTGATTTTGCTTCTTTAATATCTACCTAGCAACCTAGCAACGAGGCTTTCTTCGTCCATTACGTCCATTTTATTTCGAATTAACGACAGCACTTCATTTATAACTAGATTGCAGTTATTGCACTTTAACACTTTAGAGGTCATTTTCGATACAGGTCAATGCCCTCTGCGCGCACGAATACCGCCGTGACCAAACGCGAACGCGATCAGCTGACGAAAGTCCCATGTAGCCTGGCAATGCGAGTCAATCGTATATTGTAAGTGACAGTTCCAAGTTATGCTAACACATACTGTCCACAAACAAATTTATCTAGCCCCATGAGAAAGCCCCATTGTACTGCTCGGTGCGCGGGAGTTGACTGCATTATTATCGTAACAATAAAATAGAAAAAGTTGTTCATATGAAAGACTGACCTGAATTGTTAGAAATTAACAGTAAGAAACAGTCCCAATGCAAGCAAGTACTGTCCGCAAACTATTATTTCATAAAGAATAATGATCTTATTTACGAGTAGTCTGGCTCGTATTAGTGAGTTGAACAAACAGTCCCACTGTACTCTCCGTAACACTAATTTCTCGAGTAGGAAAAACTATGAAGTATATACCTACATAGTTGTTGGTAGGTATATACAATGTTAAATAAACATGGCGCGTAATCTCGTAAACTTACATTTTAACAAAAGATTCAAGATCGTTATGAAATCACATCGAAGAAAAATAATTATGTAGTGGGTACACGTAAGTAGGTCAAACACTAATTAATATTATAGAAGGCAATTAAACCATATCTTGATCATCACTACGGAGAACGGCGGTGGCACAAACTTGGTGTTGACGGTAACTGAGAATCATCCGAGTATTTAATACGAATCACGCGATCGACGCTGTTTGCGTCTTTACGTTCTTTATAATTTTCCAATTTAAGTTTTATACGATCACAATCATCACCTTTTATTTTACACATTACTAGAATATTATAACACTAAGACTAGATATTAACTTTTTAAAGTAAGTCACTGTCGCGAGCGCGTGCGGACCGGCGCAGCACTAAATAGCAAATGACACGGATTGCGGGCGCAGTAATCAAGTGGAATAAACTACCCACATAAAAAAAATGCAGAAGAAATCATAATATTCTCAAAATAGTGTGGAATGGTGTGTACTACGCGTCACTACATGTGTATAAAATGCTGATCTCGAGGACGAAGCCTGAAGTATAATAGCCCTTACACCATACAATTGAAATTAATATCTTAGGAGTTATCGTAAATTAAAAACTACGCGCGAGAAAATAAATTCAAGCGGTCTCGCACCAACGCGACGTGACGACAGGACTCGCTTGATGCAGCCAGCCCCGCCCGCACTCACACTCATTCCGACCTCGCCGCTAGGCCCCTCGCGATGAACCCAACGTAATTGTCCCCCTGTCCCTTGCTCGGTGAAGAAGTGCCAGCTGGTAGCGGAGCCAGTAGCTGTAAATTCTCCTGACAATAATAATTATCCAGATTTGTTCCAGCCTGTCCCATCTTGCTGTCCTCCCCACAGGGGGTGCCCTTAGCGTGTAGTCGCTTAGTTTATAAGTGTTATGCCCTGGCTGAAGGCTTTGAGTTCGCTTAAGGCAGCTACAGGATTGACCGGTACAGCAGGCACGGCCTCTCAAGGTCAACTTCGAGATGCCTTCCAAAAAGAAGTAGTGTGTTAATATATTACATTTAAATCTAATTCATACTCGACGCAACAAGCTGACGTTAGAAATGTAGGCATATGTGCTCTACTACCGCAGCTCTGCTCTACTACTGCTCTAAGTCGGTGATTTTTAACTGTAAATAATAATAGCTATGTATCAACCAATAATTTTTGCTGTGCCCTGACAGCCTACAACGGCTCTTAGCTCTAAGCCTTTTCGTTTACATCTTGTTTTACCTTGTGGAACGCAAATAAATGAATATGAACTTGTAAAGAAACGTCATCAACATTTATCTAACTTTTATTCCCCGAAGCCAATTGCTTCGGGGAATATAATAAAAGTTAGATAAATGTTTAAACTGATCTTACTAGTTGCATGGCACCAGTACCTTTCATTATTGCAAAAAAAAAAACTATTTTCCAGAAAAAAAAACAACCGACTTCAAAAAATACTACAAAATGAAAAATAAATTTAATTTCGGAAGTTGGTGTCTTTTAGTATGTTTTATTTTAGTTTTTTGCCACAGACTTCCGAAATTAATTTATTTTTCACTTCGTAGTGTTTTTTTTTTTAGAAATCGGTTGTTTTTGTTTTGTAATAAATTATAGTTTAAAAAAGCTAAAAACACCCTCTAATACCATTAAACTGAACTAAAAAGTAAAAAATAAATTTAAGTATAACAATAAACTGATTAACGAGAAAATTAATGTCATTGTAAAAAAAATCGAAATTTTGTCTCACGTGGTACGAAGTTCACCGGGTCACCTAGTACCTATTCAATACTTTTGTTATAATCAAATTTCTGTTGTTTAATGTATCACTATGTATTTAATTCTGACTTACCTGCCCCACGTTTCCCCACACATGACATAACAAATAAAGAGGCGTACATTTAACCCCCATCAATAAAAAGAATACATTCCCCTGTCAGCGTGCAGTAATGAAGTCACCGTTTAGCAGGAATATCCATTAACTAGTAATCTACTCCAATACAGCGTGATAGTCACTGGCGCGAGTAAATTGACTCGCCGGTCGTCAACCCGTAGGTATGGCCAGTATTGAAAGCTACGTACTTATAGATAATTACGGCATGACTATATTGGGTATGAAAATGGCATTTTTAGTTAATACTTCACCAATCGTATAACCAAGGCTATTCCTGTATCGTATTGGCATGAGAAAATATTAGAAGAAGAATAGAGGAGAATGTAGATACTCTGTATCTTATCTCACCTCGCTTATATATTGAGTTGTCATAAAAATAATGAGCGTTTAGTAAAAGTTATCTAGTTTTTTCGAGAATCATCTAGAGCATTCTACGGTCGAAGGTATATAAACAATGAGCGGCACTTGTTCGTCTCAGTCGTAGTTTGAGCGTCGATGTGAAAAATCACATAAAAATGGACGATATCAAAACGCACGTTAGCATTGTTTACTTTACGAATACCAATCTGGACATTCAGCGGCCAAAGCTGTGCGGAACATATGCCTACATATAGCTCCTCATGCTGTACGGAGGCTACGGCAAAAAGATGGTTCGGCGACTACACGTTGAGTGATCAGCCCAGGTCTGGAAGTGGAAATAGATATAAATGAATTAATGTCGTTGAGAAAGATCTCAGGATTCCGTTGCGTACATTGGCTATTCTCCTCGAATGCTCTCATACCACAATAGAACGACATTTACACGAATTAGGCAAAAGGTCATCAACGGTCATAAGTGGACTGCCACCCGAATGTTCATTTTGGCCTGCACGCCAGATCTGTGCGTATCTCTGTGTGTGTGATGTTTTAATGCAGACAGTAACGCGCACACAGTATAAGTACGAAAGAGCGTTGTTGTTTGGTCGGATGCATGTGTGGTCAACACTAAATAAAGATACCTACAACTACCTACTTATATACTTTATTTTTTCTTAATAAATTATCGGCCATAGTGCTTATTTAAAACTAATGCTAAAATTCGAAGTGAAAAATTACAAGCAGCGATGGCAGGTTCACATGAGTGGCTGGATGTTATTGTGTGTTCGGACTTCAGTGCGCGCATTTGAGTCTTTTTGTTTTTTCGTTTTCGTGTCACAGTTCAATTATAGAGAACATTTATTGAGATATTGAGAACAACCTTAAAAACATAAACATATTTCGATCTTTGAAATAAATAACATACCTAATTTGTTCGTAAATCATTTTTGGTGGCTACTAAAATATGATGTTTTTGGTTTATTGAGGTTATAGCTTAATTTATTCGTTTTCTAAAGGTAAAGAAGATTGAAACTAAACCTCAATCCTGCAATTTTACGAACACTAACTTATTACTATTATGGCCAGTATCCCCTGAATTCCCTGATAACATTTAATAATGTAATATTTTTTTATTAATATTTAGTGTGACCTCCATTATTATCAATGCAGTCAAGAAGATGTCGACACATGGAGGCCATGCTCAATATCACTGCAAATGTCTGTGCCACGTAAACTATCCCACAACTCCATGCAATGGGACTTCATCTGTTCGAGACATCTTTCGTCTCGCGCTTCCCATCTTTGCACCATTAAGCCACATACATTTTCTATAGGGCTTAAATCAGGGGAGCGCGCTGGCCACGGAATAACTTTAACATCCGAATGCTCACTAAACCAGTCACGAACAATACTGGCACGATATATCGGACAATTATCTTGAACCAAATAAAAGTCACCAACTTCATACACTGGATTAACATTGCATTTTTTTTTTTCTTCTTTTTGGCTAACATTGCATTATATCGCTCAAAACTTCAACGTAATCGGAGCTGCAGTGGTATTCTGTACAAATCTCACCGTGAAAATTTAGGTGAGGTGAGCGCGAAGTGAGCTGTCAGTAGTTTCAATCCCTTGGACTGACCGCTCACTTCAAGCTCACTTCACCTATGTTTTCACGGTGAGGTTTTTACGGAATAGACCGACTGTTGGCCCGCGTCAGTAAAAATACCAACTCACCCGGCCCTAGAGCACTAATCCACCCCCACATATTCACACTAATTCAGTCCGTATTATTTATAATATAACTGTCAGACCAACGTGTATTGTCTCTGCGCCACAAATGAAGTCTTCCTTTCAAAGTCTATATATTCTCGAACAAAATGCAACCTTTCCTCCTTTGCCTATGCCTTTGCGTTAAAAACGGTTTTTTCGCTGGTGTTCGATGATGGAGGCCTTCGGTATGGAGTGCATGGCGAACAGTACCTACGCAAAGACGTATCAAATTCTTCAGCAAATTGTCTTGTAGGTATGAAACCATTCGTTTCATGTTCACCAACCATAAAGCGTCGCTGAGACTGGTTAATAAGTGGCGGCCTACCAGATGTTACACGGCTCTTAAGACTGTCTTCTTCCTCAAATCTCCTCACCTAACGTCTCACAGTATCTCTCTAAAAAAAAAAAAATCTTTATTACACATTCTGAAGCGTGGGGCGCTGGAACAGGAAAGACTTTCTTGTAAACAAATACTAATACTAACTTCCTGGCGGAAGCTGCATGAGGTCGCACAAGAGCATAACGTTTATGCCGCCAAAGGGAACCAAAGACATCTCGTCCACGAACAAGAACTCTACATTTTGCCACTGTTCACGCATTACCCTTATGTACTTAATTGCCGGAAAGAAGAGGCGTTCAAAATGTCGGTGAATGTCGTGTCTCCTCGCTGCTGGCGCATTTTTTGTCTGAGTTCGACAAACTGGTACTTTGAATAGACTGTTTAATGTGAGAGAGAGCCACCTACTAGTCGTGCTGCAATTCCAGTTAGAGCGCCAATCTCTGTAACCTGCTTCACGTTACATCGCTTAACTTGATTTCTCAGCAAGTTATACAAGAAAGTCTTTCCTGTTCCAGCGCCCCACGCTTTTACAATCAAATATTATAATTAAAAGCACATAGTTTACACTTCAGCCCAGAAATAGAGACACAACTTGAACGATCCATAATTTATTTTTGGTTTTTACGTGCATTTATAAAAGCGTGTTTTTCCAGTGTTTTTTAAACTATTAATTTATTTTATACTTTTTAGTCTTTGATAACGAAATATTTTCAACATTTATTTCAAGTAGGCGAATGAGCCCGTCTGTTACAACCTTGAAACCTAATCGTGTTCAAAGTCCATTACGTGACCTTTCTCACAAGTCCAAACACAGCTATGATACGATGTTCCATCAAGAAGTTCCAGTTCATATCTTCCGGCTATCAGTTCGACAGTACCATATTATTGTATTGTCATCAGAACTACATACAGCTGCCAATTTTCATGACCCTACGATCCCTGGAAAATGGTTAAATTAGTTACCTTAGATTCCATTACATAGTTAGTTACATACAGGTCGACCTAATAATAATACCATGAAGGCCACACTCTACTGTAACCATCTGGAAAGATTAAAAAATGATATCGAGCGTAGACGTCCAGAACATGACAAAATTTTCTTTTTACACGACAACGCTGGACCGCATATCGCGAGAATAATGCAGCACAAATTATTGGTGATTTCTTGGAAAATAATTATTCATCCTCCTTATTCACCAGATATGGCACCAATAGATTATCACCTATTCAGGTCCTTGAGTAATGCAATATCTGAAAAAAAAAAACGATGATGAGAGCCACCTACGACAGTTCCTAGACGAATTCTTCAAGTCAAAACCAAACCAATTCCACAGGGATACTATCCATTCTTTGCTAGATAGGTGGAGACGTATTGTTGATTCTGATGGCGTTATGTTATTGACTAATTAATGATATCAATTATAATAAGAAGTTATTTTTTAATGTTGTCATAATCGCTCATTACTTATGTGACAACCCAATATTTATTCATAATCTTTTTGATTTTATAATAAAAAAACTTAAAAAAGAAACAACACTAAAAGTGAAAAATAACTTCAATTTCGGAAGTCGTTGTCATCGGATCTGTATTTTAGTTTTTTTTGCCACCGACTTCCGAAATTAAAGTTATTTTTTACTTAGCAGTGTTTTTTGTAAGTTTTTTTTTTTTTTGTAATAAGTTTAAAATTTTTCACCTTTTAGTGGATCAGCTTATAAGTTACAATATCCCAATGTCAACTGCTCATCACCTTTTACAAAATATTACTTTTCCCGATGCAGGGATGCATGGGATAATTGTTGAGGAGTTCTCCTGGTAATAACCAGGAGAGCTGGAACTGATGGCGAAGTCACCATTAGCTCCACTTTAGCATATGCATTGTGTCGAGCATAAATTGCTTAGCAACCATATAAAGTACTTAATCGAATCGCAACCCGTGAAATAAGTACTTATTATTGAGAAGTTCCGAAGACCATACTTCATCATTAGTTCCACTTCACCGAGTGGTGCTTACCGAGTGTAAATGTACGAGGTACTATAAAAATACACAAATCATTATAGGTGTGCCTATAAAATTTGAGTGTTTCCCTCCGGTTCCATGGGATCCCCATATCAGATTCTGACTTGGGCGACAATGGAACCACCTCGAAAGCATACCCTTTGAAACAAAAAAATGAATTTTCAAAATCGTTCCACAATTGACGTAGAAATTGGTGGATTTTTTTTTATTCAACTCGTATTATCCCACTGCTGGGCAAAGGTCTCCGCTGGCCCAAATAAATGTGGCGGTGGACATAAAAAAAAAAATACATAAAGTCGAACATATAACCTCCTCTTTTTTAGAAGTCGGTTAAAAATACATTTTTTTTTTTTTTTTTTTTTTTATTTGTGATGGGTTTGCTCTTGACTCTAGTCTAGGTCAGAGGTGACAGAGACAAAGTCGACGATGGAGTGAGCTTACCCAGAAGAAGCCTGTTCACTCTCACTTTGAAGAGATTAGGGTTGTATACGTTCGGAAACACAGACGCAGGTAGTGAGTTCCACTCTTTTCCACATACAGACGAACATATAACCTCCTTCTTTTTCGAAGTTGGTTAAAAAGATGGAAAGCACGATTAAAAAATAGTATGTGAACTACCTAATTGAGTGTGTGGGGATTTATGACTACAAATTAATCTAGTGTTTATGTATGAATATTGTAGGTTTAGGCCACGCATATTAGTACGGTACCTAATTCAACCAAATACCTAAACAGATCACTGAGCTACCATTAAATTAAATCAGAAAAAAAAAACTTAAAAAATGACTCTCTATTAATGTGTTCTATCTACACTATAAATGAATTCCTAAATTATAAGCTCAGTTGAAAATAATTAAGGTTTCATACCTAAGGTATTTAAATTAACACCAATCTCCAATCCAATCTCAATCACCAATCTCACTATTATTAATATAATTTAATTATTTATATAATTTAATTTTTTAAATTAATTTTGACTACATGATCTCAGTTTTTTGTTTATAGTTTTATTTTTAAGGTGTTTTTTGGATGCTGAAAAAAGTAAGCAAAATATGTGGAACTCTTTATATTTAAGACCTCTTATGTACCATATTTTATGCAAATAAAGATATTCTATCATAATTATCTATTTTAGAGCTAGGGAAACATCTAGCTACTCTGTATCGGTAAGTTTATTGTATCCCGACGATTCAGCAATAAGCGCCGCGCGTCATACTTTAATCAAATAAAGCCACAGCCGCACACCCAACAATAAAAACTGTTACGAACAAATTAAAGAAGTCAACTGCCTCACATTACATACGATATACGTACAGTTTATTGCTCGTCTATGATACAGGCCTTTATTTTGTAGCTGTAAGGCCCATTTTCGTAGTTCATACAAATGTTAATACTGACGTGTGTCTGACTGTATCTATACTAATATTACTAGTAGTTCTGCGAACAGTAGATCTCGTGAGTACGATCCTTTATGCAACAATTAATATACCACTAAAGTTAAACGAAATATTTAACATGTTTTTTTTTTCATCAGATCTTCACAAATTTTTTATGAGACCAACTTAAAGTTACTACCTTTCAAGTAAAAAAAAGAACCATTGAAATCGGATCTCTTAAGCGGAGATATCTGACTTTGACAGGCCAGTTGGTGTGGTTGGTTAAGATACCGCCTATCATGTCGCTGGTCGTGGGTTCGATTCCCATCCAGGACAAACGTTTGTGTGCATGAACATGTCTGTTTGTCCTGAGTCTGGGTTTAATTATCTATATAAGTATGTATTTACAAAAAAAAAAGTAGTATATGTAGTATATCAGTTATCTGGTTTCCATAGTAGAAGCTCTGCTTAGTTTGGGACCAGATGACTGTGTGTGAAAATGTCCCAGGATATATATTATTATATCTAGTAGCACCCCTTTTTGCCCCTTTTTGGAGGAAGTATCCATCCAATCAAAAATCCCCAACGACAAAAAAAAAATCTAAAACAAAAGTCGTAAAACCAAGTTTCCTTCAGATCGGTTGTAAAATACTCTCGTATAGAGAAGTACCAACAAACTGACAGACGAAAGCAAATTTTGCCAGACTTGAAGCAGAGATGCTTCGCTCATTCGGTTAGCAAAGTGGTAGGTATTTGTTTGTAAGTTTGTATGTAGGAGGTAATCTCTGGAACTACCAGACAGATTTGAAAAATTCTTTTTGCATTTGATAGACCAATTCTTGAGGAAGCTAATATTATAATCTAATATAATATAATCTAGATATTTTTTGTATTTTTTTCAAAATGTTAGGGTCAGTAGTTTTGGAGATAAAGGGGAATGGTCAATTTTCGTCTATTTTCTTAAATAACTTAACTTAACTTTAAAACAATTTGTTTTAAAATTATAAAACCAATTATATTTGAGTCCCTCACAGCACTTTCATTTGATATGTCACACGGTACAGTTTGCAAACTTTTTTCAAAATTCACTTATTTACGTTACATGTCCGTGTTTGGGTTACAAAAATTCACAAGTGTACCAAATTTTAACTTAATGGGTCCATTAGATTCGGAGCAAATGGGCTGTGACTGACGGACAGACAGACACACGAGTGATGCTATAAGGGTTCCGTTTTTTCTTTTTGAGGTACGGAATCCTAAAAGACGGTAAACGAAATAATTATCACGGGCGGGCGATGCAATGCGACGCCGAGAGAACAAGAAATTTTACGCAGACGAATTCGCAGGTAGACGCTAAACTCGATAAAACCACATATAATGGTGTATTCGGGGCGACGCGGGCGCGGCGTGGTCGCGGTAGTAATTGATTGATGATACCTGCTACTCTATCATATTAGATTATGTACTTTGGTGACTAGTTATTGCGAAGGTCTCTTGTTGGTAAATGCTATTTTTGTTGGAGGTCAAATGGGTTAAATATTGTAAATCAGCGCTATGCTGTGGGCCCCCCTTAGCACAGTTTCATGCTGAGTGGAAGCCTTCTTGTCAAATTCATGGCGTGCCAGCAGCTGCTGAGTTATGTTTTGTGCTCGGGATTTGTATGAATATCTATTTTGTTTTATTTTTCTTTTTGTAAAATTCGAGTTAATTATCTTTTTGTATGCAGGTGTTTCTGTGACTTATTTTTCTTTCTTTCATTAAGTTTTTTTGTGATTACAAACTTATATTTGCAGTTGAAGAATCGAACATGTTTTTCAACTACAATGTTAAGTTAGTTTTTGAGATGAATTCATCCCAACAACCCTTCATTGTGCTTGGTCCGACAAGCACTTAGCCGTTTTTTTTTTGTTTTTTAATACCTGACGAAAAATTTCAACGCAGAGGGCAAATAAACATGTACTGAATCTGTGGCGGCATCTACATCACCACTTGCGAACTATCCCACTGACGTCACGCAAAATTCTGCATCGCGCAATCAGTTTTCCGCGCGACTTGCATTTTATATGTATACGACGTCCCGACATCAATCTTTTCAATGGAGGATGAGTGAACTTTACAGCCTGTTCTTCATACTGGGTACCCCGAACATTGACATCGACGCAGCCTTCGAACAGCTAGTTCAGCGTGACGTCATCGTACCTCTATAAATACATGGTAACAGGATGCGCGTCAATGTATGCCACTCTGTATAAATGATCTGTAAAAGAGCAGTTCAGTAGTTTGGTGCTGATGATGATGGTAACAAACTCACAAAGTCACCCGAAAATCCTGATCAACTGTCTAGTCAACTGTTGTCATTGGTCAAAATATTATCAACCAATCAAATCACTTCACAGAATAAGAATTAGATTGAACACAATTAGCTAGTGTTGGTAACATAGACGAACCTTCTCATTCACGCTAAAACAATTCACACAGTTCAACTATCTGTAGTTCTGAAGCGTGTCAATATAACCACATTCCGATGAAATAGTTATGTATCGAAGCTTCCGCTCAGCATTGCAGATAACGCCAAACTGTGGAACTATCCTAACTGTGTGCAAACTGTGGAACTATCCTAACTGTGTGCAAACTGTGGAACTATCCTCACTGTGTGCAAACTACATTCTATACAGACAGATACAGTAATCCAAACTAATACTATAAATGCGGAAGTCAGTCTGTTTGTCTGTCTGTCTGTTACATTTCCACGGCACGGCTGTCGGCTGAGAGGATTTGATACACAGGTAGACCACATAGAAGAAATAGATCATGACCTTGGTTAGTAGGACGCAGGATACTTTTTATCCTGATAGTACGATCTCGTGGTAATTTCCGAACTACACTTGGGTGAAACTGCGGGGATTAGTGATATTCTATACAGATTTAACCTCACTGTATCCCGTGAACTCCTGCCAGGGTTGCGGGTTGTCCAAAAGAGTTACCGTAACCCTGGCACAGGCAACTGAAGGAACACGGGTGGGTTTTAGTCAGTAGAAGTCTGACACGCCCTCCCGCTCCGCCCAGAGCGGGAGAAGTTATTTGATGATTTCACACCCAAATACAAAAAATAAAAGCTCGTGAACTATAAATATTAGGTTGGGGAAAAAGTCTTTTCGCGTTATAGTATGCATGAACTTGTAATAAAATCTCTTTGGCTATACTATTTGTATCTGGCTGGTTTTGGTATCATTGAAAGTTTAAATTTTAAAGAACATAATTCCAAATTCTAATTAGACAAATGTGTGATTTTCATTTGTTTTTCGTACCGTCAAGATGAGTGAATCTAATGAAGAAATTCGATACATTTTAAAATTTTACTACAAAAAAGGTAAAAATGCAACGCAAGCCGCGAAAAAAATTTGCGATGTTTATGGACCTAGTGTAGTGTCTGTGAGAGTAGCACAAATTTGGTTTAAGCGTTTTCAATCCGGAAATTTTGATGTCAAAGATGCACGTCGCTCTGGTCGCCCTATTATGGATAAAATGGATGCCATTTTTGAAAAAGTGGAGCAAGATCAGTAGTTACGACGTAGCTGAAGAACAGGAAATTGAGCACAAAACAGTTTTGGCGCATTTGAAAAAAACTGGGTACATAAAAAAGCTCGACATTCGGGTACCTCACGAGCTCACTGAAAGAAACCTAATGAACCGTGTACTCATTTGTGATTCTTTATTACGACGTAATGAAACCGAACCATTTTTGAAGAAGCTGATAACTGGTGATGAAAAGTGGATCACGATTGACAAGAACGTGCGAAAAAGGTCGTGGTCAAAGGCCGGTCAGGCTTCACAGACTGTGGCGAAACCCGGGTTAACTCGCAACAAGGTGATGCTGTGTGTGTGGTGGGATTGGAAGGGCATTATTCATTATGAGCTGTTACCACCAGGCAGGACCATCGATTCTGAACTCTACTGCGAACAACTGATGAGATTAAAGCAAGAAGTTGAGAGAAAGCGGCCGGAAATAATCAACAGAAGGGGTGTGGTTTTTCATCATGATAACGCTAGACCTCACACATCTTTAGCCACTCAGCAAAAATTAAGAGAGTTTGGCTGGGAAGAGTTAATGCATCCGCCGTATAGTCCTGACCTTGCACCTTCAGATTTCCACCTGTTTCGGTCTCTTCAGAATTCTTTAGGCAGTGTCAGGTTAACATCACGAGAGGACTGCCAAAACCACTTGTCGCGGTATTTTGACCAGAAGTCCCAAAATTTCTATAGCAATGGGATCATGTCCCTACCTACAAGATGGCAAAAAGTTATCGAACAAAATGGTACCTACATACTTTAGTTAAATGTAAATAAACTATATTAAAAAATGTTTTGAATTTTCTTAAAAAATGCGAAGAAACTTTTTCCCCATCCTATTATAACCGCTGAAGTGATCTACAGTTCCGTCACACACCAGCGGTGCACTGACTGGCTTATGATCATAACGAGCTATAATTAAGTCTACATGTCGACGCAAGAAAGCAATCTTGTAGTATCTCGAAAAATTTAACTTTACATCAGAGCCAAAAAACTATTTCGTCAATTTCTAACTCGTAAACTAGCTGAATCGGAGAGGTCATTTTTGGAACATGTATTTCTTATAATGAAATTTACCAGATGCCACTAATGATAGCATTCTAAAGATGGTCCAACGTGCGTTTTATAAATAAATAATAATAACCTGGGACATTATTCAGACACGGTCATCTGATCTCAAACTAAGCAGAGCTTATACCATGGAAACCAGATAACTGATATACTACATATACTACTTTTTTTTTTGTAAACACATACTTATATAGGTAATTACACCCAGACTCAGGACAAACAGACATGTTCATGCACACAAATGTGTGTCCTGGATGGGAATCGAAACCACGACCTGCGGCGTGATAGGTGGTATCACGCCAACGCCCTTATAATATAGTAGTTGCAGCAATTGGTGTTTCAATTTTAAGCAACAATATTGCTGTATCTTAGTAGTTGTAACAAATGGCACAATGAAATAGCTTTAAACTTCAAAGTTACAACAAAATCGTTTTATAGTCTATAAATAAAGGTAATGATTGCAACGATTTAGCTGTGTCTCTAAATCATTTAATAAATAGTTGATTTTATGGTATTTACAGCATTTCGAAGTATATTATGTTTTGTTAAAAAAGTTTAGAAAAAGTCAACGTCGTATCATAAAAAAAAAAAAAACATCGTAGGAAAACGTTGCTCAGACCGTCCGACGCAGTACTTTTTTCTGATTTCAATGATGCAAAAAAATATTATTAGCTGTTTAAAATAATAATAATAATTTAAAATAATAATAATAATAATAAAAATGTGCCTCCTTATCATTTAAAATTATTTAAGGGGCCTCTGCGAGGTGGCTTCGGCTCCTTGTACGCCTTCCAAAGATCCGGGACCCCAGGGTCCCGAGAAATGTAAAAAATAAAAATATTTAAAAAAATAATAAATATTATTAGCTGTTTAAAATATTATTAGCTGTTCGAGATACTAAAAAATCGCTGTCCAGCGGCGATATGTTTATATGTCGTTATTTCGAAGATAGTGTCTCTGAATTTTTGGGTTCTTCTTATATCAGCTTTGTACTGGCATATTTTAAAATAAACGCTACATACTTGCATATTATAATTATAACTCAACTTCTATCTGTCTGATCGTTTAAATTGCGGACCACTTATCCGGTTTACGTGTGTTTTAGAGTTTTTAGTTTTCTACTACTAGGTCTTATTAGTAAAGGGTGTCTCAATAAGAGTGCACTATTTAAATTTCGTGTAATTTTTTTCCGTGCAAGTCGCAACTCTAAAAATTTGCAGCTGTCACCTATAATTGTTCCGATTATTAAAAATGAAGCGCTACACAGAAGAAAAACGCATTATCATTGTGAAAACCTATTTCTAAAATGGGGAACCTGAGACCGCTCGCACTCGTTACAGGAACATGATAACGGAGTTCTTGTGGCCTCAACTGGACGGCATGGATCTGGACGTCATGTGGTATCAGCAGGACGGCGCCACCTGTCACACCACGAATGAAACCAACGATTTCCAGACCAAATCATGTCACGAAATTCTTATGTCAACTGGACACCAAGATCATGCGATATAACGCCGTGCGATTTCTTTCTTTGGATTTTTGTGAAATCTCGAGTTTATCCGAATAAATCAGGAACAATTCTTGAGCTAAAAGCCGAGATCCAACGCGTTATCGGTGACATAAGCCACATCTTTGTCAAAAATTTCAAAACGGGGGCCATTTGCCGAATATTTTATTCAATAGTTAATCGGAACAATCATTGGTGACGGCTGTAAAATTTCAGAGTTGTGACTTGCACGAAAAAAAAATTACACGTAATTTAAATAGTGCACTTTTATTGAGACACCCTATACTTAGTGCAATCGAGTAGAAATAATGAGCACAATAAGTCTTTAATAACTCTATTTTATGAAATCCACTACCGAAAAAAATACGCACCTCATTAATGCGCTAAGGTCTAAACAAAAGAAAATTTGAATTAAGCGGGCTACCCTCCCTCTTATGCTTAAGATCTCTAAGCTAAACGATGTGCTAGCTATGCTACCCTACTTATGCACAGACAGGAGCAGTTATCTGCAGTGAATGCTCCGGTACACTAAGCAACCGAACGCGAGTACATTCTCATCATAGCAGCGTAGCCGGTTACTGGCACTATAGGGGAGCAACGGGTACGTTAGCAAATTAAGAATGTAAACTAGGGTCGTTACTTCTTACCGTGTAAGCTGTAGAAGCGTTTGGCTAAAGTACTTATAAGCAGATATAAATGATTGTGAACTTCGTGTTGTAGAGACATACTGCGACCTCGCAAGCCCTACGGGTGTAGTGTCAAGGGAAAACATCTCAAAACCTTGGTCAAATTCTAGTGCAATATTTATAACAAACAAATATTCCAGTTTTTTTTTAAACTAAAAATTACGAAATATAAAATTATTTAAAAAATTAAATCGACTTCAAAAAGAATCTAACTCAAAATTATGAAATAACTTTAATTTTGGAAGTCGGTGGCAAAAAAACTACAATACAGATCCCAAGACACCGACTTCCAAAATGAATAAAAAAAAATGTATGTATATATTTATAATATCAAGAAAGAATATACAGCCTTGATACAACATAGAGGCTTTCCTGTAACCTGCCTATAGTAGGAACCATTTTCAACCAATCAATCACCATAATGCCAGTATTTTACATGGATCGACTGCCATCTGACCTCCACAACCCAGTTAGTGTGTAATACGACACCCCTTGGTAAGACTGGTGGTAAGACTCGGGCTTCTGACGACCCGTAACGACTGTCAAAGATCCTCGAATGACAGCCGGGACCAACGGCTTAACGTGCTTTCCGAGGCACGGAGGAGTCCCGGTATGAAAATATGGTCACCCATCCACAGACCAACCCCGGCAAGCGTAGTTTACCCTGATGGATCGACCCGTGCGGCTGTTATTACTTAGCCACGAGCTCCTCCTCTATGGTGACAAAGAGTATAACCAATAAATTGTATGGTGGGCATGCTCCACTCCACTCTATGTCACTAACTTCGTAATGTAAATCCGGATTCAAGGTGCTTCTGATGTATCGACTGACTTTGTTATAACAAGATCGTCAAAACATGACGCACGTCTGCATCAGATTTGAATCAGGCTCACGTTGTGTTTGCGAAACAAATACACTGCGAGTTCTCGCGTATTACGTACGAGTATGTTTTGTACAAATACATATTACATTATGACTTATTGTTTTTATTGTATATTCGGGATTGCTGAACATTTGTTGATTCAGTGCGGCGTGAATAGTATTTGTTTGGATTGGTAGATTATTGAATGATGTCAGTCATCTACGTCAGGCAGACCGCTACGTGGGTTGTTTGTTTACATTGTGAATAATATTGTATTATATTTTCTCTCGTATGATTTCCCAAATAATATTATGTTTGCTTCTTAGCTAAGTTAATACATCAGTTTATCTACCACGCAAGGCTTTCAAGATGTTTGCTAATCTATTTCAGATGAACGTCAGCTATCTTTTGCAAAGATAGTACCTGTTTAGTAATTGTTAGGATTTATCAACAAACACAATCCACTAAACCATTTTAAGATTGATTCATTAAAAAAAAACGACTTATTACGAAAATTGCATTTCAAAACTGAGGAAACACATTACGCAAATAAAATTATCCATACATCAGCAGCAATGTACATACAAAAAGAATTAAGCGTAGCTGTTTCGCCAATCTTCGAGTTAAGCGCTGCAAGCGAGGTGGAAAATGTGAAATAAATGAACCGCGATAATGTCAGCACGAGCAGAGATATTTGATGTGCTGCTCTGTTCTCATGCCAACGTGCAGCTGGCGGAGCTTTTACTTTAAATAATAAGGTTTGTGGCTTGAACAACCTTTCTGGAGACAAAGGTGGTATGCATAGTAAATACCTTTTTAATAAATACAAGCTTCTGCCCGCGACTTCATCCGAGTTCTGACATTTTACTATTTGCTCGGCTCCTAAGGGTCGTAGCGTGGTGTTAGATAGCCTATACCTTCCTCGAGAACTGAACCATCAAATGCATAAATATTTTTCAAATCCGTCTGGTTGTTCCAGAGATTACGCCTTGCATACAAACAAATTGTACCTTTTTATAATATTAGTGTAGATAATATCTTTGAGGGCTTTAGCTTTAGCTTTTGTTATTCTGCTGTAAGCGCAGGAGCTCGTGGCTAAGTAATAACAGCCGCACGGGTCGATCCATCAGGTTAAGCTACGCTGGCCGGGGTTGGTCTGTGGATGGGTGACCATCTTGGGAGACTCCTCCGTGCCTCGGAAAGCAAGTTAAGCCGTTGGTCCCGGCTGTCATTCGAGGATCTTTGACAGTCGTTACGGGTCGTTAGAAGCCCGAAAGTCTGACAACCAGTCTTACCAAGGGGTATCGTGTTACCCAGTAACTGGGTTGTGGAAGTCAGATAGGCAGTCGCTCCATGTAAAATACTGGTATTCAGCTGCTTTTGGTTCGACTGGAAGCCGACGTAGAAAATCTCTATTGGTCAGCAAAGGCTGGCATATTATTTATTTATTTATTAATAATAATATAATATAATATAATATTCCACAACTATCACACAACGCCGTCTAGCCTCAAGCTAAGCAGAGCTTGTGTTATGAGTACTAGACAACTGATAAACATACTTATATATTTCTAAATACATACATATATAGATAAATTACACCCAGACACAGAACAAATGATCATGCTCATCACACAAACATTTGTCCTGGGTGGGAATCGAACCCAAAAAAAAAAAGTATTTATTATCTAGTATTTATTTTTTTTTTATTAAAAACAAAGTTGTACATAACTAATAGCACACTATTGTACCTCTGGGGATAGGTTACTTAGAAAGGCCCAAAAAACGTATTCTGACGACCTCGTTGGTGTAGTGGTCGCGAGCGCTACTGCTGAGCATGAGCTCCTGGGTTCGATTCTCAGCTCGGGAAGAGTGTCTGTGTTTGTGGGATTTTCCTTCTGGAATTTCTCTTTTTTTTCCCGGAGCCTGGGTTTGTAGCCATTTGATGGCAATACCCTCGCCCCAATATTATTACATGGGCCTTAAACATAACTGGCTACATGTGGGTACACAAATTAGGTGCACCTCTGCCCAACTCTTCGTGGATTACAGGCGTGGGGTTACGTAATGTTATATCAGTACATATTCTGATGAATAAAGAAAAATTAGGAAAACTTAATAAAGGAGATGTTCCAAAATGTATGAACCTTGTGCCAGCTACGTGTACACTATACATAAAAATAGGAAAATATATTTAAAACAGTTCTTAACTGTCCAATTACTTTAAAATGGTTTCGTTTGCTGGTAAACCACAATTAATTACACTTGAAATTGCAACACACAACAAAAACCCGTCATGGGGGTAAGCTGTCATTTTGGTTGATTAATGACGTTAGACATGACAAGAAGAGGACTGAAGTGACACTGTTGTAATAGCTGACAGTCCTATTTCTATGATCAATGATCGATATATGGTTTACTGTCATTGTTTTTATGCATAAAGTGACTAAATCGGTGAGACGCCATGTTGAAAGTCGATAAAAATAATTGATAAATATCAATTCCCTACTACAACATTATACATTTAAATGAATTATCTGTATTCATCTCGAATTCTACGGATTCTTCTCTTTTGTTTGAGGTAGTGTACACAGACCTGGCCCATTTTGAAACATCTCCTTTCTCCTTAATTTAATGTTACGGCTTCCAGTCACCGTAACTTTACGAAGAAAGTTAATAAATGTATGTAGGTTATAATAGAAGAGCTAAGTGCTTGGAGTAAATTTGTGAAACCAGGAGCTGACTAAGTAGAACCTTGGTGAATATTTTGTGACAAGAGTGCTTCTTAATATCTGGATAATTTTTACAGTGATTATTATTTCCTTTATTCTTCTCCCGTCACACGTGTGTTATACAGGGTGTTTTTTAAAACATGCGACAAAATTTAAGGGGGTGTTCTACCCATCAATATGAACAACTTTTACTATGGGACCAAACCTGAAATCGCAAAAAAAAAAATCAGCTGTTCAGTACATTTTGACCAAATAAGCGAACATAAATGTACTGAACAGCTGATTTTTTTTTTGCGATTTCAGGTTTGGTCCCATAGTAAAAGTTGTTCATATTGATGGGTAGAACACCCCCTTAAATTTTGTCGCATGTTTTAAAAAACTCCCTGTATACAATAAAAAAACCGCATAAGTCATGTCAGTGTGTGCTCGAATGTCAGCTGAACACCATAGGTTCACAACTACTGTAAGCCCGCGGTTGCCATTGGATGATTGTTTTTTTACGTTTATATACATATTATATAAATAGTTTTTTCTGATGCACAGCCGTGTGTGCGTTCCACGAGTGAAAAATTGAATAAAAAGAATATAAAAACATATAAAAATAGTGACCCGGGAACAGGGTCCAAGCTAGCGGCGGTCAGGGCTCCAGAGAGAGGACCCTTCTAACAATGTGAGCCGTGTCCAGAAGTATCGCTTTCTGAATTAAGCCCTTGATCCAGCTGCCTAACGAGAGATTTCTTAGCTGTATTATTTTGTTTCGAAATTTTAGCCTTGGTAGTTTTGGAGATAAGGCAGAATGGTCAAGTTTCGTCTATTTTCTTAAATAACTTTAAATCAAATTATTTTCAAATTATAAAAAAGTATATATTTGATACCCCTTTTTTTTCTCGTGGAGAAATGCTCATGCATACTGCACTACCACGGGGAGATAGTGCAGTTATGTGGGACTCCAACCCACTAAAACCCCACGGTGTCCTGCTCTGCCGCTTGTGGCGGGAACACGGGCACGCGTTAGCACTCACCGCGAACCCGCCGCGGCTGTCCGTCACCGGACCCTCCTCTGGGGAGCACCCCCATCACCGGCGCACAAGAACACCTTGCGCACCGTGACCACCCCATGGACCAAACCAGCATATGGGCGCCAGACGACCCCGTGTCTAGGCACCCTTGGTCCCCCTGCGACCGGTCAGGTCAGTAGCCCGGCCGTCTACTACTTTTCGACCGCAGAGGATAGGGAGAGCGGCCAACGAAATACCGACACTCCTCCTCCCCTGTGGCGCCACCGCGTCCGCCATCAGACGGTGGCGACCCCGTCAATGCCGCGGGAGGTAGGGAGAGCGGCGCACCGCAATACCGGCACTCCTCTCCCGCCGCGGCCTCCAACCCTCAGCCGCGATGCCTCCCATACGACATCGCGGCCCGCCTCAGTTGCGATGTCGCCCAAGCAACACCGCAACCTACCTGTTGGCCGCTAAGTCGTCGACTTCCTGGAAAAAGCCCTGACGAGCGGCCCCTCCTCGGGTTCCTCTTCGCTTCACCGTGGGTGACCAAGCCACGGCTACTGAGCCCCCCCATCTCGACAATGCGGGAACCCCCCGGGGAGGATACCCTCACAGTAAGCCCTTTCATTTGATATGTTACTTTTTTATCTTCGTTTATTGGGAAATATTTAACTCTTTTTTTATGTTGGTCTACATAGTCACACTGCTGAACATAGGCCTTCCTCAAATCCTTCGAAGCATCTTTTTCCAGGGCCATCTCGATCCAACCCTTGCGGTACGCGTCTAGATCGTCTCGCCACCTCTTCCTGTGCCGGCCTCGGCGGCCTCGACGGCAATATTTAACTAATCCTCATAAAACTTATTGACTGTCTAATAATTTACACTTTTTGTAAATTAATGAATCTCTACTGACATCCCATATTGACTTGACAGTAGTCAGCGGTACTCTGTCGCCCGCTCGCTCAGCGCCACATGCCGACGCCGTCTCGTTCAGCTTCATGGATTATTTTTATTTTAGTAAGTAACGAAAATATAAATATTAAAAAAAAAAAATCGCTGGTAAAATTATAGATAGTAAAAAGTCTGTTCATACAAAAAAAACCATGAAATATCTTACGTAGTTCAAAAGTTAGAACGTTTTTTTTATGTTTTTGGTTCCTGAATTTATTTCATAAAGTATTTTACTACAATATCTAGGATTGATATGTACGCGATCTAGTTGAACATACATTTTTTGCCTTTCTTGCATTATTTGAAGTTATAACAGATTTGAAAGCCACTATAATCGTAACGCTCTTAAACTATGAACGCGATGTATACTTTCTGCCAGTCAAATTCAACCACCAGATCAAGAACTTCATATAAAAAACTCGCGCAACGAATTATTGAAAACAGATTCTTGAAACGATCGCTCGTGGTGAGTGCCGTCCTTTAGAAAAATAATGGTCAACTTAGTATCAAAGGTACGCGGATATTGCAGAATAAATCAACGTTTTACTCTGCGTACATTACGTACTGTTCAGCATCCTATAACATACACTATAATGCAAAGGAGCGCCGAGAGTTCAGACAAGATAAAAGCTCAAATATTCGCCAGAATATTGTATAACAGATACATATATTGTATACTTATATTAACATATTGAAACGATCACATACATATTTACAGTCAAAATAATAATGCATAGTGTAATTAGTATATTGAAATCTATAAAGCTTTGCAAGCAAATGCATACGGATTTAAACTTCAATTTGTAAAAAAAATATCACAGTTACTCGACCTCTGTAATCTTCGTAATCCGATCACTAAAAGCTGTCGAATAAAAATATATATTATTGGATTCACATTTTACAAATAGAAATTATTTTTAAACCCCGATGGAAACAGAGGACTGTTATAAGTATCTGTGTATCTGTCTGTGGCATCGTAGCTTCCAATCGACGGAGCCGATTTAGATATTTTTGTTTTGTTTGAAAGGTGACTTGATCGAGAATGTTCTTATTCAAAAGAATCTATTTGACGATTCATCAGCTCTGTTCTAGTTAATGAATGTATGTGAACATCTTCCACATCCACACGCCTGATCAAGTCGAAATTTGGTAGTCTGTTACTTCAATGATATTAGAACAACATAGTAATCTTGAATACCTATAGCTTAACTTAGATAATAAAGTAGGGAAACATAATCAATCTTATTTGTAATTATTGTCTACAAATTGTACATTTGCTATATTTAATTATACATAGTAATACATACATCTCAACCTTCCCCTTCAAGGAATAAAACACAAGGAAAATGAATTGAAATAGGAAATTCCAGAAACATTTTTTATCCTTATCATTTTTCTTACGCATAGTAAAGTTGTAAAATCGAATGCCCTCCGGCGGAGTTCGAACAAGCGAGTATTTCTTTTCCTTTCATCTCGTTGTTGTTGCTTGAAGTACTTTGTAACGATGATCAAGGTTAATATCTTACTCGTGGACTAGTACTTAACAGTTAGTAAGTTTAAAAAAAAACTAATTATATAGGTACAGTTGATAAATTTATATTCATTAAAACGATCTAGCACTGTGATTTGTGCACAACAAGGATTGAACATAGGACCGCTCGATTTGACCATACCGTTGGACTATGGCGTTATGATTATAGGACAAAGTGATTTATTCAATTCAAAAAAACTAATTTATTATTATTATTCCTTTTTTTTACAACAATTCTTATTCAGCAATATATGTGAAATAACATTCTAAAAAAACTGTAGTGTAACAAAGACTCCTTATTACTTATATTAGTTTTCAAATGTTCCATATATTTTGAAATTACTATTTTAACAAAATTCCTTGCTATTTCCCCCAACACAAAGATTACCAATACATCCACTTATCTCCCGAGGACAAAACTCTGTCCGGCTTAAATCGGCTAAATCCGTATGCATTCGGCAGTCGATCGCTGTGACGGCATTAGCTCCAATTGATTTATTGAGAGCTTAAATCTTAGTCGATTCGAAATAGGGATCGTTTTCTTGATAATTTAGGGAGTAATTGGCTCTAGAACAAAAAGTATGGAAATCATGGGGAACATTATTTTGTCCAGTAATGCAATGATAGAGGCGAATTTAAATTTAATTAACAACTTAGTTTATAACTTGCATAACCCAAAATGCTGTTTATAAACTATGATTCAATCAACTTCAACTAAAATCTGACATTCATGACACTAGTCGTAGCATTTTTACCGCTTACTTTGCTTGCTACGTGATTACTACGCTGCTACGGCGTAGCATGCATCAGAAAAAATTTCCTTAACGACACTTTTGGTTATATAACTGTTCCGTTTTACTTTACTAGTAATATCTAAGCTTATCACGAGTGACAGCAGCCACAGTGACCGACCTCCTTAAATATTAGTAAAAGTTATAACATTGAAATACATACATTTTTGACGTACTGATCAAATGTCCTCACCGCGGTCCTTCCGAGCAGCAGCGCATCCATCTCGCTCTCCGGCACAGGTACCACGGCAACCGTGGGCGCGGGACCGCCCTTCATCGGCACATTCATTTTGAACCTTAAATCCTTCGTACTAAGACACAAAATCTTTCAACACCAAACACTATTTACAGGAACGAAAGTTTATTTACAGGATCTTCTATTTTCTGTTTTGAACACATGACCTTTCAAGGACACCAACTTAAGGTCACGATTGCTTTTTTGTAAATACAACCTTATGTCTACGACACAGAATGCATTTTCCAATGTTATCACAATTATAACGCACCACTCATTTAGAATAATGTACATACAATTCATTTAATTTCATTTCAGCGTCCGAGTCTTGTTCAATTAAAAAATGTTTTATCTTTCACTTTAAAAATAATTGAGACTGAAACCAATTGTATTGCTTTCTTCAGTTAAACTCAGTGGTTTTATAAAAACAATTGCTTTATTCTCAATCGCATTCTATTTTTCAAAAATTTAAATTATAAATTGACGTTCTTTTGTTGTTATATGTGGAAATGATATGGTTCGAAATTATTATTGTCTTTTTTATATGCCCCTATAAAATTATTACTTGTTTAAATTGAATTGTTTTTTTCTTATTTTAGTTAAAACACTTCACTATGTTGTACATTCACTTGCACTATATTATGTCTCACACAATCTCGGCGTGTTATATCTTTTATCTTTCCCGTTGATCCCGAGTGTTCAGTCTTCAGTATTATCTTTCTTGATTTACTATTTATTGGTTCGAGGATTGGAATGAAAATAAAAATTCGTTTTTGGACCGCAGTTACTGATGATATAGCTATTTCTGTAACATTATATAAATATACTGTGGTATTGTTTGATTTTCATACATTATGGAAACTATTTAGATAATATTACTGTGGTCCTTGTGGCTTTGCGTTCATGCATAAACATGTTAAAAGGGCCTTATACGGAATGCTCGGAAATTCGACGTATTCCTTGAAAGGGGTTATACCAGCGGTCATTTCCAACAAATTGAGTCTATCATCTAGGGATCGAAAAATAATTATTTTTCAAAGAAAATACGTCTACATTAAAAAAAAATAAATAAATAAAAAGGTTTTCTTCCACTTAAGACCTTTTTTGGAGCATGTGTGTTTATTGTTTTTTTAAATAAATGATCACTCATTTATCATCAGTCAGAAAAATAAGTGTCGAGAGAGAAGGAATTATTTTTAAAAGATTTGTTTTTGGTGACCAGTCTGAAAATTTTAACAATAATCTAAACAACAACAATCAACTAACAACAATTTAAAAACCTGCGTGACTCGGAAACCATTAATTTTCGACGCCTAGTTGGTAGGGCTTATTTTGTTGGAAATGACCTTGAGGTATATACTAGAGGGTTATACTAGAGTATAACCCCTTTCAAGGAATAGATCGAATTCCCGGGCACCCTGTATACGTAACTGGATTTCATTTATTCATAAAGTTAGAACTTTAAAACAAATTATAAACAAGTGTATTATTAAAAAAAAAACAAGCTTTTATTAAGTAATATGGATAATATCATCTAGGACAAAGTCTTAGTAAAGACAAATGAAACGAGTCCAAACTCGATAGGTTTGCGTCGTTTTATTACTGAGTTCCTATGGCCGCCTTCCAGCTCCATGTCACAATAATATTGCATTGTCATCCGATGTACATCTGCATGTAAAATTTCAGCCCAATCGGAAACCGGGAAGTGGGTCAAATTTAACTTGCAGGATTCGATCACAGACAGACAGAAGGACACCGGAACAGGTGAAACTAAATAAAAGCTTGTAATAATACGCATCTTTGTCATTTTCATGTGAGTGAAGTAAAAACTGAATAATTCAACACGATTTTAGCTAACTTCTGACAAATAGAAGTTGCTATGTCATTGTGATTGTATAGTTGCCGTAATAATAGGATAACCCGTTACTGACATTACTTGGGCTTCATTGTAATTGGCTTCGACGATTGTTAGTTTAATCCAGTTCCTAAATTGTGTCTGTCTAGCCAGACTTCCATGCTTTGACATATTATTTATTGAGTTTAAACATTTGTTATACTCTGTACATGAAATAAAAATGCGTAAAAAAAGTCGGCAGGTGTCGTGGGGCACTCGGTTGGTACGAAGTATTTTTCTCTGTATATTATATACTAGTTTCCGCCCGCGACTGCGTCTGCATTAAATTTCTTGTTCCCGACCCACCCCGTCGCAGGTTCACTATCCATTTGAATAAAATTCTAAGCCATAATAATAACATTGCATACTTTTGTTTATCCTAATTATATTTACGCATAACATTTTTTAACAGCTTACGCATATTTTTTATAAATAAAAAGGAACCTAACCAAACCGACCTTCGGTGTGCCACTGACGTCGCCCATCTAGCTAGGGCAAGGATGGCGAACCTCTATACATCTAGGTGCCATTTTTCCAAAAAAATAATGAATGTGGCCATGACATACCATAAAACAATCCTAACTTAGGAAAAAAAAATATAGGTCTATCTATACACGAAATCTCTTAAGGAGGTCTAGTCATTATACTCAACATTATGAACAACTTTTACTATGGGACCAAATTTGAAATCGTGCAAAAAATCTGCACTTCCGTATTCCGTCACGAGTTATGCGAACAGAAATGATTCTTTTGAGGGAACAGCTGATTCTTTTATCGCGATTTCAGTTTTGGTCCCATAATAAAAGTTGTTCATAATCATGAGTACAATGACTCCTTAAGAGATTTCGTGTATGAACCTATACCTTATATTATTCACAATAATACCCAGTTTTATATTTATTTAAATGAAGGAACAAATTAGCGCGACTTCTGCTGTTGCAAACTAGATGACAAGGTAGTAAGTACCTAAATTCTTGAAATCATGTCGTGCCAAAATTATTTTGTTACTCGTACGTGCCACCAATGGCACGCGTGCCGTTGGTTCGACATCCCTGGTGTAGGATTAGGCTTTCCGGGTCAGGTAAATTAGCCTACAAGATTGTATGCCAAAAACAATTATGGCAAAGTATTATTATACCAAAAAAATGATACCAAAATACTTATGCCAAAGAATTTTAGAAAAAAGAAAAACCATGCGAAAAGAGGGGTCCCGCCGTCGCATCGCATCGCCTGCCTGCGCTATTACTAACTTCGTTTTTGCTCGGCTGCTTAGGTTGTTGTTTTTGTTAAGTAGTCTATAGCCTTTCCCAAGAATTGGGCTATCAAATGCTAAAAGAATTTTTCAAATCCGACTGGTAGTTCTAGAGATAAGCGCGTTCATATATACAAACAAACAAACAAAAAAAAAAGCGGCCAAGTACGTGTCGGGCCACGCATTATGAAGAGTTCTGTAGTTGGAATGAATTTATCCCAAGAACAAACTTAACATTGTAGTTACAAACATGTTCTCCCATACATTCCAATTGCAAATGTAAATTTGTACACACAAAATTGAGAGATTTACCATGTTATTTTGAGACCATAGACTTCTTATAAGATTTCCTGTAATCTATATGTATAGAACTATTTGTTACATTTCTTACAATTTTTTAGGCTCAGTAGTTTCGGAGATAAGGGGGTTATGGTCAATTTTCATCTATTTTCTTACAACAAAAGATATTATAAATAAATCTATTTGAGACCCTCACAGTAAGCCCTTTCATTTTATATGTAACGAGGTACTGTTTCCAAAATTTTTTATTTTAATTTTCTTATTTGACGCCCATATTCAAAATTCATTTATTTACGTTACACGTTTGTGTTTGGGTCACAGAAATTCATATGTGTAACAAATTTCAACTTAATCGGTTCATTAGATTCGGAGCAAATTGTCTGTGACAGCCGGACAGACGCGCGAGTGATACTATAAGGGTTCAGTTTTTCTTTTTGAGGTACGGAACCCTAAAAGTATGCTGTGTTTGGAAAGACGTAGTGCTCAACAGTACAATGAGGTAAATGCAATCGACGTCAAACGGGGAACATGTTTTTTATCTTTATTTATTGGGAAATTAACTGCTAGTGGCAGTGTGCACTGTGGGCACATTGCTATATAATCTGTATAGAATTATAATCATTAAAATCAGTAATACAACTCCTGAAGTTAGTATAATCCTCAAATGTCAAGATTTCATGAAATAGTCATTCATTAGAATTACCTGGTCTTAAAGAGTTGTATTCATCACTTTAATGATTATAATTATATAAATACATACTTGTTACGGCCGCGAATTACATTTTGATCAACATACAACATAATACTGACTTATAAATTACAAAAAAACGTAAGAAAGTTTGAACTTCGCGCGCTACTCTAACGCTTTCGCCTTAAAGTGATAGTCAATTTGCTGCTCAGTCCGTTTGCTGACTACACTTCATTAAACAGACTGCTCTAGAGAGCCACTTTAATTTACTGTTTTTTTTTTACTTTTGTGTTATTTGCTACTTCCTATTTACCTACACAACTCTAGTATATTTTTGTTGCAACGACATTACACAAGACCGCTCTCAGCGTAGCTGGACACCTCATAAATAAGAGAGTCCTAATTACCGCATTACACTCAGGAACCTTTGCATTTTAATTACTAAACTAATCTGCATAATTAAACTTCTGAAGTTGATACGGCTTCTGAATATAAAATTTCCATCTGACCATATATTCCGTGATACTTTGGTTGCTCTTGATATCTTTGATAGTTCGCTTTATTGCTTCGATTATTCTTTTGTAGGATATCGTAGGTACATTCATTACAAACCAACAGTTTACATTGGGTGGTGGTTTTCGTGGGTTCGATTCCCATCCAGGACAAACATTTGTGTGCATGAACATGTATGTTTGTTCCGAGTCTGGGTGTAATTATGTATATTGGTATGTATTTACAAAAAAAAGTAGTATATATGTAGTAGTATATCAATTATCTAGTTTCCATAGTACAAGCTCTGCTTAGTTTGTGATCAGATTACCGTGTGTGAATAATGTCCCAGGTTATTATTGTTTTTATTGCTGCAAGATTCGTCCACGCTCGCTGATTTTACTAATATTACAAACTGGCTTTTCCTCATGAGCTAAGTTTAATGGCTGTTCAAGTACCGAATGTGCCATTCGGCCACCATTTAGCAACGTGGCGGCTACGAGTATTCCAGAGGAGACTACTGCAACAGCAACTCTTTTCTCTTACCGGGAAAAATAGTACATCCAGGAAAAAATATTTACATAATAGGTTTCAATGTGTAGATGTAAATGGTGTGAAATCTTCCGGGCTACCAGTTCAGTTAGGTGTACCTCAAGGTTCAATACTGGGTCCATTCTTGTTTTTAGTGTATATCAATGACTTACCATTCTATTTAAAGGGTATCTGTGACGTTGTACTGTTTGCAGATGACACCTCTCTTATTTTTAAAGTAGACAGCAATAGACAAGATTTTGACGACGTAAACAGTGCACTCTCAATGGTTACAGATTGGTTTACGACAAATAACTTAGTTCTCAATGCTAAAAAAACGAAATGTATAAAGTTTGCCTTACCGAATGTTAGAAATCTAGGACCCAACATCGTTTTAGATAAAGAGATGCTTAAAACTGTAGACTCGGCAGTTTTTCTGGGTATAACAGTAGATGCCAAACTTCAGTGGGGCCCACATATATCAAGCCTAGCGGGAAGGCTCAGTTCAGCCGCCTACGCCGTCAGGAAAGTAAGACAATACACTGACGTTGATACAGCTCGGTTAGTCTATTTTAGTTATTTTCATAGCGTTATGTCATACGGTATTCTGCTCTGGGGCAAAGCCGCTGACATTCAAAATATATTTGTTCTTCAGAAACGAGCTGTTCGAGCAATTTACCAGCTCGGTGCCAGAGTTTCTTTGAGAGATTTTTTTAAACAGATTGGTATTCTCACGGTGGCATCACAATTCATCTTCGCCAACATCTTATATATTAGACAAAATATACATTTATACACTAAAAACAGTGATATTCACAATGTTAACACCAGGAATAAGGACAAATTACGTGCTCCATTTCACCGGCTTCATAAGGTTCATAACTCATTTGTTGGGCTTGGTATAACTTTTTATAACAAGCTACCCTCTTCTTTGCTAGATTTGCCCTTTAATGCGTTCAAAGCTAAAGTAAAATCTAACCTTTGTTCAAAGGCATACTATTCTATCAACGATTACTTAAACGATAAGAATAGTTGGTCGCTGTGTTTAGCTTAAGACAATGTTTATGTTCTCTCTCCAGAATTAGCATAGCTACTGACAGGTTATATGAGTTCATATAATTATTTATTTTCTTTGACTCTCAAGGTCAATTTATTTTAATTTTATTTTTATTTATTATTGACATAATCTACTCATTTCAATGTTTATTTATTTTTTATGAGTGGTATTGCAATATGTGGTTAGCTAGTGACCTCGACAATTGATCATAGTTTTTCTTGCCCGAGCAACCGGCAGCAAGTTCGTCATGCTCCCTTAGATGTCACTGCTTGCGGTAGCGTCGGGGGTCGGGTTGTCTCCTTCCCTCAAATATGGCGAGGGGGGTAATGGCTGATCTTTGCGTTATACTCGTGAACGGGTGCTGCTTGTGGTGACAGGTCGTCTTGCTGACCTTGGTTTTGTTTTGTTATTAGTAATTTAACTCGTTGTTGATTTTACTTCGATGGTCCTAGTTTATCCCTATCTGTGACTTGTGAGTTACGACTACATGTACGGCTATATGTAAGTGGGCACGCCCTTTATTACTGGAGGCTTTTATTTAGGTATAAAGTTCTGCTTACGTTTTTAGTTTTGTATTTTGTTTCTGCTTGAGTATTGTTTTCGTTTTTTTTTTTTTTTTGGTATATTGGCGTGTGCTAGCTTACTTATAGCAAATAATTTAATTTAATGTTTTGTGTTGCGTAATGTACCTAAATTATTATGCGCAGTATTATATAGAATCATTTTTTTAACTGAACAGACAGCTGTGCTGCTGGGGAGTTTGTTGCGCCACTTCTTCTCCCAAGCTAAAGCACTAGGAAGTGGTGAAGGGCGGGCGTTTTTGGGGGACTGTCTTATGTAATTTTGACGTTCAAAAAGTGCTGATTCTCAGCCTAGTTTGAATAAATGACTTTTGATTTGATTTGATTTGATAATCCCAGGTCATCCAAAAAAAAAAGCAAACTACTTTCACCGCTTACGATTTTTTGCACAATATTATCAAAATTTAAAAATGAATATCAGGTTTTTATGATTCTAAATGTCTAACTTAAAAATAATATTAAAAGTTTTAATATTATCAACATCAACTTGAAATACTCTCGCGCCGACTCTGACCGCGCAAGTAATACCTATGTGCCTACGTGTCAGACAAGTTATTTTGTGACTTTAAATTGTAATTACTTGCGACCGAGTGGCCTGATTTTATTGACAAAGACTAAACATTACTTCAAGATACGGACTGTGACAATATCCAATCCTTAAATCTCAGAAAAAAAGAGGTACCTACCTACACAAAAAGTTCAATATTACCTTCATGTGAATGTTAAAATCATCCCCAATTTACTCTCCCTTAAGGGTTCATTTATAAAAAAAAACGTTGAAACACGTAACACATTAATTTCTTACCAAAAACTTAAATTTGAATTTTCATATCCCTAACTTCAAAAATCATGGGTTTCCCATACAAACTTTCATCCCCTATATCACCTCCTGTAGGATTATTTTTAAGAAAATTAGTAGCCTACGAGTATGTCCGTCGACGCGATGCCATTTATCTCCTTGCCAAATTTTATTGAAAGCCGTCAAGTGGTTTAGGCGTGAAAAGGTAACATACAGACGTCTCGACAGAGTTACTTTTGAATTTGTAATGTTGTAGTATGTTTGGATACTTATGAGATCTTAACAGCACGTGGAATTTTATTTAAACATTACACAATATAGTAACATCGCGGCTGTAATCCCTAAAGGCTTAAGTAGAGGTAAATGAACACACCTACATTTCACCAGAAGTGATTGATATTAATATACAATATGTTTATGTGAAAGTAATTTCTATTCCAAATGGGTGTTTCTCGCTATTCATACAGTTTGCGATAAGGCTCTATGTCGTCGCCATCAAAAGCGAATTAGTTCAGTTTGCCTTGATTGAGTTTTAATATACACCTTGCGGGATTACCATGTATACTGCTGGTGATAT
Organism: Dicycla oo; assembly: GCA_948252095.1. Classification (NCBI taxonomy): domain Eukaryota; kingdom Metazoa; phylum Arthropoda; class Insecta; order Lepidoptera; family Noctuidae; genus Dicycla; species Dicycla oo. The sequence goes on from OX411730.1 coordinate 27,180,356, forward strand.
TATTGTACCATTAGCTAGAATATATGAATTTGATTTACATTTATTTATTGGTATTAAGTTCTCAGTGTGGCGGAGCTGTCGTTAATGCGACTGCCAAATATAATGAAATGCTACTTATAAACATGCTTTGAATTTTGGCGCAAAAATGTGTATATCTACCTGTCTAGCCTTTTCCCAACTATGTTGGGGTCGGCTTCCAGTCTAATCGGATGCAGCTGAATACCAGTATTTTACATGGAACGACTGCCTATCTGATACAAAAATGTGTGATTACCAATAAAGAAATCCTCCAACTATTTTCACTTTTCAAAAGTGTTGCGATAGGCAATGTAAAATGAGGTCAATAGCGTTCTCCTATTTAAGAAATGACAACCAAATGTTATAACTAAAATATCTGTAAAGCATGGATAGATGAAGCAGATATCAGATGATTCATTTTTTTATATATTTGGTTTTTCATTCGACTATATACGATATCTTTGACGACACATCTGAACACAAAATGAATTAACAGTGAAAAATGAATTCATTAGTAAACCGATCCAACGCTGTTGGATTTCGGCAGTCGATGACTTTCCTTTGCCTACCGAATGACCGAATGAAAAATAATTAAAAACCGACTCCATAAAGACTTCAAAAAGAAATTACCTCAAAATTATGAAATAACTTTAATTTCGGAATTTGGTGTCTTTGTATCTGTATTTTAGTTTTTACGACTTCAAAAAAAAAAAAACGGAGGTTATCAGTTCGACACGCATGTATGTAATATTATTGGAACTGCAATATATTCACATAATTATGATAATCTATTAGAGCTTCCAAACAAATATACAAAATTTTATAGATGTATGTAGTATATTTGTATATTTGTCCACGCATTTCTCCAAAACTATTAATCGGATCGTGACCAAAATGGACACGGTTTTAATTGGCTTACTTTTACTTCAACTTAGGGAACAGTACAAGTTTCATCAAAATCGGTTCAGTAATTTTAAGATAATGGACTAATACGTGTAAGTGTGACGGCTTGGCTTACTGATACGAGCTACGGGTGTGGTGTCAAAGGGAAAACATCTCAAAACCTTGGTCAAATTCTAATGCAATATTTATAACAAAACTATTAACTACTTATTACAAACAAATATGCCATATTAAATGGCAATGATCTGGAATGATGGCAGCCTGTGGATCAGGTATACGCAAAGAGCCTACAACGCTCTCCGTGTGCAGTACAATAATGCTATTTGGGTGGTGCTGGGGCTTCCGCGGTTTTGTAGTGCGTCGGGCATGTTTGCCGAGGCAGGCATAGATAGTTTTGAGGCTATCATGCGCAAAAGAACGGCATCCCTAACGCGTAGGATACGTGGAAGCTCCAATAGCATCCTGAAGATTATTGTGGAGAGGCCAGACTTTCCTTTTCTGATGCACTGGTCCCGTAGACAAAGCTGTGGGCGCGGTGCTGAGAAAACATATTTAAATTGATTGATGGTCATGTTATTAGTTTAATTTAAATTTAATTTTGATCTGATTTTGTTTTGATTTTGTTTTCATTGATTTCATTTTGAATCTAATTGTGATTTGATTTTAATTTCAATTAAATTTTGATTATGATTTTGATTTTAATTGAATATTTATAATATATTAAGTGAATTTTAATTTTAATTTTGACTGATTTTTAATTTTAATATAATTTTGTTTTAATTACTTAATTTGATTTTGATTTAATTTTGATTAGATTTTTTTTTAAATTTAAATTTGATCGAACTTTTACTGTGGTTCTGATTCAAATTTTAATTTTATTTGTAATTGTTATGTTGATTTTGATTTTGAATACTAACATAGCTTGTAAGTTCTAGTACTAATACAATATGGATGATTTCCGAAATAAAAATGATTGATTGATTGATTAACAGTTTCGGCGAAATGCGTGGACAAACATAAACATACATACATTTATAAAATTTTGTATATTTGTATGGAAGCCCTAATATATTACTATTCATTGTACTGATTAGAGACTATTCATTGTAGCGATCTATGTTTAGCAGATGTGATTACATACTTAAATTATACGTTTCTGATTTAGAAATACACACAAGCAGCTATAAGTAGTTGAATTAGCACCTACTGGCTCTGAAATCTGAAAAGAGTAATTGGGTTCTTCTGTTCGGAAAACTCGCTCTTTGGTGCGCGGATTTAGATTTATGCCGATGAAAGGACGAAAGGCTGGCTCTTATTGAATTAAATCTAATTATCATTGGGATAGCTTAGGAGATTTTGTCCGTAGCCACATAACCTATTCCACATTGGGTACTTAGTTGTAGTACATTGATACAACAATATAAATAACCGGCCAAGTGCGTGTTGGACTACCTACAATGAAGGGTCCCGTAGTTGGGATGAATTTATCCCGAGAACAAAATTAATATTGTTGTGGAAAAACATGTTCTCCCATACATTCCAACTGAAAATATAAGTTTGTACACACAATATTGAGAGAATCACCATGTTATTTTAAGACCATAGACTTCTTAGTGCGGATTTCACCAATTGAAACTGAACGCGATCAGAACGTAAACCACGCATAAGAGCTGTCACTGTCATTATTTTCTTTGGAATATTGACAATGACAGCCTCTGAACTCGGCCTAGATATGCTGATCGTGTTCAGTTTCATTGGTGAAATCTGCACTTATAAGTTTTCCTGTAATTTATAGGTATAGACCTATTTTCTGTATTTTTCATAATTTTAGTCTCGGTAGTTTCGGAGATAATGGTCTATTTTCTTAAATATCTTTAAAATAATTTATTTTAAAATTATAAAAATATATATATATTCCCACGGTAAGCCCTTTCATTACACGGTACAGTTGAAAATCTTTTTTTTTTTAATTTCTGATTTGCCCCCCAAAATTGTCTCCTATATTCAAAATGAACATTAACTGTTCAACTTTAAGTAATCGATATGTTATACATATATCTGTGGAGGCTTGTTATTAGCAACCTGATTATGTGTTGTTGTTACCTATTTTATTTGTAATTAGTCTGTAAGCCTTCTTAAAAGTAATAAAAAAAAAAAAAAAAATTATTTACGTTACACGTCCATGTTTGGGTCACAGAATTTCATAAGTGTACCAAATTTCAACTTAATCCGTCCATTAGATTCAGAGCAAATTGGCGGTGACAGACGGACAGACAGACACACGAGTGATCCTATAAGGGTTCCGTTTTTCTTTTTGGAGTACGGAACCCTAAAAAGATTGTAGACAATCAAATTAGTTCCTGTCGATGGATATGTCGTAGCCAAATATTAGAAGTGTTCGACTATTTCATGAAATAGAACATCGACCGCTAGTCACATCATGATGTGGTCTGGCCAGATCATTGAATACTCAACGTTTGACGATATCAACAGTTAAACGCACGACTACTTCATGTTGTGGTCAACCAAACATATCGTAAAATAGTTATCCACCGCTAGAGGCGTTGATGTCACTTTGTTTTTGTTGTGCATCTATTCCTACACGAATAATTCGTCTAGGGTCCTAAAAATACTAAACTTCGATACTAGCGTCGCTCCCTCGGCTTGCGCGTGGTTGGTTACAGTTCTAACCTAACCTAACGTTATGTCCTACGGTATTCTGCTCTGGGGCAAAGCCGCTGACATTCAGAATATATTTGTATTTCAAAAACGAGCTGTTCGAGCAATTTACCAGCTAGGTGCTAGAGTTTCTTTGAGAGATTTTTTTAAACATATTGGTATTCTCACGGTGGCATCACAATTCATCTTCGCCAACATCTTCTATATTAGACAAAATATACATTTATACACTAAAAACAGTGATATCCACAATGTTAACACCAGAAATAAGGACAAATTACGTGCTCCGTTTCACCGGCTTCATAAGGTTCATAACTCATTTGTTGGGCTTGGTTTATCCTTTTATAACAAGTTACCCGCTACTATGCTAGATTTGCCCTTCAATGCGTTTAAAGCTAAAGTAAAATCTAACCTTTGTTCGAAGGCATACTATTCTATCAACGACTACTTAAACGATAAGAATAGTTGGTCGCTGTGATTAACTCAAGACAATGTTTATGTTCTTTCTCCAGAATTAGCTTAACTTCTGACAGGTTATATGTGTTCATATAATTATTTATTTTCTTTGACTGTAAAAGTCAATTTATTTTAATTTTATCTTTATTTATCATTGACATAATCTACTCATTACAATGTTTTTTATGAGTGGTTAGCTAGTGACCTCGACATTTGATCATATTATTCTTGCCTGAACAACCGGCAGCAAGTTCGTCATGCTCCCTTAGATGTCACTGCTTGCGGTAGCGTCGGCGGTCGGGTTGCCTCCTTCCCTCAAATATGGCGAGGGGGGTGATGGCTGAACTCTGCGTTATGCTCGTGAACGGGTGCTGCTTGTGGTGACTGGCTGTCCTTGGTTTTGTTTTGTTATTAGTAATTAACTTTGTTTATAATACTTCGATGGTCCTAGTTTATCATTTGTGACTTCGAGTTTCAGCTTCATATACAATCTTCATATATGTAAGTGGGCACATCCTTTATTACTGGAGGCCTTTATTTAGGTATAAAGTTCTGCTTAAGTTTTTAGTTTTGTATTTTTATTTCTGCTTGAGTATAGTTTTCGATTATTATTTTTGTTTTTTTTTTGGTATATTGTGTATATTAAACATGCTTACGTATAGCTAATAATTTAATTTAATGTTTTGTGTTGCGTAATGTACCTAAATTATTATGCGCAGTGTTGTATACATTCATTTTTTTTTTTTTAACTGAACAGACAGCTGTGCTGCTGGGGAGTTTGTTGCGCCACTTCTTCTCCCCAGGGACTGTCTTATGTAATTTTGACGTTCAAAAAGTGCTGATTCTCAGCCTAGTTTGAATAAATGACTTTTGATTTTGATTTTGATTTTAACCTATTTAGTCGGGGTGCCACTAGCGGCGTAAAATGCAACAACTTTGCAATATGCGCAGTGGTCAATACCAGTAATAATATGTTGGTAGTAGTGGTGGTGGCTGGGAATGTCAATAGAATAGGTTGCTTTCGTCACAACATGGCTAGTTCTACGATCAGATCATGACAGATATCCTACATTAATAATATGGCCAAACGTCGACTGACATATCTTTAAACGTTGACGTTTAAATGACATGCTCAATTTTAGCTGGCCATTTCATGAAACGTCGTGTTTCATTTCATGAAAACGTCGAACACTTTATGAAAATATCAATATCAATTCTAAGATCTGGCCACAACATATTATGTATATGTCCTCAAAAAGATGTATACATATTTTTGAGGCTGTACAGTCGCGACCAAAAGTCGATAAGCAAACTCACAAAGCAATAGCTTGGCGTTTAGTTTGACTTAAGACCTTCTATTTCCAAGAAGATAAAGATGCATAATTATTGTCGTCAACAACTGATTGTAGTTCATAATTTCAAAGTTATAACATGTGTAAAGATGACCTAGCGGTTAAGCGCGTGCAGATAGATGCGTGAATCAGTGAGCCGTGAGTTCAAATCTCACGCAATACTTGACTTTTTGTAAGTTTTTACTTGATTGGAAGTAATGGGACAGAAATATAATCTAAATCATTGACTAGTTTTGAATAAAATCTGCTGACCCAGATACCCAGATATATATCTGGGTATTGACAATTATATGTGTTATTAGAATATCCTTTCTTTGTTATGTTATTATGAATTGACTAAGTGGGTATACAATAAAGAATCTTATGAACGGTTACAAAAAAACTTCTTTTATCTAGTAGGAATGTAACGTCACAATTCTCTTAAGTTTGTTAATTTTATAAATAAGTAAATGAAACGAATAAACATTTTTGTTACCATTCAGCACGACTTTTTTATTTCAACCTTCCAACACCGAAAAGATAAATTAAAAATCACAAAAATAGTTAAATAATAATACAATAACTAATATGTAACTTCTTATAGAAATAAATAATAAATAAACATAAACATCTAACAAGTTTTTGCTTAAAATAGTACAAATATATTATTATGGTTCCAAAGAAACAAAAAACAGTCCCACATTGCGATTAAGATTCGAACTCAGACTTCATTGATCGTGAAACCATTGCTTAGCCCAAACAGCTACCAGCACATGTTATGTTTATGCGAATTTTAGCAATGCAATGGTAAGAACAGGTCACCACTATGACGAGTATTCTAAATGCAACAGAAATATTATGTTATTTCGCGTAGTACGACGACATGCGACAATTCATTAGTGTGTTATCTGCGGAATGTTGAGTGAGACATCGCTCATACACGCACACGTACTGGTTCATGCTCGCACAGTTCATAGCAATGTAATCCTTAGCATGCTTATGGACTTTTGATCGTTTACTGTACATAAATCGATTAAACAAAATAATTATTAAGAAAATGATAAAATCTGTAACTACTCAATATAATCCTGAGGAGAGAAAATTGATTTGGAATACTTAGAAAATACCGTTGTTTGTTATCATAAGCGCCGCTTCAGTAGCCCCCGGCCACCTGTTGACATACACCATGTTGACCTACTTTCCTCACCAATACAAACGAACGCTGCCGATTTGTGAACCTAACCAACATCACCTTTTCATAAAGAGTCTTGTCTCACTACAAGCTCAACATACAAAATATCAAGTTAAGGAAATTAATGGTTAAGCAAACTGATAAAGTATCAAAAAAAAACAGCTGTCATTCTTTGACAATTGTATCAAATGGCTATAACTCGGCAAATCGACGTAGAGTGTCAATTTGCTTAACCATAATAATTTCCCCCACTTTACATTATCTATGTTGAAGCCGTTTCCTTGCAACGGACTGTACAACCACTGATCAACAACACGCTCACTCAGTACATTTGGTTGACTTCGAACTAGGTATTATAAACTTGAGTTTTCTCACGGCGATGTTTACAGTTTAGTTGAATGCTTGCCACGGGCTTGATTCTCGCTCGAAACAAATACTAGCAATTGTTCGTTTGCCGCTCAGTACAAACTTGAGCTACGAAACCGCCCTACTACTACGAAATAAAGACGCTATCAATATCTAATTGTTACCTTGGGTTGTAAATATTATTAAATCTATGATAAGAAAGGAGCTTACAAATGCACGATTTAAACAAAATCGGCCAAGTGCGAGTCGCACATGAAGGGTTCCGTACCACCGTACAATATTTAATACTACATATTTAAAACTACGACGCGGAGCTTATCGCCACGCTCCGCTCATAGCACTTACACATAGCGCGCGTAGACCCGCACGCCGCCCGCATGCCTTCTGTGCTACGCATTTGACCGCAAAATCAAGTTGGTTGTAATAGGAAAAAATGAGGGAAATTCAAAGAAAAATATCTGATTTATCAATATGTAGGTATTTTTTAGTAAATACATGTAATAATAAACATTATCACCAAATTTGAAGTTCATGGGCCACTGGGAAGTTAAAAAATTCTTCGGAAATTTTTTTTTTGTAAAAAAAGCTGTTTTTGGTGGCTTCTCATTCCTTTGTTTACCAATATATTTTTTTAAACACAAATACTATTTATCTAATCAAAGAACTCTAAACAACGATATCCCACTCAATGGGGTAGGTTAATTTTTTTTCACTTCATCTCCTTTAGCTGTATGGGAGACTTCTTAAAAACATTTTTTTTTTTAATTTGACAATTTGTATGGCTTTGAGTCAACAAGATGGTTATACGTGTACTGTGAAAATTTGAAGACGGTAGCTGTAACCGTTTGGCTGTCAAACCTGTGTGACTGACAACGGACGGACACGTGAGTGACAGCATTTAAGGGCTCCGTTTAGACCCTTCGTGTACCTAAAAATTAACTCAAGTGTAATGTAATTTTTGGAAAAAAAGTTCTTTAACTCAGCTTGTAGTAGGAGTAAACTTGGCATAAAATGTGACGTAACGAAAAAGCGTTATGCCGTCAGTTTCAAGTGTCAAAAGTTTTTGTTTTTGTTTCTTAATACAGTCATTGACACTTGAAACTTGAGACCATACTAGATGGCTCTGTATTAATACAATACATAATATACAGCGATAGGAGCTTCGTTCCAACCGGATATCCCTCGACACCTCCCGACTTTTTTCCCTCCAATTACAACAAAATTAGTCCAACTTCCCTTAAACATTCAACAAATTATCATCGCTCGCATTCCATCCATCGCGGCGCGGTATAAATCTCCATTGAGCAGCAAAGTGGATTCCGACCTGGCCAGCACAGACCGCTATACATCATTGTATGCTCTGGGGGGAAGTGTCGGAGGTCCGTTACTGAAGATGGATGGCGGAATCTGAATGAGGTGTATTGTTTGTATTGAAGCAGAAACACTTCATTCGTATGAATAGTAGACGTAGTATTTGCCTGAGATAACTGTATGCGGAAAAAACCAGCCAAGTGCGTGTCGGACCACGTACAATGAAGGGTTCCGCAGTTGGGAGGAATTTATCTCAAGAACAAACTTAACATTGTAGTTGAAAAACATTTCTCCCACACATTCCAACTGCAAATATAACTTTGTATGCTTAATTCTGGAAGATTTACCATTTTCTTTTAAGACCATAGACGTCTTATAGGTTTTCTTGTAATCTATAAGTATATGACTATTTTCAGTATTTTTTATTTTAGGCTCAGTAGTTTCAGAGATTAGTGGGTAGTGGTTAATTTTCATCTATTTCCTTAAGAGGGTTGTCGCATTAAGTCACCTAGCATTTATTTAACTCATCTCAAAAACAAATCCTAATAATAAATTGAGCTGAGTTTATTAGATAACACAATATAAATGTGTTTTGAATAATTACCGAATAAATTAATATGAATAATAATGATTAATATTAATTAGCATCTCAGGAAGTGTTGCCCCCTTGTCGCTACGTCACTACGAACTAGCGACGATTCCGGGGGCCCATTATTGAGTGTGCAAGTCACCCCCTGCCATTTTATTCGTATATTACATAACATTGATTAGTTATAGTCCTTCCATAGTTTTAGGTAACTGATCCACTTTTACCAGCCAAACCCATACTTCAATATGTTTTGTTTCCAAGTTCTGCAATAGTCTTGCACCAACCAACTGTAGGTCATCGTTGGGTACAATTGCATAGAGCAAACCGGGATAATCGTCGATTGGTGCCTCAACACTAAAAACTGTCTAAGGGACCTCTGCGAGTTGGCAAAGGTCCGGGACCCCAGGGTTCCAAGATATGTCAAAAACATTTTTAAAATAATAATTAATTACATTTTTCAAAAAAGTATCTTTTCATTTAACATTCTTAAAAATGAGGTTCCGTGTGAACGAGAGAGATGATAAAATGCAACAAGCCTCTTAAATAACTGTAATACTATTTTAAAATTATAAAAAAATATGCTTGAGACCCTCACAGTAAGCTCTTTCATTTGATATGTCACACGGTACAGTGTACAAAACTTTCTTTTTATTTTCTTATTTCACTTCCAGAAGTGACCCACATATTAAAAATTCAATTATTTACGTAACACGTCCTTGTTTTGGTCTCAGAAATCGATAGGTATGTATGTACTAAATTTCAACTTAATCGGTCCATTAGATTCGGAGCAAATTGGCTGTTGCAGACGGACAGACACCCGAATGATACTATAAGGGTTCTGTTTATTCATTCGGACATTCGGAATCCTAAAAAGCCCTAAAAATACACTCCAATTAAAGTACCACAGAAAATTTGAACACGTCGGCGAATTTCCCCAATGAAACTGAACGCTATCAACCCCTATAAACTGCGTAACTGCGAGCAGTGTCAGTATTCCATAACAGTGATGACACTGACAGCTCTCGAATGCGGTGTAGATGTGCTGATTACTGATAAAGCCCTTCATATCTAAATCATATTAAACAACCAGTGAAAAACTATTTCAGCGAAACTTTGAAAACCAGTAAGTCTTCTAAAGTTAAAAGTATATTTTTGCTTAGGTCTAAACTGAACACAAAAAGGGCGGAGATAATGTGGCAACTACTTGAATACGACTTAGTAATAAACTGCTCTGTGATTATTTAAAGTTAATTTAAAGGCTCCCAAATCGTTGTGAATCCGGTTTCACTAAATTGAAATAAGTGCCTACTCCCACGAGTGCGAACTCTGACGCGTCACGTTGTGTGAATACTGTACGCACTTCACCGCAGTGTGAACGCGGGCGTGTGTATTCAGGCATTGCGTTCAGCGTTGAGGTTTTAAACGTTTACATACTGAGCGAGGTGTCTACTTAATCGATCGTGTAGCCTTTAAGCTATTCTGACACACTGTATTTTTTTCTGTACATTATTGCAGGAAGAGAAATCAGGTTTAAACTGCATTTATAATAATTATTAACACCATAGATTACGTAGAATGTAGAACGATAAGAGCTAAGCAAAAAACAAATGACTAACAATAACGAATTTATCTTGTTTCTTTGCTTTGTGCATTTTTAATTTGGTGAACAAGTTCAAAGAAAATCGATTACTAACTAGCACACTAACTAGCACTGGTATTCGATTTTTTTAAATATTGTTATTCAGAAAAAATATTATTAACGCAAATAGTAACTTTAATCTAATTAATTAATAAAAATAACAAAATTATATCTAAAACTATTACACCAACTAAGGCGTAGGTAGGTAGGCGTCGAACTGTAACTGGCGGCAGTTTGTCTATGAATTGTTTCAGTTGTAAACGTCGACCGTCATAATTGGACATCATCACTTGGTAAAAAATAGATTATACGTTTTACGATTTAAGGTCACACGTCGTGTTAGCGCATAAATCGAAGATATAACGTGTGACTCGTATGTTTACTTTGTCTGTCTGTGAAGTCTTGTTTATACATTTTAAGTTGGCATTTATGTTGTAGTTGGGCTTAAGTTTTTATTTTTATTTCAATTTTTTGGGGTTTGGGAATATTGAAGGTACGTACCCACTTCTTTGCTTTGGGAAAATTCAACATTAAAATTTGGAGTTTACGTATCACTAATTAGAAGTAACCAATATATTTTCAGAACGTACTTCTTAAGACCTTTCATTAGATACCAAACCTTGATGTTTTTTCGATAACACTTTACATCCGTCATATGGCAGCTTGCCACGACGGATTTTTGTGGCATCAAATACAGCCTAACCCGCGGGACAACTTGACGATTCCAACGACGTTGTCAAAATACGACGAGTAGTTTAGGAGTTATGAGGGAAAATGTGAACATACATACATACAAACATAAATACGTAGCCTGTTAAAATGATAACCCTCCTTTGGCTTTCCCGTAGTCGGTTAAAAAGAATGGATTATTGCAGTAAGCGTCAGAAATTATTATAATATTTTGGTTGATAAACTGAAAGCGAATATTTTGTTTGTCACTTTTAAACATTGAACTAGTGAAAGACTGATCTTATCAAATAATAGCAGACATTAGCGGCCTGTATGTTTACTGACACTGTCATTACTGAGCACGTGTGTATGTGTGTATGTGTGGTGAGTTGACGGCTTGTTTATAGCGAGGTAAACATGATCGAATGCTTCGCATATTATACTGATAGTTAGTATGTAGTCGGCTAGCATAGCGGGGCACTACAGACATCATTATTTATGTATCAATAGTAAGTGCTCTGTTTACCACAATACTAAATCTATTTTTTCCGTTAAAAGAAAAAAAGAAAGCGAAATTATTTATTACAAATCGCACAGGAACTGGACGTTGTTTCTAGTATCGTACCTCAAAAGATAAAAAACGGAACCCTTATAGGATCACTCGTGTATGTCTGTCTGTCTGTCCGTCTGTCACAGCCAATTTGCTCCAAGACACTATGGAAATTTGGTACACGTATGAATTTCTATGACCCAAACAGGATGTGTAAAGTAAATAAATGAATTTTGAATATGAGGGTCAACATTGGGGGGCAAATAAGAAAATAAAAAAAAAGTTTTTCAAACGGTACTGTGACATATGAAATAAAAGGGCTTACTGTGAGGGTCTCAATATATTTTTGTATAATTTAAAAATAAATTGTTCTAAAGTTATTCAAGAAAATAGTCGAAAATTTACTACATTTATAAATTTTGAGAAAAAGAAATATAGAATGTAGTTCTGTACCTACAGATTACAGGAAAACTTATAAGAAGTCTATGGTCTTAAAAAAACATGGTAAATCTGTCAATATTGTGCATATAAGCTTACATTTACAGTTATGTTGTATGAATGGAAGAACATGTTTTTCAACTACAATGTTAAGTTTACTCTCGGGATAAATTCATCCCAACTACGGAACCCTTCATTGTGCGTGGACCGACACGCACTTGACCGGTTTTTCTTTTAAAAGAGAGGAAAGCATCAAAATCTTATCTCATAAAATAATCAATATTTGCTCCCTTATTATTACATTATAAACAAAAATACATTTGTCATAAAACATTATAGCCTGACATATAACTATACGAAATATTTTAAAACAAACTGCCCAAAACGCAGTTGTTCCTTTTATGTAGGTCATCGTTATTCACACCTATAGGTACCTACAAAATGATTCCCCTTAACGTGACAAGATAGAATCTATCCCTCCCCCTCCCCCCCACACATCCGCAGAAGTGACAGTGACATGTTACGACAGTTCGTTCATTCAGACAGAACGTATGTTCTCTTATTTATCACTTTCTTTGTAAACGCACGCCGCTGTAGGCCCTACTAGCGTCGTTGTAGGACAAATAAGTTCAGAGGGCGCAATACTCCACAATATGTACCAACTAATAAAAGGTACTATTTTAGAGAGCAGTTTTATTGTGCCTTTGTCTACGACTTTTGAAATTGGAACCGTAAAATTTTAAACAAAAAAAAATGTTCATTAGGTTGAGCTAATGAACATTTTTCTGTCCACACCCCATTCTGATAATAGAGGAGCGTCGGAACAAAAACCGATAAATCACATATTGTCATTTTTATTTTTTTTGATAGCAATTGGTTGTTCTCGTACATATCTTGCTCTATGGTTAATGTAACCCGGTCAAAAACTGATAAATCCGCTCTAAATTCGTCTGCAAAATACACGGATCTGAACATAAACCGATAAATACATCAATCGTTCTAAACAACGATGATGATCGGAACAGATACCGATAATTCCCTAACATTTTTCATTATAACATTTATCAAATACCGATATATCCTTTGTTTATATATACCTTGTTTTATCAAAAACCGATATATCCAGTTGGTTTGGTCAAAAACCGATATATCCATTTTCATTTTTTTGATAACTCAACAGGTACCACAGTCACGAATACAGTATTTAGGTTTCCAAACAGTGATGCTAACACCAATAAATTGATAGATTTTGTTTAACTCTAAATTAGACCACCATGAACTTGGCCATATTTTTACAATTTTCCACAAAAAACAACAATGTGATTTATCGGTTTTTGTTCCGACGCTCCTCAATAATAATGTATACAAATGTCGCCGTCGACGTCGCGCGAATTTGTCACCATTTGTTTGGAAAACCGGAATGCCTCCGTCGGCGACGCCACAGATTACGTCCCGTTCGGGTTCGTGGAACTAAATAAACGTGATGATCGCGTATTCATGCGACGCTCGCTTTAACAAGGCCTATCAGGTTATTTTAACTTTCAGTGGTCACTTTATTGTTTGAAGTGGACATTCTGTACTTTACTGTGGTTGGTGTAGTGAACACCTCTACGCAGCGATTGTATAATGTTTTTGACGGACAGCTTTAACGTAGCAATATAGAAATTGTTTGGGATAATAGTTGGTTTTAATTTTGGGAAGCATTGTCTAGGCGGGGGGGCTCAGTTGCCGTGGCTTGGTCACCCACGGTGAAGCGAAGAGTAACCCGAGGAAGGGCCGCTCGTCAGGGCTTTTCCCAGGAAGTCGACGACGTAGCGGCCAACAAGTAGGTTGCGGTGCCGCTTGGGTGACATCGCAACTGAGGCGGGCTGCGATGTCGTATGGGAGGCATCGCGGCTGAGGGTCGGAGGCCGCGGCGGGAGAGGAGTGCCGGTATTGCGGTGCGCCGCTCTTCCTACCTTCCGCGGCCTTAACGGGGTCGCCACCGTTGATGGCGGACGCGGTGGGACCGCAGGGGAGGTGGAGTGTCGGTATGGCTTTGGCCGCTCTCCTTATTCTCTGCGGCCGAATAGTGGTAGGTGGGCGGGCCACGCAGGGGGACCAAGGGTGCTTAGACACGGGTCGTCTAGCGCCCATGTGCCGGTTTGGTCCCTGGGGTAGTCACGGTGCGCAATGTGTTCTGGTACGCCGGTGATGGGGGGTGCTCCCCAGAGGAGGGTCCGGTGACGGACAGCCGCGGCAAGTTCGCGGTGAGTGCTAACGCGTGTCCGAATTCCCGCCACAAGTGGCAGAGGAGGATACCGGGGAGTTTTAGTGGCTTGGAGTCCCACATACACTATCTCCCCGTGGTAGTCCAGTATGCATGAGCATTTCTCCACGCAAAAAAAAAGAAGGCTACCCTAGAACCACAGAAAATACCGGCCCGTACTTGAAAAACATGTTCTCCTATACGAGTAACTGCAAATGTAAGTATTACGTAACACGTCCGTGTTTGGGTCACATAAATTGATATGTGTACCAAATTTCAAATTAATCGGTTCATTAGAGCAAATAGGCTGTGACAGACGGATAGACAGACACACGAGTGATCCTATAAGAGTTTCGTTTTTTCATTCTTACATACGGAAACCTAAAAACCGATCTGATTGTAAAGCATCGTGAGTGTAGTTTAAGTCCCTCACAATCTTTCCTTTTCGTTGTAACTTCTAACAGTACAGGTAATACTCCCCGCTCATTTGCAATTCAATTCACTTTAAAAGTAACGAAGTCTAAACAGCTGTGAACGTGTCATTCAATCCACAGACTATAAAACTTCCCATAAAACTGTTACTCACTAATGGAACTAAGGGTTTGTGTAAACGGTGAGACGATAGGTCTTTTACTACGTAATTAGGTTTCATTCAGTCGTGGATAGCACTAAGTATACACACGGTATCTGGCAGTCAATATACCAAAACTGAGTTTTATAAAAGTTCAGTTGCGTAGATATAGGTGCGCAGATATAGGTGCGTAGATATAGGTGCGCAGATATAGGTGCGTAGATATAGGTGCGCAGATATAGGTGCGCAGATATAGGTGCGCAGATATAGGTGCGTAGATATAGGTGCGCAGATATAGGTGCGTATATATAGGTGCGCAGATATAGGTGCGTAGATATAGGTGCGCAGATATAGGTGCGTAGATATAGGTGCGCAGATATAGGTGCGCAGATATAGGTGCGCAGATATAGGTGCGTAGATATAGGTGCGCAGATATAGGTGCGTAGATATAGGTGCGCAGATTTAGGTGCGCAGATATAGGTGCGCAGATATAGGTGCGTAGATATAGGTGCGCAGATATAGGTGCGCAGATATAGGTGCGCAGATATAGGTGCGCAGATATAGGTGCGTAGATATAGGTGCGCAGATATAGGTGCGTAGATATAGGTGCATAGATATAGGTGCGCAGATATAGTTGCGCAGATATAGGTGCGCAGATATAGGTGCGCAGATATAGGTGCATAGATATAGGTGCGCAGATATAGTTGCGCAGATATAGGTGCGTAGATATAGGTGCGTAGATATAGGTGCGTAGATATAGGTGCGTAGATATAGGTGAAGAAATTTTAATGTTTCTCTACTAACTGCACAATTCATTCAGAATTTGTTTTTACCTAATGATTTATTCATGAGTGTTACGAACTTGTGTATTGACTGTTCGACGCGCAACATAAAGTTACGTAAATGACAGACAAAATAAATACATACCTACGTACATATATAAAAGACGTCTAGTTCATTGTAGAGCTATAGTAAATAGATCCAGAGAACACTGAAATAATTAATCTGAGAATAATCTCCAGCTACAATGCTCTAGTTATTCTGATTTCGAAGTTGTACACGATCTAGACGAGACTAACGTCTAGTCTAGATCGTGTACAACTTCGAAATCTTGAATTCGGAGTCTTGAATTAATCTGTTGCAAAAAACGCTTTGAATCAAAATGTTTTTACTTAAATGAAAATAGGACAAAAAAATGCTTTATTATTCGACTCGAACTGTGTTCAACTGTATCTTACTAATAATAATAATTAGTTGATGTTTTTGTAATTTATGATCTATTGCAATCATTAATCTATACCTACATTTAAATGTCCAAAATTTAGATTTACATAGATATTGGTAACAATATCTACAAGCAAATTTAAACCTACTCAAATATAAGCTCTAAGTTGCTACTTTTAACCAACAGAATCGCCGACGGATTCATTCGATATGACCTTGACAAGTTGTGAAGGTCACGGGTTGAACTTGTTTCAACAGGAGGATTAGTCGCTTGTTCAGGCAGAGCCGATACATTGTTGCTAAACGAAGAAATTACTAGAATTTCTTAGAAACAAACAACTGGTTTCCGAATTGGAAATTTTTAAGTCGACAACTTGTCCAACTCTCCTTTAGCATTTTTAAAGTAAGTTTTTAGTTACTTTAGTAGTTTAGTTGCTAAGGTTTACTCCATAATTCTCCTGCCTTATCGCAATCTATTCAGTGTCGCCGCAATATATCCCTGTTAAGGTTTACTTGTTAAAATAATAAACCATTTTTCATTTAAGGTGAAATTCAAAATTTATTTTCCGCGAATTTAAAAACGAAGGAAATGTTGAATTTCACACTCTGGGTGTGAGGATGTTTTGTTTCAGTAAATATTCTAGCCAAACCAGCCAGTAAAAATAACGTTGCAAGGTACGTGGGGGTCTGATCTCTCTCTGGTTTAATTTTCATTTCATGGAACGTAGTATTCGAACATTCTATTATTTTTCAACTTTTAATGAATTTTCTCGGAATTTGAAATTGTTTGCTAAAGATTCGGCTCTTTTTTTGAGTCTGAATGTTCAACGCTGTATGTTTCCAGTCACAAAAAAGCTAAATTCAATTTTCATTTTATTAATAACCTCCAGTCCTTCATTTCATTTATATTGTAAACCATTTTGTTTCGATAATAATTTTAATTTTTACACCATATTTTAGTTTGTGAATAGTTTTAGTTAAGGTAGGATATAATTTTGGTATTTTTACTATTATTAATTTAAAGGACCATTTTACCAGTTTTGAAAGTGTACAACCATCATTTTTTACTACCAGCTGTGACAAGACATATATACCTACCTGCTCTTCTATTTATATGGGTCTATGTACAAACTCGTAAACGTAACAGTCAGCGGTCCCCACATTACTGCTCCACGGTCAGCACACAATACCTCAGCACACAACGGCACACCACTTTATAGGACGTAAAACATACGTTACGGTACATAAGTAAATGGTATAGACTGGGGCCTCATAGGGAGGGTCTTAACAGGAGGGATGATGGGCTTTCTATTAATATTGGCTTTTATTTGGGGTTGATACTGTGAAACCAAGTGGTTACAATAGCAATCAGTGTTAAAATGTTAACGATGCCTTACCTACGTACCTAGAAAAAATATACTTACAGATACATTCTCTATTACTATCTTACTTTCTCCTTCTACCTTTACCTTTGAAAGCAATCACTTTTTATTCCACGAACTGTTAACAAATTTTAGAAAGCTATTCCAGGTACCTTTTAATTTTGCAGGCTACCCTAGACTCCCTAGAGTATACACAAATGGAAAAAGCCTGACTAAGGGTTTGCGGTTTTTGATCCGCACAAAAACATAGGACCACAAACTCAAGAGTTTCAGATTTAATCCTACCCTGCTCTAACCCTACAAGTTAGTCTGCCGTAAAACCAGCCAAATGAGGGTAGGTACGCTAATAACGGCAATTATGTAGGATTGATTGCTCATTACACAGGGGTCTAGGTATTACAGGGTTCGATGAAGACCTAGACGGTGACTGGGGCTTTAACCTTTATATGAATAAAAGGGCTTATTTAGAAATAAATCAAGCACACTAAACGTATGCCTATGTTTTATTTATAGGAAAATCAGTTTCCTGCTTTACCTATTAATTACACAACATACACATACGTGTACCTTTAGCAAATTTACATTTCGCCAGTTAATCTATATAAATAAAAAACCGATCAAGTGCGAGTCGGACTCGCGCACCGAGGGTTCCGTACCATCCTACTTCCTACTATCCTACTTCCTATCCTACTGACCTACTAATATTATAAATGTGAAAGTTTGTGAGGATGGATGGATGTTTGTTACTCTTTCACGCAAAAATTACTGAACGGATATTCATTAAATTTGGCACACAAATAGTTTATAACCTGAATTAACACATAGGATATTTTTTATCCCGATATTCTTACGGGTAACGAGACTGCCGCGGGTGAAACCGCGGGGCGCTGCTAGTCATATATAAAAAAAGCGTGCTAGTTACAGACATTGATTTATTTTTCCTGTAATCTTTACATAAACTTCTATCACACACAATAATTTCAGATTATTCTCTATACAAACTTCGGAGATAAGGGGGGGGGGGGGGGGGTGTTTTTATTTACATTCAAAAGTCGAAATATATGCGGCTTAAAAAATAAAAATAAAATGTTTGAGAATGTGCTGACGGTGCCCTTTCATATGATACCCCACATGCCGTAGTAGCCCTACTACGAATTTTTAAGACCGCCTTTCAGTCCCTGTTGCAGAAAAAATATATGCAGTTTTATTTATTTCTTATTTGCAAATTTTTATTAATAGTTGGGCATACGTCCATGTAAAATACTGGTATTCAGCTGCATCCGGTCAGACTGGAAGCCGACCCCAACATAGTTGGGAAAAGGCTAGGCAGGCAGTTGGGCAAACGTCATCTAAAACTATTCCAACATTAAAGTTGATAGCATTAGTAGTTCTTGAGATTTCTAGCTGTGACAGACAGACAGACAGACCGAGTCGCACCATAAGGGTTCCGTTTAAAAATCAATTACCGAATATATGTACGCGCATCACTTCTGAACGGTTGCATCTATTGGGCTAATTCTTTTATTGTTGCGTTAGCGATTGTCAGGGCAAGGTTTGTATGAAAGACAATGTTTTAAAACTTGCCGGGAAAATTGGATAATTCGGGAAAACTAAAAATTTTCTATGGGATTTTTTAATGAATTATTTAAATTTTGACAGGACAACGTTTATCGGGTCAGCTTGTATTAAATAATTTAGAAAGTTCTAATGTTACCGCTACATTGTCGCGCTAGGGCGAACTACCCCGCTTAACGTCTTGCTGTAAAATTGAGAGCGCGCGAAGTGTTCGCTGTATCGCGACAATGTAGCGGTATCATTAGACTAGACTACAGCTTAGATCGCTGTAACTTGAGTGTTTTAGTTCAACACCTATAGTAATAGCTTTTGTTTTCTTCATGCTCTAGTTCACCGCGTCTGTGTAGGTTCCGGTTACCTTAGATATCTCACAGATTGCATCGTGTTCCATTTTGACAAGCTTTTATTTAGTTTCAGCTGTCCCGATGTCTGTCTGTGATCGAATCCTGCAAGTTAAATCTGACCCACTTCCCGGTTTCCGATGGAGCTGAAATTTTACATGCATATTTAAATCGGATGATAATGCAACATTATTATAACATGAAACTGATGATGAAGCCGAAAGGTCGCCATGGGAACTCAGTAATAAAGCAACGCAACTGTATCGAGTTTGCGCTACTTTGATTCATCTTGACAAGGAGTCTGGTCCTAGATGATATCCAGAATAAAATTTTAATTGATCGATTATGTTCGATAGATTGATCGCTTGAGGCAACAATGAAGACTGGCCGAAAATAAGCAAAACATATAAACATGACAACGCTTGGCTTGTATATCACTCCTCATATTTTTTCCATACCGGGAGCCTTAGGTATGTGGGACTCATAAGGAGTAAACTCCAAAAAAAATAATTTAACAATATACTTGTTTTTTCATTGAATCTTTCATTGCCAAAATGTTTTCAATTGAAAACAAAACGCAATCAATTACCAATAAGTCTCACTCAACATCTATTGAATACATATATTCCATTTCAACGTAAAATACTCCGCCCAAATTGTCTGAAACAAGAGCCAATTTAAAACAAAAGTTACGTCATTGGTAACTCGTAGTCCTTTTATTAGCAGTTATTCAAATAATTTGTTAAAACGATACTTTGTTCAGAAGACGAGCCAACAACTCAGAGAATAAGTTCATTCTCAGAATGAAGCAGACTTGTTTCACTTACTTTAGAACCACTTATTTCTAAGAAATTACTGTTTAATCTTATTCAATGACTCTGTTTCAGAGTGCCTTCTAATATTTCTATTAGCGATTCCTAAGAATAACCGATTATAATTAGTACAAAAGGACCGCATAGAACCTGAATAAAGGATCAGTTAGTTGGATATTACCAAAAGTCATTGGTAAATACAACGATTCAATAGTATCCTACTAATATTATAAATTCATGCCAGAACGGCTGAATGAATCTGCACGAAAGGCATAGAGATAGATTATGGTCTCGAATAGCACATAGGATACTTTTTATCCCGGAAAAATGTACCTGCGGTTCAAATGGGATAATTTCCAACATCCACGCGGGCGAAGCCGCTGGCAAAAGCTAGTTTTTCTTTATAAAATTGATGCTCTACTCAACTGAAACAATTCACTGGTCAAGTTAGGGATTTCTGTTTGTACCAACTTGTAGATCAGTTTCTAAACATCTAACCGACAAGTACCAACAATGTTGCAAAATCTGCAAACTTTATAAACAAATCCGTTAGACTCAAACTTAAACCATTTCAATCAATCTGCCTAGCCTTTTCCCAACTAGTTCGGCTTCCAGTCTAACCGTATGCAGCTGAATACCAGTATTTTACATAGAGCGACTGCCTATCTGACCTCCACAACCCTGTTACTGGGTAATACGATACCCCTTGGTAAGACTGGTTGTCAGACTTTCGGGCTTATGACGACCCGTAACGACTGTCAAGTATCCACGACTGACAGCCGGGACCAACGGCTTAACGTGCTTTCCGAGGCACGGAGGAGTCTCGGTATGAAAAGATGGTCACCCATCCACAGACCAACTCCGTCAAGCGTAGCTTAACCTGATGGATCGACCCGTGCGGCTGTTATTGCTTAGCCACGAGCTTCTCAAACTTAAACCATTTATTTCTGTTAAACCAGTGACAGGCAATTTTGAGTTGTCATTTCAGAACGTTAAAATCGGCAAACAGAGACTATTAAGAAGTTGTAACGTTGAGCGGTCTGCAAGACTGTACAATCACTGATCCGTTACCATGGCAACGCTCTAGCGTGGGAGATAACAGCTGATTGTCATCCCAAAGTTACCGAAGTCCTGATCGATGGATGGCGAGAATGATTGATAACATTGTGTTGTCCCATTCACTGGGGAGAGATAAGTGATTGATTCAGAGTACTTGATTTGATTTTATATGGTATGAAGTCATCACTATTCCTATGCACAAGTCTAAGTCACAAAGGCGTTTTTATGTGAGCCACTGTAGAGGTCCATTATATAACATGTCTGTTTGTCCTGAGTCTGGGTGTAATTATCTATATAAGTATGTATTTACAAAAAAAAAAAAAGTAGTGTATGTAGTATATCAGTTGTCTGGTTTCCATAGTACAAGCTCTGCTTAGTTTGGGATCAGATGACCTTGTGTGAAATGTCCCGGGTTATTATTATTATGTCCTTTTATTAATTTTAAAAACTTATTAAATACATTTTTAAATATTTTTTATAAAAAACATAAAAAAAACATTTAAAAATATAAAAAATAGTGATCCGCCAGTAGCGGGAGCAAAGTCCAAGCTACCGGTGGTTAGGGCTGCAGAGACAGGAACCTCCTCACAATGCGAGCCGTATCAAGAAGTACTGCCTTTTGAATCTGGCCCTTGATCCAACCGCCTAACGAGAGCCTCGAAAGATGTTGATCGAGACTTTCGGCCATCAGGCCATTGGCCGTTACTACAATCGGCACAATGACAGCCGAGCTCACATTCCACATGTCAACAACCTCGTGTGCTAAGTCGAGATACTTCATTTGCTTCTCTTTCTCAGCTTTCATGAGGTTCTCGTCATGTGGAATGG
Organism: Dicycla oo; assembly: GCA_948252095.1. Taxonomy (NCBI): domain Eukaryota; kingdom Metazoa; phylum Arthropoda; class Insecta; order Lepidoptera; family Noctuidae; genus Dicycla; species Dicycla oo. The sequence continues at coordinate 27,202,537 of OX411730.1, forward strand.
TAACATCGACAATCATTGCGCGGCGCACTAATCGATCTATCACCACTATATCAGGCTTATTGGCGACAATAGTCCTGTCAGTAATGATAGATTATTATTATTATTGAACGTTTTTAAATGAGCCACTGTAGAGGTCTATTATTGAACGTTTTTAAATGAGCCACTGTACAGGTCCATTATTGAACGTTTTTAAATGAGCTACTGTAGAGGTCCATTATTGAACGTTTTTAAATGAGCCACTGTACAGGTCCATTATTGAACGTTTTTAAATGAGCCACTGTACAGGTCCATTATTGAACGTTTTTAAATGAGCCACTGTACAGGTCCATTATTGAACGTTTTTAAATGAGCCACTGTAGAGGTCCATTATTGAACGTTTTTAAATGAGCCACTGTAGAGGTCCATTATTGAACGTTTTTAAATGAGCCACTGTAGAGGTCCATTATTGAACGTTTTTAAATGAGCCACTGTAGAGGTCCATTATTTAATGTTTTCAGGTCCATAATATGATGAACATTAATCACCAGATTTAATAGAATCGGTGATCACAGAACAATCTTGCTATTAACCTAGAGAAAGAAGCGACAAAGTCCAAAACGTGTTGTTTTCTTGGAATAGTAGTGGGCTCATGTCAAAATAACAATGTGTTCCTACTGTTAACATTTTTGATCTTCCTTCTCAAGCCATGACCAGTGCGCCTAAAACGTAATGTAAACGAAAGATTTCAAAATTAAAAATACTCGTTTCATATAATTATTTTTATTTATTTTATTTTATTTAACCATTTATGTATACACAAATAAACAGACAAGAATAAAGGAACAAAAAATTACGTACATAAAGGTGATGCTCATTTATAAAGAAATCTGTTCCAGCATACCTGCGATACGAAAGTAGTTAAAGAGATGTAGACAACGTGTGTAAGAGTAGAAGAGATAAACAAATCACCTAACAAACATAACATATAATAAATACTTAAATACATACGTCTAGTATAAATATCAGTAAAATAACTAGCAACTACGACGAAATTTAAAATTATACTTTCACTCTTCTTTTAAATACTGCAACAGTTTGGCAGTCCCTAATGTCAGGTGGAACTGAATTCCTCAACCGAACCGCGTGCACAGTGAGGAGAGGAAATTTAAGGAGGTTTCTAAGATGCGACATACAAAGTACATTAAAAAAACCGGTCAAGTGCATGTCTGACCACGCACAATGAAGGGTTCCGTAGTTGGGATGAATTTATCCCAAGAACAAACTTAACATTGTAGTTGAAAAACATGTTCTCCCATACATTCCAATTTTAAGTTCTGTAGTTTAGGACATAAAGGGGGGAATGTTCAATTTTCGTCTATTTTCTTAAATAACTATAAAATAGTTTATTTTAAAACTATAAAATATATATATATATATATATTTGAGACCCTCACAGTAAGCTCTTTCATTTGATATATCACACAGTACAGTTGCAAATTTTTATTTTTTAATTATTTGCCTCCCAAAATTGACCCTCATATTCAAAATTCATTAATTTACATTACACGTCCGTGTTTGGGTCACAGAAATACATACGTGTACCAAATTTCAACTTAATCGGTCCATTAGATTCGGAGCAAATTGGCTGTGACAGACGGACAGACAGACACATGAGTGATCCTATAAGGGTTCCGTTTTTTCCTGTTGATGTACGGAACCCTAAAAACGGGCGTAGGAAAAGCGTTCCCGCAGATAGGAAGGTGTTTTAGGGTTGTTAAATAGTAGACACAATATGCGAGAGTTCCTGCGAAGTCGAATAGGGAGCCCCTTGAGTATCTTGCGAAAGTTAGAAATGTGATCATAGTTTTTAAGGTTATAAACAAAACGAATACAGATATTTTGCAAACGCTCAAGTTTATTCAAAAGCGGTGGCATCCAAATAACAGGCATCAGCGTAGTCAATAGTGGGCCGAATGAGAGTTTGAGCAAGAGAGATTTTAGTGATCAGGGGCAAGAAGCTCTGGAGGCTTTTCAAAGAATGGAACGTGTAGTGCACTTTACGACTAACTTGTGCAACATGGGCAGTCCACGGTCACCCCCAGGTTTTTAATCGTATTTGCGTATTCAATCTGAACTCCATTCAGACAGAGTGGAGACAGCGATGCAACATCGAACCTGTTCCGCATATACCTGCCGCCGATAAGCATAGCCTGAGATTTCCTGGGGTTGACTTGCAGTCCAAAGGACCGCGACCACTCGCTCATCAAATCCATGTCGCTGTTCATGGCACACACAGCGGCTTCCGCATCGTCTCTTAAGAAATGTTTGTAAAACTGCAGATCGTTGGCATAGAGAGTAGGAAGAGACGACACTGGTGATAGAGTTGATGAAAATGGAAAAGAGAAGAAGAGAAAGAACGCCACCCTGAGGCACCTCTGCAGTAAGAGAGCACCAATCAGAAGAAGACTCGTCGAGACGAACCCACTGCGACCAGCCTTTGAGATAAAAGTCGAACCAACCAATAGTACCTACTAGAAGAGAAATTGAGAGATATAAGGATCCCTAGAAAGATGTCAAAATCAACAGAGTTAAAGGCACTGCTAAAGTCTAGAAGTACAACTAAGGTAAGAGATTTGTGGTTCATAGCCCAGTGGATGTCATCAGTAAAAGAACAGTAAGTGTGCTATGGCCAGGTCGAAAACCAGATTGAAAAGTACTAAGAAGGTCATTCTTAGCTAGAAAGGCAGAAAGTTGCTGATGAACAATGTGTTCAAGAACTTTAGAGAGATAAGGGAGGATAGAAATGCGTTGTAAATCGGATGGGGAGACCGGGCTAGGAATTTTAGATAAGGCGATGATAAGGGCTTGTTTCCAGGCCCCAGGAACAGTACAAGAAAACAAGGAGAAATTGAAAATGTGGGTCAAGGTGAAAAGTAGTGGGAAGGATAGAAGAAATCATTCTTGACTAAAAATTATCATTACCAACTGCAAAGGAGAAGATAGCAGAAATAGATTTTTTGACTTCATATTCATGCACAGGACTTAATTCGAAAGCAGAACACTGTAGCACTGGCAAACAGGAAAGTTTATTTAAAGAAGCTGATTTGACGTGCGGACCTAAAGTAACAGGAGGATTTGAGAAATGTTTGTTAAGAACACACACGTCCATGTCATTTTTATAATAACTGGAGACTTACCAATGCCAACAGTTTTCAGAAACTTCCAAACTTCTGAAGAGTTACGGTTGTCGAGAGAATTATGGAAGTAACGCCTCTTTGTATCTCCACAAATACGACTGCAGCGATTACGCAGCCCCTTGTACGCAATCAGGTTGTGGTCGGAAGGACAGCGTTTGAACCTCCTTTTGGATCTGTCCCTACTCGTCATTGCATCCTCAATGGCAGGAGTAAGCGAGGGACTTGACTTTGACGCGACGGATAGGGGCATGACGATCGTATAAGCTACGTATTGTGCTTTTGAAAATGTCAACCATATTGTTGATACATGTGCTCTCCAAAACATCCGTTCAGTCGATACTACCAGCATTACGCAGCAATGCCTCCAGATCTAAACCCTTATAGTTCCTAAGGAAAATATAGTGCGGCTACGCTTGGGAGGGCGAATCCTGTAGGACATAAAGATGAAGTCATGATAAAAAAAAACCAGCAGTGAGCTGTCCGTAGGCAGATAAATTATTAGAATTAGAGACAATCATCAGGTCCGGAAGAGAAGGGGTGCAGTTAGGGAAATAATGAGTAGCAGAACGAGGCAGAATACTAAGGGTAAAAGAAGATAAGAGAGATTGAAGTTTCTGAGTACGACTATCATTTTTATGAAGGCAAGTATTAAAATCGCCCATTAAGACTACGTGGTTATAACAGGGACAGAAGTCATTTAAAAGCGAATCAAGAGAGTCAAAGTAATCGATAGTAAGGTTAGGACTGTAGTTCACCACAAAAAACATTTTAACGTGACACAAGGAAATTTCGAAAAATAGATGCTCCGCTGACACCGAGTAGGAAAATGTTGACGTGCTGATAATCTTGCAGGGAATATCAGAACGCAAGTAAATGGCAACACCACGACCACCCTTCGCAGTTCTATCATTACGGATAAGAACAAAGCCAGGAAGGCCATACAAACCAGCCATACAAATTTTATGAATTTTGCTTGAGTAGTTTTTGAGTTAGCTTCGATAATACGTATTTAATCCACTTTATGTATCTTGATGATGTCTCTGTGTTTACATAGCAAGTAGTGGTATAATAATTGGGGTGGGGTAGGTACTATAACCAAAAAATTCAAAATTTTTTCAACAAAAAAAAAAAAATGTTAAAACTTTACTTATTTCTTTTTATTTTATCTGGAAATGGGTTGATTTTTTTGTAAAAAGTAATAATTTAAACAATCGTGCCAATTTACTGTACATTAACGCCGCGTGTTCGCGCCAAGACCTCTCATTTAATATCTCACTGTCTCAGGCCTGCAATATCCTCACAAACATTCATATTAAACTTTGTATGTACGTCTGTCTCTCAATCTCGGGGCAACAGCTGCGGTATAAAGGTGGGATATAACCTGAATTAGCACATAAAGTAGTTCTCATCGCGGTTCGCGGGAAACTGAAGTTTTCGTGGGCGGAGCCGCGGGTTTATGTTTAGACTTCATTTTACGCTTATAGTTTAAATGAAGTTAGAAGTTGTGCTCGAGAAACCTAGTTTAAAAACAATCAATTATGAAGAAAAGAGAAGGAAAGTTCAGGTAATATCCGAACTGTTTTTACTTTGTCTCGTGTTCAACAAAAGTGAATACTTTAATTTAAGGAAACACGTAGTAAGAAAATGATACCCTTGTTGTAAAGGTTTTGAATTTACTTATCTTTGAAAGTTGAATGATTAGATTTCATTATCATTTAATATGCCTGTGTGTTGTATTGTGAAGTGTGGTGCAAGAAAGAATGAAAATCAACCTCAATTACTGTCTTTGCACAAGTTAGTAGCCGGTTTTCATGCAATAAAGCATACAATAATACACATTCGATGATAAAATGGTTACGCGATCATGAATTTGTGGCTATTTGGGTTCATTTCCGTATAACAGACATTTTTATTATTTACTATCTTGCCCGCGGCTTCTTCCGCGTGGAGGCCGGTAATTATCCCACGGGAACATACTACCGAGATAAAAAGTATCATATGTGTTAATCTAGGTTATAAACTATATATGTGCCAAATTTCATCCAGATCCTTTCAGCCATTTTTGCGTGATTGAGTAACAAATAACCAAACCTTTCTCATTTATAATATTAAGTATGAAGTAGGATGATTACTTTTCTACGGCAGTACTAATATAATATTTCAACATTCTTTCCTCGCAAACATCAGGAACTCTACGATCAACATCATTGATAACTTCATACCTGTCCAGTTTTATAAACTCTTTGTATGAACCAACTCCAATGCACGTAGTATACACATTTCTATGTCAGAGAAAAATACCGCGAAAGAGTAATATAATGTGTGTTTTGTGTTTCACGAACAACCCTGTATCCGTTCACATTCGCAATATTTTACAAATGTAAACAAAACTCCGATAAACAAAGCCACAGGAACCACGTTGTTCGAAATTGTTATGTTTTGTAAAATCGCACAGTTTTTTAAATTTCATCTGTTGATTGACCGCGTTCGTGGGATTCTAGTCGAAAATATTCAATTTGTTTATTCTGACAATCCAACTTCCTACGAATTGTTTTTGCGATCCAACGAAACGTACACTGATTTTGATAAATTATACACGAAATGCTGATTGAGTTTTGTTGAATATACAATCACAATCGCAATTTATATAAACGTACGCGAATAAAACATTGAATCTGCTCGGAGATTTTCGTCTCGCGCTTTTAAATGAAATTCAATCGTTTGTGTAAAACACTGTCTTCATTGTATCGTAACCAAATTATACTGAAACCACATTTCCCAGTAAAACTGTCCGATGTTATCAATATTTATTTTCTCTCACTTTTAGAAAATACTCACAAAATAATCAAACAATACCACAATAAGACACATCACTACACTAGCTAATCTACAGGGTGTATAAATATAAATACTAAAGTGGTATGTATAAAAATATCGCTTAAACTTTGGAGCGGAGCGGGCGGTGAGCGGAGCGAGCAGAGCGCTCTCGCCGCGCGTCAGACGACCACTGCCGCGCCCGCCGCCGCCGGCCGGGAACAGATGCAAGCACACGTTATCAGTTAGGTGTCCTTAGCAGGAGTAGTTAGCATCGTGTTCTGTGGGGTTGATGAGGTACTCGTAAATTGAGAATGTGTCTGTATATGTGTGTTGTGGTAGGTTTGGTGCACGGTTGTTATGCTAATATCAGGGCGCAGTGTTGTCTAGTTTGACATTTATAAAGCTATAGGATTAGATTTTTGTAACGTTTGAAGTTAACATTTTTGGAAGGTGAAAAGTTCCGACTGTTGTCAGTATACCAGGGCCTTTTTAACTCCACTACTTGACCATTCAACGCAAAGTTGCTATGAGATAGTAATTAAGACACATTTCAACAATCACTTCCCTCTTCCAGATAGCAAACCACATACAATGCAAAGTATTTCCAACATCCTTTTACAAAGTAAATCATTCCCTACTAAGCCTTCAAAAGGACATCACAACGGCGACCTAGATATGATTCCTACTAATGATATGACCTAATACCTGGAAAGGGGAGCATCCTTGATATTACCGGGAATCTGCTCTGTATGCGGGGGCAAGGGGGGGGCAAATTCCTGAGATATTATTCATCGCTACGACGAACCTTCAAACCGAGGCTGTACGATATTATACGTCCCCAGAGGATACTGTATGTAAACGTACCGTGCCTAAATTCAAAGGATTTTTAAATTGGAAATACTTGATTCGTACATACCATTTATTTAGTTTGGAGACTTATTCGTAACTGTGGGTGATATTGTGCTTGTCCCATTTTGAACCAAGATGCTATATGATATGATAGTTGTATTATACAGGGGCAAATTAAACTAGCTAGCGAAACTCCGCAGACGTGATGGGTTTCGACATCTAAACATTAAAAACCGGCCAAGTGCGAGTCGGACTCGCGCACTAAGGATTCCGTACCAATAGTATACCGTAGTCTGTTGTATGGGAGCCCCACTTAAATATTTATTTTATTCTGTTTTAGTATTTGTTGTTATAGCGGCAACAGAAATACATCATCTGTGAAAATTTCTACTGTCTAACTATCACGGTTCATGAGATACAGCCTGGTGACAGACGGACAGCTGAGTCTTAGTAATAGGGTCCCGTTTTACCCTTTGGGTATGGAATGAATGTGATCATGTTTTTTGGGGTCATCAACCGCCGGTAGTGTAACCTTAAAATATCTGTTTAAAAATCATTTTTTTTTTTACCTAAACTTCACAGACCGTATCGATATCTCAACAAGATAAAACAGATTTAATCAACTCACAGTTCATGTAACAACATTACCAGCGGTCATTGAGTCCAGAAAAACCGGTCAAGTGCGTGTCGGACCACGCAAAATGAAGGGTTCCGTAGTTGGGATGAATTAATCCCAAGAACAAACTTAACGTTGTAGTTGAAAACATGTTCTCCCATACATTTCAACTGCAAATGTAAGTTTGTACGTACAAGATTGAGAGATTTACCATGTTATTTTAAGACCATAGACTTCTTATAGGTTTTCCAGTATTCTATAGGTATAGAACTTTTTCTATATTTTTTTTTTTTATTTAAAAATTTTAAGCTCAGTAGTATTGGAGATAAAGGGGAGGGAATGGTCAATTTTCGTATATTTTCTTAAATATCTTTAAAACAGTTTATTTTAAAATTATAAAAAAATATATATTTGCGACCCTCACAGTAAGCCCTTTCATTTGATATATCGCACAGTACAGGTTGCAAAACGTTTTTTTCTTTTGTCTTATTTGCCTCCCAAAATTGCCCCACATATTAATTTTTTTTTCCTTTTGAGGTACGGAACCCTAAAAAACGAATCAAATCTTTTTATGTTTATTTTGTCGTGTTTAGATATCGATACCCAGCACGTCTGCGGAGGTTTGCTAAGTAATTGTACATGTATGTTTGTCCTGAGTCTGGGTGTAATTATTTATATAAGTACGTATTTACAAAAAAAAAAGTAGTATATGTAGTATATCAGTTATCTGGTTTCCATAGTACAAGCTCTGCTTAGTTTGGGACCAGATGACCGTGTGTGAAAATGTCCCAGGATATTATGTCCCAGGATATATAATTTATTTAATTTGACCGCGGAGATTCAACAATAGATCGACTTACGTGACGTTTACTTCGCGCGTACGTGCTGAGCCCCGCGTTGTGCCTAGTGTACCTATGTCCATGTGTAGTCACCTAGCAACATTCAAACGCGATAGTCTCGTGAAATAACGATACTTACTCTGAAATACGAACACCTAGGTTCAAAACTACTATGTTCGTAAAAAAAAAAAAAACTAATAACTAACTAATAAATAAACTACAATATTCATTCAATAAAAATAACGAGTAAATCGCTTTTGAATACATTGCTAAGTTTATACATTTATTTATGTTCCTGACTGCACCTGTGAACAACGAGTTGGTATGCAGGCAGCTAACTTGCAACTAAGTCTTTTACGTCACTCGTAATAAATGTAAAGCGTACATAGTTATGACCGCACCTATAAAACAAATTGGCAGTCACGGGGACTGCAGACAGAAGAGAAAACATAAACGTACAAGTATGCATAGCATGTCGCGATGTCGAGGTGACGCGAACCCGTAACATTCCCCTGCCAAAAAATACTCAACGCGTCCTAAAGAAATTTTAACTTCAATAAAGAATAAGAGAGATTTAGTATGAGAGACCCGAGAGAACTAAATATGCCTAAATGTGACGAGCCCTTGAAATTTCACTCTCAATTCCCGTTCATTTATTGAATCGCCGACTAAGAATGTTTACTTCTAAAATGAAAATTGTCAGTGTACTGGAAAGATGAATCATTTTGCCTGTGTATCAAATAGCTTGTTCAACTGTACACATTACACATGTACAGCAATGCTATGCTGTAACCATTTCACCGTGAAAACTTAAGTGAAGTGAGAGTGGGGTGAGCAGTCAGTGTCACCCCAGCTGATGCTAGGTATGGACCAAGCACATTTTCGTAATCATAATCCAGATTTTAATAATATTTTGTATGCTATTCTAGTGATCATTTTATATTATTTCAAAACTAGTAAAGTGTCTAGTCGATGGTGAGGTCAAAATGAAAATCCAAGATGGCAACAGCAAAATTTTTCATATTATTTGTCATGGGTGTCGTTTTCATGGTTTTGGTGGTAAAGAAAATAGGGTCTTTAAAAATTACGCAGTCGCCATCTTGGATTACTATTTTGACCTCACTAATTTAGGCTTTAGCACCCTCTAAAACCATAAAAACGACACCCATGATGAAAAACATGAAAATTCCACAGCCGCCACTTTGGATTTTAAATTGACCTGGCTATCGCACACTCGAAAACCATGAAAACGACATCAATGACGAATAATTTAAAATTTTCGCAGCCACCATCTTGGATTTTAATTTAAAGCTAGTAAAACAATAACCCTATTTGAAAATTTGAAAATTATTAGCTATTTGAAAATTATTAGCAGATCTCATATTAGATTTAAAGAGGTAAAAACGGTTCAAAAGAAGCGTACACAGTTGATTAGTTGATTAGGATACCAATTATTGTAAATCAGAAAGATTAACTAGATTAACAGCACCCCAAAAATTAAAAAGAGGTGCATTAGTTCGAAAAGGTTTTCATCGTTTGAAGCTCAAAAATTTGTTTGTATAGTGAAACCTCGGCCTGATTGACCGTTGATCGTTGAAAAGTTAAAAATATTGTTAAGTACTGGAAATATTATAATTAACTGTATGTGAATTTGTGATATACTGATTTGATTCTGAGATTGTTTTATGTTGATAAAGTGATTAGTAAAAATATATTATGCTGAAACGGCCGTTTTTCTGAGTTGTCTTACACTATGTAGGTAACTAAATACTAAATATACAATAAAATATTAGGTACTAATATCCGCACGTCTTTTTATTTAAATGAGTGCGAAAACACAAACATCGTTTAGTTTCTTCATACTTTGTGTGGGGTTAAATTCTATGGTAAGGCCACTTTTAGTAGCACTCGATTACTTGACACGCTCAGTCTCTTATTGAGTAGATTTGTTTGGTTAATAACAGAGCTGAACAACATCGCGCAGACTTTACTCGAATCGATCGATAATAATCGCTTCTTCAAAATTCATCGCGATTGCGTTTATTTAATGAGCCAATATTCATAATATTAATAACAAACAATGTCCATGCGCATTTTCTTTTGTAGCTAGCTTAAACGTGAATGTTTTACTTTATTTATTTATTATTGAGAGACGCGCTCGCGCCACATGTTTTCTAAACTAGTTCTTATATGGCTATAAAGACTAGTTTAGAAAAATATAGAAAAAAACAAAATTGGGTGTTTGACTGCATTTCTGTTTTGCTATTTTATTAACAAAAAATAAACTTAAATAGTAATGTGTAGACACTTAAATACTAGCTTTGAAATAATTTAAAACTCAATAGAATTAGCATAAAAATATGATTAAATTCTTGATTATGATTGTAAATTTAATGCTTGGTCAATACCTAGCATCAGGGGGATAACAATGACTACTCACTCCACGCAAGTTTTTACGGTGGAATTTTTACAAAATCGACCAGCAGGTGTGGCGATATATAATAGTATTAGGCTAGAGCCTACAAGGAAGAGCATCTTGATTTATTCGTAAAGTTATTCGGACTTGTGTTTCGTGTTCTTCAAAATCAAAAGTGATTTATTCAAACTAGGATGAGAATCAGCACTTTTCGAACGTCAAAATTACATAAGAGAGTCCTCCAAAACGCCCGCCCTCACCATTTCTTAGTGCTTTAGCTGGGGAGAAGTGGCGCAGCAAACTCCCCAGCAGCACAGCTATCTGTTCAGTTAGAAAATTTGATTGTATACAAAGTACGCATATTAATTTAGGTACGTTACGCAACACAAAACATTAAATTAAATTATATTATGTAAGTCAACTAGCACACGCCAATATACCCAATACCAACAAAAAAAAAACGGCCAAGTGCGTGTCGGACAACGCACAATGAAGGATTCCGTAGTTCGGATGAGTTTATCCCAAGAACAAACTTAACGAAAAATATGTTCTCCCATACATTCCAACTGCAAATGTAAGTTTGTACTCAAAATATTGAGAGCTTTACCTGTTACTTTAAGACCATAGACTTCTTATAAGTTTTCCTGTAATATTATATATAGGTTATACAAAGAACTATTTTCTGTATTTTTTTTTATTTTTCAAAATTTTAGGCACGGTAGTTTCGGAGATAAGGGGGGCAATGGTGAATTTCCGTCTATTTTCTTAAATAACTTTAAAACAATTTATTTTAACATTATAAAAAAAAAATATTTGAGACCCTCACAGTAAGTAAGCCCTTTAATTTCATATGTCACACGGTACAGTTTGCAAAACTTTTTATTTTTAATTTTTAGGCCCCCAAAATTATACCCCATTTTCAAAATTCATTTATTTACGTTACACGTCCGTCGTTGGGTCACAGAAATTCATATGCGAACCAAATTTCAACGTAATTGGTCCATTGGTTCCGGAGCACATTGGCTGTGACAGGCGGACAGACAGACACACGAGTGATGCTATAAGGGTTCCGTTTTTTTGTTTTGAGGTACGGAATCCTAAAAAATAGAAAACTATACTCCAGCAGAAATAAAATAAGTTGATAGTAATAAAAATAATTGTCTACACTGTAAGATATAAGTCTGTTCTGTTGCTTCTCAGAATTAAATAAATGATAGAACTTAAATGCATGCGGTTGTGCGTTTCTAGAATGCTTTTGAAGGGTGCTTTAATAGTATAATTTTTAGACAGTTTAGAAAAAAAAAAAAAAATTGCCGGATTCTTTGACGCGAAATAGTAATTCATTGATAAAAAAAAATAACCAAACCTATCAAGTAGGGTATCAAAATAAAGGAAATTAAAAGGCGATTACAAAAATGTATATGTTATATGTAATTAATTCAATAATTGATAAATATCCGTATCCCAATCATATTTAAAACGAAACAAATAAATTGTATGAGGCTTATATACGAGTATTATTTATGCATTATATCTGGAAATACAAAATATTAATAAAACTAAAAAGATTGAAATTGAATCAAATAACCCGACTACACAAACAGGTACCTATAGTACCTGAAAAGAGAAAAACAAGCATTACCTTATAATCTATTGAATTTTGGTATCGCAGGTGGGGACAAACCAATAACCTGAAATATGGTGTAACTTTTGTTTGTAATGCTTGTTTTTTAGAATAGAATAGAATGGAATGCATTAATTTGTCAGAATATTGTACAAAGTTGTTATATGAATTATAATATGTATTGCGATCAGAATATTCTGTCGTTTCCGGCGTACAAATATGGTTTGTAAAGTTATAGGTAATGCTTGTTTTTCTCTTTTCAGTTCTGTGTTTTTGTAGTCGGGTTTTTTTTTTTATATTTTTTAAATTTTTAATTCAATTTAGGTGAGTGATGTTCTACATGAATTCCGCTTCTCCAGGATCTTTCAATTTTGCTGTTGAACTAGGTATTGCCCATATGTACCAGACGCACTTTACCTAACTTTAGGACTCATTGCTGCTTCTTGAATACATTTTTGTCCTTAAAGTTCAAGCCATAATTAAAATAAATAAATGTTGGTATTAACAATAATGAAGTGCCTCCTCCATCGCGAGGTAACTGTTACATCGTCCGGCCCTGAGGGATATTGCTGTAACTCGATCATTATCACGCCTGCTACTCAAATTGGTAATCACAGTGTGATTTTATCACAACCAATGGGTTGCTCTGCCCAACTATTCGATGTAACATGCGGTTGAAAGCGAAAAGCAGAGATATGAGCTCCAATTTTTAAAGCATCTGTAAGGACTTATGTTGGTATTCAATACAGCCACGTACGATCGCTTACAAAACGTTGATCGCTTTGTGTCTTTGTCACACTAAACTCGTTCGTTGACGCATCACATTTATACTGCATTTATGACATCATTATTTGCTTGGTTTAATATGGCAAGGAACTAAGTATGGCTTGGTTACGGTTTTCGTAAGTCGAAATCTTTTGAAAGATTTTTCTTTACATTAAATACTCTTTAATTGGATTAGATACGCAGACATGTTGGTTTTTCAATTTTTTTTTTTTTATGAACTAAAATGGGAATGTCAATCTATTCATGCCGCTGTGACGGATAATTTTGGAGTGTCATACCGAATCCCTTTGTTAAGCTTTGCAGTACATATAACAGCTCTCGCATTGATATATAAAGATACGGTCGTCCGAACGCTTGCCTGACGCATTCACCATACAGAAACACTAACGCCATCTATTAGAACTGCTCTTAACTACGATGTTGATTGGCGTGGACTGCTCGTAGGTGTAACCTTGTAAGAGCGGTGCGTAGTATTTTTCAAGGTATAAAGAAATAAAAAACTTGTATTTTCCAAAAAAATATATTTATTGTACTTGTATGATGAAATTTTCACGGGCCTTCGAATAAAACATTTTTTTTAACTTTTGACACCACTCCAAGCTTCATTTCGCACGGAATCAGTATGAAATCTAAAAATTAAATACGTATTTTCACTGTAGTTATAGTTTTGTTTACCAGTACATAAAAACGTATTTTAATTTGCTTCTTATAAATAAAAAAAATACTTTTGTAAGTACATAAGTAAATCATTCCACTTCATCGGTAACAACGCGCGCCGCTACAAAGTTATGTCACACAGCCGTACGATACGCGTGGCCTCGCGTCGTCTTTGCCAAAAGTTGAGACAAGTAGGAAAGAAAATTGTTTTAAATAAAGTTGATTTAATGTTAAAGTTGATTTTTTGAGTTACCGGGTGATATGAAATGTTATTATTTTTTCTACTGTGCTTTTGTCGTAGTTCACGCAATCCTTTTAAGATACATCTTAGTATTTTTGTCTTTAAAATTTACGACCGCACCCGAAGCGAGCCGATCGCGGACTAGTTCACTTCGGTTTAGGGAAGACCATTCTGGGACCACGTTTGAGTCGTCATTATAACATGTGGTCCGCCCAGTCCTTACGCAGTAATATACGTATAAATCCATGAGCTCTCGTGATTTTTTTTAACCGCAATAGTCCTATATCTATCTCAAGTAGAACAATGTTCTCTAAAATATAAAGGAAAGTTTTGTTTCCTGCGACTTCAGTACGTATTAAAGTTGTACATAAATTCTTTGTTGAACGCATTTTCGTTGTTATAATCGAGGTTGCTTTTTGTCTCTCCATAGACTCGATTTCTTAGAAAGAAGAACTCTTAGATCATTTCTACAAAGAAGTTGGGCCATTTCTTCCCAATTGGAAAGTGTTTTCCTTCAATATTTTTTTATATATTTTAGATTCCTGGCAATTACTAAAGTATCTATAACCGTCTTATTTCGTGTAGGAAAATATCAAGCCAGAATTCTGGTTTTCCGGCCTAGAGGCCCAACCAACGGCACCAGTTCACAGCGTTGGTTAAGATCAGCAGTAATCTGCCATCTACACGAGTTCTGCCGCGTGGTGCCTTCAGGCGGCCAGATTTGACAAGAGAAGTAACTTTCATCTATACTTCGTCTCAGGGAGTGACTCAATCGCCGGGGCTTCGCTCTTCGCGGATATTAAACAAATAACTTTATTCTTATTTGCTCGTTAAATTATTCCGTGTCTCCTTTGTACTTTTTAACGACTTCAAAAAAGGAGTTATCAATTCGATACGTATGTATGTAATATTATTGAAACTGCAATATAGTCACATATGATAATATATTAGGGCTTCCAAACAAATATACAAAATTTCATAGATGTGTATGTATGTTTGTCTACTCATTTCGCCAAAACTATTAATCGGATCGTGACCATTTTATTTTTAATTTAATTTAATTTAATTTATATTCATTTAATTTGACAGCTTCTATTTACTTCAAAATCGTTTCAGTAGTTTTATAGATAATGGGCTAATACGTGTAAATGTGACGGCCTGGCTTACTGATACGAGCTACGGGTGTGGTGTCAAAGGGAAAATATCTCATAACCTTGGTCAAATTCTAATGCAATATTTATAACAAAACTATTAAATACTTATTACAAACAAATATTCCAGTTAACTAAAAATTATGAAATAAAAAAAAATTATTAAAAAAAATTAAAACTTCAAAAAGACATTAACTCAAAATTATGAAATAACTTAACTAATTTCGGAAGTCGGTGGCAAAAACCCTAAAATACAGATCCCAAGATGCTGACCTCCGAAATTAAAGTTATTTCATTAATTTTGAGTTACTGACTTTTAAAGTGGATTTAATTTTTTTTTTAATTGAATTGTTTACCTGTTTAAACGGCGTTCAGCCGTTTAAACAACTACAAAGGAATTCTAATTCTTTAGGCGTCGTTTAGATTTGTTATACATTCAGAGTCCATTTTTGGGGTTCCGTACCAAAATGGTAAAAAGGAGCCCTTATGGTGTGACTCAGTCTGTCTGTCTGTCACAGCAGGATATCTCAAGAACTACTAATGCTATCAACTTAAATTTTGGAATAGTTTTAGATGAAGTTTGCCCGACTATTGTAAAAAAAAAATACCGTTCCCCCTTATCTCCGAAGTTTGCACAGAGAAAAATCGGAAATTATTTTGTGTTATAGAAGTTTATGTAAAAATTACAGAAAAAATAAAACGATGTCTCTAAATAGAACACATTTTTTTTTTGATAGTACGGAACCCTCGGTGCGCTAGTCCGACTCGCTCTTGGCCGGTTTTATATTATTTGGATATAATTTCACCCAACAACAAAAAACCAATTACATTTTATAAAAAAGAGGATTCGGTATAATTTGATAGATACTTCCTTTTTTATTGTTTGTACCTTTTTTATATCAATCAACCTATTGCATTTTTATATTAAAAATTATACGTATTTTTAAAGTTGTGTTTAACCAAACGATTTTTTATTTCAAACACTACAATATGTACTCGTAAATATCCAATATGCAAGCTGAAAGCTCGGTCGCATGGCGGTCCGCGATCAAATAACGATCAATTCAAAATGCAATCGCCGTGTATCTCCCTAAATTATGAACGTACTATTAGATCAACATGCTTATAAAGCATTGTGGCATTATATAGGTAATCTTATCGCTCAGTGTGTAGATGTCACCTTATTGTTTTGCAGGATGTCCGGCTGAGACAATGAATGGACCGTAGACCTGTTTATTAAGTTTAGTGCTCATGAAGTGGTTACTGAATTTGAAACATTGTATATAGGGTCTAAAACACATCACCTGTGCGGAAACGCATTCTGGATATCAATGACGGAAAGAATGTGACTCTCGGTTTGCAGGTGTAGTGTCACTCTGTTGCTATAAATAACTGAACGTTTACGGTTATATTACCCTTTGTTCCTATAACAAAATGATCTCTAATGGTTAAAACTGCGATTAACTATCCGATCGTTATTGGTATATAGGTACCCAACAATTCGTTCGTTCTTTGTAAACTATGAACAAAACCATCTTAGTGGTGCTTTAATTAAAGGAAGAAGTTAAAACGTTTAGATCTACGTTATCTCACTTCAACCCAGTCATTATTCAAATAAATGAATCGGAAAGATTTTATCTTTTAAATTAATGGTTTCTCGCTAAATTCAGACAGTTCATTGTAGAATGTGAAATGTTTAACTTCGTAATTCCTTCAGACACTTTACTTACAAATAAGGTGACTGACAGACTGGGTATGCATAGCCTCGTAGAAGCTGACCAGAATCGCGGGAAATACGTGCATAAATTATCGTAACATAATAATTTATATTAATTCATCATTGTAGCCGTGCATACCTACATTCATCATTGTAGCCGTGCATACCTACATTCATCATTGTAGCCGTGCATACCTACATTCCACATTGTAGCCGTGCATACCTACATTCATCATTGTAGCCGTGCATACCTACATTCATCATTGTAGCCGTGCATACCTACATTCATCATTGTAGCCGTGCATACCTACATTCAACATTGTAGCCGTGCATACCTACATTCAACATTGTAGCCGTGCATACCTACATTCAACATTGTAGCCGTGCATACCTACATTCATCATTGTAGCCGTGCATACCTACATTCATCATTGTAGCCGTGCAAACCTACATTCATCATTGTAGCCGTGCATACCTACATTCATCATTGTAGCCGTGCAAACCTACATTCATCATTGTAGCCGTGCATACCTGCATTCATCATTATAGCCGTGCATACCTACATTCATCATTGTAGCCGTGCATACCTACATTCATCATTGTAGCCGTGCATACCTACATTCATCATTGTAGCCGTGCATACCTACATTCATCATTGTAGCCGTGCATACCTACATTCATCATTGTAGCCGTGCATACCTACATTCATCATTGTAGCCGTGCATACCTACATTCATCATTGTAGCCGTGCATACCTACATTCATCATTATAGCCGTGCATACCTACAAACCGTCATCAAAACGTCGAAAAAATAATTATGAGCGGTATTAGGATAATGTAGTCGTCATTTAGTATAGGTATTTTAGATATTTTCTTGGGGCCTACGGTTAAGTAATAACAGCCGCACGGGTCATTCGATCAGGCTAAGCTGCGGTTGTTGCGTAGATGGATGACCATCTTTACATACCTAGACCCCTCCGTGCCTCGAAAAGCACGTTAAGCCGTTGGTCCCAGCTGTCATTCGTGAATCTTTGACAGTCGTTACGGGTTGTCAGAAGCCCGAAAGTCTGACAACCAGTCTTACCAAGGGTTATCGTTGTACCCAGTAACTGGGTTGTGGAGGTCAGATAGGCAGACGCCCCATGTAAAATACTGGTATTCAGCTACATCCGGTTAGACTGGATGTTGACCCCAACATCGTTGGAGGCAGGCTAGGCAGATGATGACTGCAGCTATTCTTATAGTGTAATACCGTACGGTACTCTGTTGTGGAGAAATTCTGCCGACATTCAGACTTTTGTTTTGCAGAAAAAGGCTGTTCGATCAATTTATAAATAAAGTCCTAGACATTCTCTCAGAGAAATTTTAAGGAGATTACTGTAGGTAATGACTGTGCCTTCTCAGTATATTTACGAAAATCTTATAAACGCCCATAGGAAATATAAAATTTATTAATAGTTATTTATGTTTAAATATAACAATAATAATAGTATCACACGAGTGTTTTAATACCTAGTTATGTACAGTTGCATACAAGACTTTATCTACATCCATGATATGAATCCTCTATAAAAAGGGTCTAAAACCAGGGAGTTGTACAGTGTTGAAAGAACTCTATATAAATTCATGGAATCAAGGGATTGAAAAAGCAAAGGAGTTGCCTATTACGTATAGGGTGACTGGTAATTAGTGACCGATACGTAAACACGTGATTGTACTCATGATAACAAACAACTTTTACTATGGGAGCAAACCTGAAAGCGCAAAAAAACATTCAGCTGTTCCTCACATTTATGTGCGAATAACTCATGATAACAAACAACTTTTGTTATGGGACCACACCTGAAATCACCAAAAAAAAAACAGCTGTTCCCTACATTTATGTTCGCATAACTCGTGGGAACAACTGATTTATTGTCGCGATTTCAGGTTTGGTGCCATAATGAAAGTTGTTTGTTATCATGAGTACACTCATGTGTTTAAGTATCGGTCACTAATTACCAGTCACCCTATATATAAAATAGTACTCTGTGGGAGTTGCATAATGAAATTTAGTACAACATAACACTCGTTTGTATGATATTATGGTTACTATGACACTGGTTGTTTTAATGTTTCAGAAACTTTTATACAGGATTTATAGCATGGGTGTAGATAAAGAAAAATACAGTGATCTGTATATAATTATTCAGGTTATTTAAATAATGTTGCTCTACGTCATTTACTTCTGGTGTTTTATGAATATCAAAGCGGTTTTTAAGTTCCAAGTTTAATTTATGACTTCAGATGATTAATGACGTATGTTCTAATCGTTTTATGCTATTTCGCATTATTTTAGTTCTGTGAATTTTGTGGCTATAGCTCGATCAGGCGTCATCGGTGGTCGGAAGAATAGCGAATTTTGTTTAAAATTTGAAATTTAGTAATGATTTGTTTACTGGGGGATAGACATAAGTCAATCTCATTCTGTGTAACCTCGTCGGGGGAAAACCAGGTCCAACGGTGTTGTAGCTCTTTGTCAAGGAAGCTGTTGCTAACGTTAATAAGCGGTCGCCGCGTTTGTTCCTGATACCCAAGCCGTGTGAGGTCCTATGATGCGTTTATTATCGTGGTTTCCCCCTGCCAAATTTGCCGGTAAAGTCTCCAAGTACTATGGTCCGTGCTCCTCTATGTCCATCACCTGCCTGGTTTAGCAGGTCATAAAACTCCTCAACTTCTTCGTCTGGCAGGAGCATCATAGATTTGGATAGTCAGAGTTTTCTTTTTGTGATCTGAAACTTTAACAAGGCAATTCAGAATATGCTACAAACTCGATGAAGTTAGTTTTCCATCGTTTTGCTAATAAGAAACCAACGCCTAATGTCCCAACAGACCTATGATGTCCTAGTTAGTATAATTTAGAGTATTTTTTAGTTCCAATAAACGCTCTTCGGTTTTTAATGTTCAGACGTTATACTTGAGTACCTATATTAAGTAAGGTAAACGCAGCTATCAACGACCCATCGAAAATCTGTAGTTATTACCGACCTATAAAAGTAATTTGAAATCTTTACGTTTCCAGAACTATTCTAGCTATAGGTAGGCAAAGTTACAGACGCGTTTATTCCTTGAGCATCGTTTACTTTTACGTTAGTGTGAGTAGCTGTGCAAAAAAGAGATAAAATACGTCAGTTACTGCGGGGCAGCGTGGATGCAGGACGTGTCGTACTGTTCCTTTGTTCCTTCAAGTAAGTACGTGACTTTTCTATTTAAGACATTTATACAAACAAATGACGTCTATACTTTATCTTATATTACTAAATGTATTCATTTAAGTGTCAACTCTTGATTTCTTACGACATTTTATTAATAAAAAGTAATTTGAAACGATAAAACTTTAAATTAAAAAGGGATGGTGTTAGCTTCATCAGTTTTAGTCGTTGCAGCTATCAACGACCCATAAGTCGGCAATGGCAGCAACGTAACTTTTCGTTTTATTTTTCTTTTATGTTATTATATCACGCTAACACAAGTATTTTTATGGACCAGTTTAAATCTAAGCTTCTATAAGTCTTTATAAAAATCTATTAGCGACTAAACTTTTTTGTCTAGTTTTTACCTTTTAGCGTTGTCAATTTAACCAAAGTTATGATATTTTTCGAGGATCGATATTGAATAGTTACAGTAATAAATCATTATTTTTGTGTTTAAAACAGTGTGCATTTGTTCATATTTTTTGTGATATTAATCAATTATAATCTATTTTATAGTCAGAAGGTCAATTGACTTAAAATAACTATTTTTTTATGAGTCGGTAATACAATTTATGTTTATACTTACATACTTTATTACCGACCCATGTGGGTCGCCAATAGCAACTATAAGAAGCTGTTACCGATCGTATATAGATTATTTAGTTTCTCACCTACTTTTATGACATAATAGGTACATATTAATAAATGCTACTTATTGGCTAAAGCAACATAAAACATACAATTATATTTTTTTCCAGAAGTATGGAGCCACAAAAGCGGCGAAAAGTAAAAGAAGACAAAGAAAATAATAAAAAGAAAAGAAAACAAGAAATCTTAGAAAAAAGGGAACAAAAAGAATTATTGAAGAAAACAACAACCTTAAAGAAGAAAAAACCTATTAAAAAAGTGAATGCGGTTAACAAAGAAGATTCTCCAGTAGCAGGACCTAGTAAATATCAATCAGATAGCGAATTCGATTTTAATTTACGTCCAAAGGAAGCAGCAAAGCGTCGCGTGCTTTGTAACAGTGAGTTAGAAAATTAATCTAAAAAAGGACATGAACATTCTAATAGTACTTTAATTAATGATAGAGATTCTTTTGAAACAGAAACTACCGTACGTCTATTAGAGTCAGACTCTTCAAGAGAGACAGTTAAACGTCGAGTCTTATATATATAGCAGTGAGTCTGATGATGAATGTATTTTTTAAGTGAGTTTAATGTTTCGTTTGTAAGCACCAGTTGTACCAAATCATATATGTAACTAATTAATTGCAATTTATTTCTAAAAAGAGGTGAACCAATGACTGTGATGATTAATATTATAATTTACAAAAAATGATTATAATCTCAATAGCATAAGAAAATATCCTAGAGTTTGAAATCCTTAAATTAAAATATATATGTGTGTATTAGTATTATGTTGATTAATTTAAAAGTTTATAATTATTTAGTTCATAGGTATTACTAAGAAGTACTAATTTGTTTTATTAAAAATAACGATAATAAAAAAACACGAATAAGTTTTTGCATTTTTATTTTGTTTTATTTTATTAAGATCGGTAATCATCATCATCACTAGCTTATATACATTCCATTGTTGGAAAAAAGCCTCCTCTCATATACGATCGGGAATAGCTGCATAAAAATCGTTAATAGCTTCACAGCCGTTTTTATGGGTCGGTAAATGCAACAATCGACTATGTCACATTGTAAATTATTTTTGACAAGATAATCCTTTATTTAAATGTATTTGATTCAGTAAATACATTTTTTATACATAACACTAGCATATAAAATGAAACTATTAATCTTTAGAGGAACCAGTATACTAAAAAAATATGGTTGATTTTAAAATTGCCTTAGGGGGGTCGTTAATACCTGCGTTTACCTTATATCGGAGTTCTTTTTACTAGCTGTATTCGTCTGACAGTTTAAACCACTCGGAGATTTTCACCTGTGGCTCCAGAGGCTATCGGCCTACTGTCTTTAGATTCTCCCCGGGAGCCGCCGGGCACTTGGAGATCGTTTGTTGTGTGGGTCTTGATAAAAAAAGGCTCAGCACGCTTGTCAAATGCGGGTTGGTGAGCGCGCAGTAAGCCTACTAACTTGGCTAACAGGTGCCGCCGTTGATATATGAAATATTCATCCGCCGCCACCCTGAGTCAACATCCTGCTCTGATGTCAACTATCCTGACCAGAAACCTCGTGTGAATTGCCACGTTTTTGAGATCTACCGTTGGTAAATTAAATGGATATCCCGCCATTTATTCGATCGTGAGAGCCTCGTTGGTGATCATCAGGGTGGCAACTCAATAAAGAAGTACATAGACAATGGTTTCCATATGATTCGATCTTCGTTTGTTTTGCTCTCAAGCAAACTTCCCGTACGCTACAACCACTGCACACTATCGTCCTTATACACGTGCTCTCAAAGAGCATCAAGCTCTATAGCCTACACATGCATTGGCGTGTGTAAAGCCTTTCTGATGTCACCAGCGAGCCCTGAGGGCCTCGTCCTATGTTATTGGGTTAGTTTCAGAAATAAAGCGCTTTCGGTCAAACACAGGCTTACTATTTTATGTAAAGCTTTAGCATTTTCTCACGTCAATATAATACCTAAGCCAATGAAGGTAGCCCTGTTCACGTGTAAGAGTTTTTATTTCGCAGAAACAAAATGAGTAGGTATTATATTCTGACTTAACTAGTTAATAATTATAACTAGTACAATACTTCTGCGAAAAGTAGAGCTCGAAGACACAAACTTATTTGCAACAATTAATACCTGTCACTAAAGTTATTTAAAACCCTCATACACACCCCTCACACCACACCACACTTTCAAATACATCACATCTCTTAAACTCAACTCCTTCTGACACCGATGTTTGTTGGTTAAATTTTATTAATAAAACTTCTATTGAATAAATACATTTTTTTTAGGAAAATGCCTTAATGTCTTAGATTCTACTTTTAAAACAACATTGTCTAGCATTAAATGGACGGTTTGATGCCCCTATAACACAGGATTTTCCTAGTATGGGGGTCATTAATCTATTTCTTGTTTATTGTTTTATAAGTGCTCAGTATGTGTTTTCTCCGGTATGTTTGTAATGGCAAATAAAGCTTTATTATTATTATTATCTCCTTTATTCATTTTTTTTACATATAAGTTATATTTTTAAATATTAGAATTAAAAAAAAAAACATTTAAAAATATAAAAAATAGAAATCCACCGGCATGGGGAACAGGGTCCAAGCTACCGGTGGTTAGGGTCCCAGAGACAGGAACCTCCTCACAATACGCGCCGTATCAAGGAGTACTGCCTTCTGAATCAGGCCCTTCACCCAGCCACCCAACGAGAGCCTCTTGAGATGTTGGTCGAGGCTCTTAGCGATAAGGCCATTGACCGTAACGACTATCGGCACAATGATTGCCGAGTCCACATTCCACATAGCGACAACCTCGTGGGCTAAGTCGAGATACTTCAATTGTTTCTCCTTCTCAGCCTTCACGAGGCCCTCGTCATGCGGGATAGTGACATCGATTATCATTGTGCGGCGCACTGATCGATCTATTACCACTATATCAGGCTTATTGGCTACAATAGTCCTGTCAGTGATAATAGATCGATCCCAGTATATCGTGACATGGTCATTCTCGAGAACTGGGTCGGGCACATACCTGTAATACGGTACCTCAGAGTCCACAAGGCCGTATTTTAGAGCAAGTTGCTGATGGATAATCCTGGCTACTTGATTATGCCTGTGCAAATACTCGCCGTTAGCTAAACGAGAACACCCAGAAGTAATATGTCTGATAGACTCACCGGGACAATGGCATGCCCGACATATGTCGATCGTCCCGTCTTTCATTATATACTTCCGGTAGTTATTCGTTAGCATAACTTCATCCATAATCGCACAGACTGAACCTTCGGTTTCCCCAAAGAGGTCACCGAAGCGTAGCCAGGCCACGGACGCTAAGAAATCTACGTCGGGCCCATGAAGGGCCCGGAAAAAGGAATATTATATTATTTATTATATTAAAATAATTTAATATTATAATATAATATTTTAATATTATATTATTATTATTATTAAAACGGGATTTTTGCCATGTTTTTAGGGTTCCGTACCAAAATGGTAAAAAGGAACCCTTATGGTGGTGAAATTTAGAATAGTTTTAGATGACGTTTGCCCAACTATTTGGCAAATAAGATATATATAATATATATAACAGCATTTGCAACAGGGACTGAAATGGGTCTTAAAAATTCGAAGTGGGGCTACTAGGGTATGTGGGTTATCATATATTATGAAAGAGCGCTGTTTGCACATTCCCAAACATATTGCTTTTTTTTTGGCCGCTTAATTTTCGACTTTTGATGAAAAATGTATAAAAAAATATCATTTTCCCTTATCTCCGAAGGTTGCATACAGAAAAATCTGAAATTATTCTTTGTGATAGAAGTTTATGTAAAAATTACAGGAAAAATAAAACTATGTCTCTAAATAGCACAGTTTTTTTTAATATATTATATGGTGGTACGGAACCCTCGTCGCACGAGTCCGACTCGCTCTTGACCGGTTTTTATTTGTTTTAAAAACATAGTGAATATCCCGTTGCAAATAACTTAAGTAGTGAAAATAACCATATCAGTTTAAAATCCTATAATTGACCGAGCAAGCGTCTCTGCTTCAAGTCTAGCAAAATTTGCTTGACGGTTTGTTGGTACTCCCCGACCGGTCGTATTTTACAACCGATCTGGATGAAACTAGTTATACAGGTTTCACAATTTTACAAATTTTTATTGACGTGGCGGATTTTTGATTGGAAGGGTACTTCTTCCGAAAATAGGCAAAAAGGGGGCTACTGGATATCTCCGCCTTATAATTTTTTATTTAAAATGAAATAAATATTTATTTAAACTTTAAGTTAGTCTCATAAAAATTTGGTGAAGACCAGATGAAAAAAAAAAAACATGTTATATTTATTTATGTTTACATGTTTATTTTCCCTAGCGGTGCAAACTAGCGCCCATCTATCATACCTTATTGTAAAACTAACATTAATATTTCTCGTTTTAGATAATTCTGATAATTATTTTTAGAATTCTCTAGTTTGTGATGTAGTGGTCCCAGGTGCTCCATCGATCCCTAATTAGTAGTTAAAGGGCCGATTACACTGATAGAAAGCTAAAAGTGAGCAATTTTCAGTATTTTTAGGAGCAGCTATTCTGCTCATCACTCCAAAGATCCTATCAGATCTTATAAAGACAAATAGTACATGAATATTTTCCAGAAACTTTAATGTCAATTTGTTTTTTATGCATTTTTGTTTTAATGCCTAATGCTTTAGCCCGCGGCTTGGCCCGCGCGGATGTCGGTAAACATCCCGCGGGAACGTACTACCGGGATTAAAATTACCCTATGTGTTAATCTAGATAAACAATGTATTAATTCCGTAATACATTGTTTTCATATAACTCTATTGGTTTACGCGGCGCGAGCCAGTAGAGCTCCCAGTTGGCGGGCGGTCCGACATCTTCAACAATCATCGTCATATTTTAGCCAATTTTCACAAATCCTTAACGAATTATGCCCTTAAAACTTCCTCATGGATCACTCCGTCATTGGTGAAAACCGTATGAAAAGCCGTTCGGTAGTTTTTTGGTTTATCACGTTCAGACAGACAGACGCGGCGCGGCGGGGGGACTTTGTTTTATAATTTGTAGTGATAATTGCACAATTTGGATGCAAACTATCCAAACTTCAACGTTTAAACTGTATATATTCATAACCATTTTATTACACATAAATATCTTTCTATTAGACTTTTTATTAGAAGTTTACGTTGGGGCAAACATACAAATGAAACAGTTAGTAAATGTTTAAAATTTCTGAATCTATTAAAAGTTCTAATAGATAGCTCATGGAGAACAAATCATATACATGTAGGTTATTACATTTCACTGATTCGAAGTCGAATTGGGTATGGGTGTTATATGTATGCGTTTGCTACTGGGTTCACAGAACCTTTAAGACGTTTATTTAATCAACTCGTTACAAGACCTACTTAGTCCGAGGCGTGAGGCTAACTGCCCAAGTCGACCAGCCCCGCGTCGCACTATAACAATAATCTGCGGCGTCAGCCCCTTACATCATTCCCCCTCCTTTTTTTTAACAAGAAAAAAAAAAAAAATATTTTCTAAATTCACACGTGGTTGTATAAGTTACTCATACTTGGGTCTAAAGTTTCTGTTACATACTCTATTTCTTTACAATCTTTACATTGTACTCTGTGCTGACTTATTAATAAAGTATTTTTCCATTGGTACATTTAGTTTTCTTTATTTCCTGCCATTGAACATTATTTCACTTTGATTATCTTATGGTTGATGCAAATAAAAGTTAAGGTCTTTAATATTTCAACTGACATACATTATCTTGTACAATCGCTATGAGTACACTGTGGTGTTCTTTTTCTTATGGCTAGACAAAACAAACAATAAACACACTATTGGAGACCACACTTAAACATTAACATTACCTCGGCGACACCGAAAACATACTCTGGATTACCTACATGGATCCATTATCGAGACTGAAATTAAAATTAAAAATAGTTCTAACGAAATAACATATTTATCCTGTGATTCCTTTGATAAATTAATCACACAATTACACAAATGTATTCTGACCTGTATTCTTTCCCTTAACAACTGTGGGATAGACCTGGTTTGAATCACCTAAACCAACATGTCTCTTAACCGTAGCTGTTAATTCAGTTAGAAGCTCTATACCTATTGCCTTAAAAATACCTTATTCTAAGCGTAAATGGTCCTTTAGTCAACCTTATGGTGTCTGCACTTTAGACACTATACATCCGTGATTATTCTTATTTAAGAGTAGTTGCCATAATGGTATACTCTGCTATACTCAAATTAACACCGCTTAGGGCCGGCAGTACCCATTATGACAACGCCAACACATACTCGTACATTAACACATTAGTCATACCTAATAATACATCATTAAAACATTACCAATATTTTCATGTGGATTTTTGCTTTAAACGTCATCATGGAGTTATGGGTGTTGTAAAAGAAAAATGCTACCAACTGTTATAATTGTTCGCCGATCAGGGACCGCGCTACTTGTGTGCCTTCTGTTCCTTTTTACCTACCTGAATCGCACGGGCTTTTTGCTGACCCGGCCAGAACGTGTAATGTGTGGTGCCGGCGATACGCCACGAGCGATTTCATCGTTATTGTTACTAGTACTTTCATTTACTTCTTGATTCACTAAATAAGCCGGCTTAAGTCTATCTATCGAAATATTAGTCTGTCTATTTGGCAACTGCACCGTGTATACTTTCTCTTTTCTTTGAATAACTCGAAACGGGCCGTCATAATTAGGTTGCAGCGGTTTCCTTACTGTATCATTTCTAACAAATACAAACTCCGCTGTTACTAAATCTGGGTGCACAAACAAACTTTTCGTACTTTTATACCCTATCGGAACGGGTTTTAAATCGCTAATCGCTTGGCGTATCCTATGACGCATTCATAATCGGACGTATAACTCTCTTTATTATTATTGTCTACATACAATTCCGCCGGCATTCGTATTGTTTGACCATACACCATTTCCGCTGCGCTTATACCGTTATCCGAGCGTATTGCTGACCTGAGAACTAACATAACTGTTGGTAATTCGGTTACCCACGATGACGACTTCGCAATTAATCTTGCTGTTAAAGCCGTTTTTAAACTTCGATGCCATCTCTCCAATGCCCCATTTGCGTAAGGGTGATACGGGGTTGTTCTGCTCTTATGTATACCTAACATCTTTAATAGTGACGTAAATGAGGCGCTTTCAAACTGTCTCCCTCGGTCGCAAGTTATTTTTCCTGGACATTCAAAACGAGTAATCCACCCTTCGTAAACCGTCTTAGCTACCGTTTCTGCCGTGATGTCCTTGATAGGAAACGCCTTTGGCCACCGTGTGCGCCTATCCATTATCGTTACTAAATACAATATCTACGTGAATGTGCTCAAACCGATCACAGTTAGAAAAACTCTCTAATTCTGAATTAGTGTGCCGATTGACTTTACTGCGTTGGCAAAGTAAACACGTCTTTGCCCATTGCCCTACAACTCGATTAATATTTGGCCAAAAGAATTTGTCCTGCATTAATTTGCGAGTAGCGCGAATGCCAGGATGACTTATGTTGTGTATTGCATCAAACGCCTGTCGTTTTAAGCTTTCTGGAAGGTATGGACTCGTTCTTGGTTGATATTTCACAGGAAATTGTTTTCCCGCCTATTTGCGGTACCTCAATTGCCTTAATTATGATTTTACTATTACTAGGTGGGCTTAACAAATACCTATCATTCGCTTGTGCTTCAGCTAATTCTGTATAATCAATTGCCTGCGGACAGTATACTGTTTCTACTCGCGATAAGGCGTCTGCTACTGGGTTCTCGGAACCGTTGATGTGCCTAATATCCGTCGTAAATTCACTGACGTAAGCTAGCTGCCGTGTTCGTCTAGGTATTTCTTTACCGGTGTTGCTTTTTGTAAACGCGAAAGTTATTGGCTTGTGATTCGTATAAACTATCAGTTGTCTACCTTCAACTAAATTCTGGAAATATTGGATCGCTAGTAATTCCCTATCATACGCCCAATATTTTTGTTCTATCTTACTCATTGCCTTTGAATAATAACCTATAGGTATCCACTTATCGTTGCTGCGTTGTTGCAAAACAGCACCTACACACGTATTCGACGCGTCCGTCATTAGTGCTAACGTTGTATTTGGTAACGGATGCGATAGCGTGACCGCATTCTGTAGACATGTTTTACGTTGCGAGAAAGCCTCGTCAGCTTCCATTGACCATTGTATGAGTGATTTGTCCCTTTTCTTTGCACCTTTTAAACTATTTGAGATTTCACCGCCCCTGGAATATGCGTCCTGTAAAAATTCACCATACCTAGAAAACGTCTCAATTCTTCTACCGTTTTTGACTTGGGATATTTCTAAATTGCCTCTACTTTTTCTTTTAACGGCTTGATGCCCTGTGTGGATACCTCAAAACCCAAAAATTCGACGCTCTCTTTTCCAAAACTACTTTTTGCTAGGTTAATAGTTACCCTATAGTCATTGAAGCGCTTGAATAGTTTCTCCAAGTCAGCTTCATGTTCCGCCCTCGTGGCACTGGCTATTATGACGTCATCAATGTACCCAAAAACATTATCTAGACCTTTCAAAACCGTCTGATCCATAAATCTCTGAAATGACTGCGCAGCGTTGCACAGACCGAAGGTCATGCGGGGAAATTAAAATAGTCCAAATGGTGTTATTATCGCGGTTTTTTCGATGTCATCCGGATTCATTGCTATACAATGATACGCCCTATTTACATCTATCTTTGAAAATATCGTGTTGTGGGCTAGCAAATAAGTGAAATCATGTAGTTTAGGTATCGGATACCGGTCTGACTTAGTGACCGCGTTCAACCTCCTATAATCCCCGCATGGACGTAACTCGCCATTTTTCTTTGGAACCACATGAAGTGGGCTAGCCCACGGACTTTTGGAGGGCCTACATATCCCTATTTCCTGCATTATACGAAACTCCTCTTTAATTTTCTTATATTTATCCGGTGGCAACGGGCACGCCTTTGCATGTACCGGTGGGCCCGTTGTTTCTATGTGGTGTAACACAGCATGGCGGGGGGTTTCTTTAAAAGACAATGGTTTCGTAATTTCCGGATACTTAGCTAATAACTCTGCAAAAACGTGACTGCCTTCCACAGTCTTAATTGAGTGATCCCTACAACAAACAACAGAGGCTACTACTTTCAAATTGGTTTCTGTATCTATTAATCTTCTTGCTTTTACATCAACCAAAAGCCCATGA
This sequence comes from Dicycla oo, assembly GCA_948252095.1. Taxonomy (NCBI): domain Eukaryota; kingdom Metazoa; phylum Arthropoda; class Insecta; order Lepidoptera; family Noctuidae; genus Dicycla; species Dicycla oo. Next base: position 27,232,587 of record OX411730.1, read on the forward strand.
TGACTTAAAAAATCTGCCCCTAATATTGATTGCCTTACATTCGCAACCACAAAAGTCCACATGAATGCAAAAAGTTCTGCAACTTCTATGGGTCTAGTCGTCTCCATGGTCTTGTCCGCTAACTCTGCCAGTTTATCTAATTCTTGAATGTCGCTCACTGCTAATACTGCTCTGACGGACGTCGGTAAATGTCCCGTCCACATCATTAGCAGTGTCCCGTCTGGTAGTTTCTCTCGTGCCAAATCTTTCATTTTCCTGAGTAGTTTCGACGGTTTCTGATCACCTAGTTCCATTTCAGATAATAGTCTTTGAAATCGATTGTTCTCTGATTCTTCATACACCGTCATGAGTCGTTCCTTCAATAACTCGTACCTTTTAGTTTCCGGAGGTGCCAATAATACATCACTTGCCTGCTCCACATTGTCCTTGACGAGTTTCGTAACCAGCAGGTTATATTTATTTTCGTCTGACATCTTCTGATTCGCGACAACAGCCTCAAACTGCACAAACCACAACCTGGGTTGATCACTCCAGAAGGTAGGGATCTTCGCCGTTAGAGAGACAGCCGCTACCTCCGTGATGTCGCTATTTCCATCTTTCACTTGGGCCGAACTCGCCGCGTGAGCCATCTTGTTGAATATATTATGTGTACTGTCCTTCACTAACTAATGCTTCAACCACCACCGAATCCTTACACAAGGGTCACCAGTGTGAGTTAGACCTACGCCCCTACAGGTGGTGGAGATAAATGACAACTCTTAATGTTCACGGAACCTTTAAGACGTTTATTTAATGAACTCGTTACAAGACCTACTTAGTCCGAGGCGTGAGGCTAACTGCCCAAGACGACCAGCCCCGCGCCACACTATAACAACAATCTGCGGCGTCAGCCCTTTACAATTGTAATTCAAAATCTCATGTTTCAAAGCTAGATAAATTACAAAACCAGGCCCTGAGAATTGTATGTGGATATATCAGAAGTTCCCCAATCCACGTAATGGAATCTAATTTGAGTATAACCCCTTTATTTTAAAATTATTAGCACATAAATATTGTTTAAAAATAATTTCACGGTCAAACAATATGACAGTTAGCTTGATTGCAGTCCGAGTGCTCTTTGTAGAACCAAATATTGGGCCAACAAAAAGTATCCTAGTTGAAACTTGGACAACGGCTATTGAGACTAAACATGTAATGTATGTTTAACTAGAATGTGTAAAGATACTCAAATCTTTTAGAACGTTTAATTTATAGGCATAGAACTATTTTCTGTATTTAATTTTATTCAAAATTTTAGGCTCAGTAGTTTCGGAGATAAGGGAGAATGGTCAATTTTCGTCCATTTTCTTATATAACTTTAAAACAATTTATTTTAAAGTTATAAAAATAATATATATATATTTGAGACCCTCACAGTAAGTCACACTTGATATGCCACACGGTACAGTTTGCAAAACTTATTTTATAATTTTCTTATTTGCCCCCTAAATTGACCCCCATATTCAAAATTCATTTATTTACGTTACACGTCCGTGTTTGCGTCACAGAACTACATACGTGTACCAAATTCCAATTTAATCGGTCCATTAGATTAGCAGCAAATTGGCTGTGACAGACGGACAGACAGACAGACTGACAGACATCCTGTAAGGGTTCCGTTTTTCTTTTGAGGTATGGAACCCTAAAAAGGACCCTGAAGACCCTAAAGGGGACCCTGAGTACCCACCCTTTGATACTATTTGACCAAAGCTCGGCTTTAAAATAAACTGTAAAGTATCAATAACTACACTGGAACTCCTTGCAATTTATCAAGCGATCTTTTTATAGCTGAAAAAAGAATCTAAAAAGAGTCGTTATTCTTTCAGACAGTAAAAGCGCACTACAGCATATTTCTCGATGTGCCTCTGGTTTTAGAGGTGCATCGATACCATGATATTCTTGAAAATAGGTCCTATGAAATTGCCGATTTATATTATAATATTTTCACACACGGTCATCTGGTCCCAAAGTAAGCAGAGCTTGTACTATGAAAACCAGATAACTGATATACTACATACACTACTTTTCAAAGTATATAATATATATTTGTCGGAAAGTCAATAGTACGGGAGCTGACTTGACAACGAGACGGAAGCGCTGTGACGTCAACGTTTCGACGGTGTCTAGATTGAAGAACGCGCGGGTTGAGCGAAGAGGTCCGACCGCAAGGAGGACACTTTTCTGCTGGCAGCCGCGCGGACTACTAGTCTAGGAACCGGCATACGACTCATTGTGTTCAGTGTACCTACCTACCTAACTAAATAAATTAGAAGTGTGATTTCAAATACTTTCTTTGTTGCTCGCTAACCTACGCATCACCCACACATCATGTTCTCTGGGGAAGATTCACACTCTGATCGGCCTCCTGTACCGACATATTGATATCGGCTAGTATGAAGATCCAGATCTCTCATTCTGTTTAGAACAAGCTTCTGCCCGCGACTTCGTCCGCGTGAAATTTCTTGCTCCCCGACCCACCGCGTCGTATCGCATCGCATCGCCTGCCCGCGTCGTTACTTTGATTTTCCTAAGCGTTCTTTCTGACTTTTTTCGTTTTGCTTGGCTTATTATGGCCCTAGCGTGTTTTTAAATAGCCTATAGCCTTCTTTAAGAATTGGGCTATCAAATGCAGAAAAACTTTTTCAAATCCGACTGGTAGTTCCAGAGATTAGCTCGTTCAAACAAATGTGATTACTATTAAAAAAAATATAAATGAGTCCACCTAAAAGATAGACATATGCTATTGCGCATTTTTTTAGAACTTTTTAAGAGGAACCATTCCGTCATACATGATTGTTGCGTAACTTTAATCGTTTACGCAGCGCATGCAACGGAAGCTTTCAAAAGGAATAAATTTTCCCCGTGTTTGCATCATTTATATTGATGCTCCGCTCCTGTTGGTCTGAGCGTGATGTTATACAGCCTATAGCCTTCCTCGATAAATGAGTTTTGCAACACCAAAAAAAATTTTCAAATCGAACCAGTAATTCCTGAGATTACCGCGTTCAACCATACAAACAAACTTTTCAGCTTTATAATATTATTATATTATATGTATAATTATATAATATAATAGTGTAGATTCCAAATTCAAATTAAATTTATAATATAGCATGATTTTTTTTTCAAAATCAGTTTTTCATTTGTTTTCCCGCCATTCATATTCTTTGATATTGATGTTTTCGTAACCATAGAAAAATCAAAATTGCGCGCTATTTTCGAATACGAGTTCCGTCTTGGCACCAACGCAGCATAGACAGCACGCAATATTAACGACATATAGTGACAAGGTATCTAAAATGAACGCACGGTGCGTTTTTGATTCGATCGCTACCGTTCTGGAAATTGTGATGTCAACAATGAGCCCCGGGGAAAATTTTCAAATCCAACGAAGCGGTGAAAAACTCCTTTCAAGAGTTCATCGATTCGAAGGATTTCTAAGGCAGAGGTATCAACGAACTTTCATTGAAATGGTAAAAATGTATCGACAGTAAAAAAGTTCTTTGATTGTAAAACGGCAATTTCATATTACATATTATATTATATTATATTAAAAATTAAATTGTAATGGGTCACAGCTCACATTGGACTACGTGGCGATGAGGAGGTTGACCGATTATCTAAACTAGCAGTAGCAGAGGGAACAACAAATGACTACTAACCTGATTATTGGAAATACAAGTAATTTGTTATAACTCCTTGAAAACAACTCTGTTGATATCAGTCAACAAAAATTTACTTTAAAACATTTACTTTAAAAAAAGTAAAAACCGACTTCAAAAACCTAAAAGGAGAAAATTAACTTTCATAATAAAACATAACAACTTCTGAAGTCGGTGTCTTCAATTCTTCAATGCACCTTAGCTTGGCACCGACTTCCGTAGCTTATTACCTAAGTTAAATTATGAAAGTTATTTTATTCGTTTTAGGTTTTTGAATTCGGTTTTCACTTTTTTTTAAGTAAATTTATTAGTTTAATTATAAACCCAAGCCGAACGAAAAGCAAAATCATCAAAATCCGCTGTGAAATACCGGACAAACAGGAAATTTATGCATAGGTATAACTTCGTACATGAGAATAATTACCTAATGTACTATATGTGTATACTAAAACCTTCCTGAAACTACGTAGATCACGATAGTGAAAGAAATCATCAAAATTGGTTTATATGTTTTTACGAAAATCGCGGACTTACAAACATACATACATACGGGTCGAATACAGAACCTCCTTTTTAAGTCGGTTACAAAGATATATGGTATAGGACCATACGAAGCGAGCCTCCTTGTGTGCCTTGGTTCGATGTCGATCTACTGAGTTATAATAAATTAATTCTATGACTTCGTTCTGGTCACTATCCATCAGCAAAGTTTGAATTCCTCTTGAACAAAACTTATTCGCCGAATTACAGAGAGTGTCATCAGATTGAGGACGTGCATCATTTGCTGATGGATTGTGTCCAGAACGGACGCGAGAGGGAGTCTTTTTTAAGAGAATTTTACTTAAACAAGCTTAGCGTAGGATTAATCCAATCAATTGTATCTCGGCCAACATCAGAATGTGCCAAAAAGTTATGTCCGTTAATAACAGTTCTCCAGCTGTGACCTCTATGTTTATCTGAAGGTGTTTTAAATATTGTTTAAGTTTTTAGTATATTTTATGTGTTATTTGTAAGTGTAAATGTTACACAATGTTAAAAGGTACGATGGGGTTAAACCACAACAAATAAAGAGAAACAAAAAAAATATCTCTAACAAGACATGTTTATTAGGTCGCTCTGACCTCGGGTGCAAGGACCACATTTATTGGTCGTTTCGTCTTGTTCAAGCTTTAATCAATTACCTGCTACCTTGAGTAACCGCCTGATAATAGAGATAAGGAACATGCTACTTTGGTGATGTGATACTTATCTACCTAAGTATACTTTAATCTTGAGCTGACCTCAAGAGAGACCTCTCTCGGAGGTTTAATAGATTTCGAGGCCTGCTTATAATGGTTTTGTCACCACTGACGTGCGGTCTACTGTACTGTAGGCACAGTCACGAGTAAAATATCTGACTTCATGATCCATACGGCAAATTTAGGAGATCACTTGAGGAAGGCATATACAAGAAGCAGCACAAATATATGACATCGAAGGAACACCATAACTATGTGACGAGACAAACGATGACAAAGTATAGGGAACATGCTGCATCGGTTCCGGTTACGTAAGAAATAGCAATGCGCGATAATCGCTTAACGTTACAAAAATCGGTATTATCTAAAAAAATCACTAATCGCTCGCTGTTTGCTAATATGCACTTATCGCTACGACACTAGCGCCAAAACAAGTAAAGGAGCAATCTTCGGAACTAACCTAGGCGAGGTTTGCCTACAGAACACAAATATAGGGTGTGCCGTACTCATTGAGGCCGTACGATCACTTTAAGAAAATTTTAGTTAACTGATTGTTCCATAGAGGCAGCACTATCGCTAGTTTGCTAAGGTGTGGCTATCGCTGACACATAATACCGATTTGCGATTGAAAAGCAATTATTGCGCAAATTTTTCTGTCGCTAGGCTTCTGCAAGATACGTAATAAGCTTGCCGTTCGTCCACTACGTACTCAAAAGAAACGCACACGCCGCAACTCATCACAAACTAACGTTAGTAAGTCGCGTCGTGTGCGGACCATCATTAAATTAATATATATACATATATATATATATATATATACACACAGTCTGGCCATAAATACTGTTACAATTAAAAATAAGAAAGATATTACATTTGGATTTGGAATCATTTTTATTCATTATCATTTTTATACGATTGTTCATTGAGTTTTCTAATTTTGGCACCAATACATTGTACAATATTTTACGATATTAAAATGGAGTGAGGTGAACCGAATCGCTGTGATTGCATTACACTTTTAAAACTCTCCATACGCTTGGTATTATTCAAATGTTTGTGTACCGGTATATTAATAGGAACAATGAGACCTCCTCTGTTTGTGACAGAAAAAGATCTGGCCGTCCACATAGTGTTCGTACGAAAAAGGTGGTCAAAGCAGTAAGGGAAAGAATTCGAAGAAATCCTGTCCGAAAGCAAAAGATTTTATCTCGGGAGATGAAGATAGCACCCAGAACCATGTCGCGTATTTTAAAAGATGACTTAGGACTTGCAGCCTATAAGAGACGCACTGGTCATTTTTTAACTGATAATTTAAAAAAGAATAGGGTGGTAAAATCGAAACAACTACTGAAGCGGTACGCAAAGGGAGGTCACAGAAAAATTTTGTTTATGGATGAGAAAATCTTTACAATTGAGCGATATTTTAACAAACAAAATGACCTTATTTATGCTCAAAGCTCTAAGGAAGCTTCCTCATTAGTCGACAGAGTGCAACGTGGGCATTATCCGACTTCAGTGATGGTTTGGTGGGGTGTTAGCTATGAAGGAGTGACTAAGCCATATTTTTGTGAAAAAGGTATCAAAACATCGGCACGTATCAAGATAACATTCTTGAGAAGCTAGTTAAGCCCCTTAACAACACCATGTTGGAGGGACCATACTTGGTTATTGGACATCAATAACCAAATATGGTCCTTCCAACAAGACTCGGCGTCGGGTCATAAAGCTCGGTCCACGCAGTGTTGGTTGGAAGTGAACGTTTCGGACTTCATCAGAGCTGAAGACTGGCCGTCGTCTAGTCCCGATCTTAATCCGCTGGATTATGATTTATGGGCAGTTTTAGAGAGTACGGCTTGCTCTAAACGCCATGATAATTTGGAGTCCCTAAAACAATCCATACGATTGGCAGTGAAGAATTTTCCCATGGAAAGAGTGCGTGCTTCTATTGATAACTGGCCTCAAAGTTTAAAGGACTGTATTGCAGTCAATGGAGACCACTTTGAATAAGCTTTTTACATTTTAAATTGTTTTATATTTATGTATTAAACTAACACACTGTAAAAGTAATAAATATTATTTGCAATAAAAAAGATATTTTTTTGTTCTTCGTGACAATATTTATGGCAAGACTAGGTATATTGCTGTGGCATTCTGGTTACTCGTTGGTGATTTGAGTTTCTTATGAGTAGCCTCGTGGACGATAGGGTCTAATGATTACTTTTCGACGAATCCAGTAGTAGGTATGTCTGGCAACCAGAAGCCTGCTAATAATAATAATAATAATCTGTGGCCCGACTGTCAAGCTGACGGTCGAAAAAATTTTTTCTCCGTGTAATTTCTACTGGATTTTTAAACATTAATGCAATAATGTGGTGTTTTGCGTTCCTACACCAATTCACCCAACCCAAAATTGGCATAAAAACCAAACCAGGATGCAAGAATAAAACTACCACCTACTACTACACTACTGAACTATGACACGGAGAATAGAAGACCAAGCACAATGCTGACGAGAAGTCGGGCACGACGAAACACACGCCCAACATCTTCGGGTTCGTCGCTCAGCTCCGCCTCGCAGTTGCCGGAACCTGCTCCAGACTTACCGGAACCAGATCCAGACGTGAGTCCTGTGATACCGGCCGCTGCAGTTGCGTCGAGCTCGAGCGACGAATACTTCTCGCCGCCGACAACACCACCACCAATTCGTCGGCCGAGAAGAGGCCGGCCACCGAACGGCATGGGGTCTAGGGGCCAACCGGCCCCGAGCCGGGTCCCCGCTGCCGGTGGTTGTGTGCAGCGCATGAAATGGACTCAACAAATGAATGAGAACGTCATGCGCGCATATTACGGGGCTACAGAGGGGGGAACTAACCTCACTGCGTACCGCGATAGGATGCTGTCTCTGTTCCAGGCGCTTCAACCAGCCATCAACGTCTCGGCCCAACGACTTTCGGATCAGGTGCGGGTTATCCAACGGAATCACAGATTGGACGACGCCGCGCTTGATAAGCTGCGCTCAGAGGTACTGAGCAATCGTATCGTCCCTGTCCCGTCACAGACCGCGGTGCAACCTCTAGTCAGTGACATAACCCAACCGCGGTCTTATGTTAATGATGAGGAGGGGGGCGATGAGATTGTTACGGTAAGTAGCCAGTGTAACGAACGATTGAGGAGCGCGCTGGAGGATGCGATTCGAGAGTTTAGAACTGCCCCCGTCCAACTTAGACCACATTTACCTCGCTTGTCTATGCACAGAACGAATAGGGCGATGGTGTGTGCCTTGGATTCGCTGCTTGGTTTTTATTTTGAAAGCAGCGAAGATCTCGTAGATACGCACTCGATCTTGTATTGCGCGGCTATTGCGGCGTGTCGTGTAGCCAATGTCAAATTTCCAAATTGTGACATAGCTACACGACCAAAACCCGCTGTTCCAGCCTGGCAGTGCAGGATCGAGCGGCGTATCGAGGGGACCAGGGTGCTCATCGGCAAACTATACTGCTTCAGGGAGGGCAATACTCGCCCTAGAGTGATGCGCTTTGTGAGGCGGGCGTTCTCGGGGACTGGAATCAGCCCTCAAGAATATATGTCCCGTGTCACAGAGCGCATTGACTTCCTGAAGCAGAAGGTCTGTGCATGGGCAAGCCGTATCCGTAGGTATAAGCGACGGGTTGAGCGGTATACCCAGAATCGCATATTCCAGCGTGATCAAAGGTGGATGTATAGAGCATGGGAGCGACCTGAGCAAAATATGGCAGACGTATGCCGCCCGGATGATGATGCCACTAGCATATTCTGGCGTAACATCTGGTCGGTGCCCGTTTGCCATACTGAGGCTGAATGGATGCGGGATGTTGAGCGCGTGTGTGACGCCATACCGGAGATGGAAGAAGTAATAATTACTTCCTCCGATGTAGCCAGTGCAGCCCGTCCGATACCGAACTGGAAATCTCCGGGACCGGACGGACTGCACAATTTTTGGCTTAAATGGCTGCAAAGTTCACATGCGTGCTTAGCATCGCAATTCCAGTCGGCCTTAGAGTCTGGGTCACTGCCACAGCTCTTTACAACAGGAGTTACTCACCTGCTCCATAAGTCAGGTGATGCCACGGAACCCAAAAATTATAGGCCGATCACTTGTTTGCCGACGGTCTATAAACTCCTTACATCCATTTTGAGAGAGAAAATTAATTCTCATTTAGAAAAGAATTCTATTATGTCTGCCTCTCAAAATGGATGTAGAAATGGGTCCCGCGGCACCAAGGAGCTACTCCTCATTGACATGGCCATAAGCCAACAGGTCCGTCGATCCCGAAAGGATTTGTCGACATGTTGGATAGACTATAAGAAGGCCTATGATTCGGTGCCGCATACATGGCTCTTGAGGGTGTTAGAGTTGTACAAAATTGATACAACTCTGAGCACCTTCCTAACGACGTGTATGGGGCAGTGGAGGACGGTTCTTCGCTATCCAGGATGCCGACAAATTCAGGGGAGCAACGAACCTATTAGGATTAAGCGGGGAATATTCCAGGGCGACAGTCCACTGTGGTTTTGTTTAGCCTTGAACCCTCTTAGCACTCTGCTGGAGGGTACAGGGCTGGGCTGTCCTTTGCGGAGAGGGGGTCAGGTAATATCCCACCTGCTTTATATGGATGATTTGAAACTGTTTGCCACCAACAAAGTGCAACTGCTGGAGTCACTAAAAGTAACTAAAACTTTTAGTGATTCCATCAGGATGGAATTTGGTGTAGATAAATGTGCAGTCATGCATGTAAAGCGGGGCGGGATTGTGGAATCTGAGGGACTACAACTCTCAGATTCTATAAACCTGAGATCACTCTCCGCAACTGATACCTACAAATACCTGGGTATGTCAGAGGGGTTAGGCATTAACGGACCTGACATGAAACAATCGTTGCAGGAGCGCTTCTTCGGTCGCCTGAAAAAGGTACTTAATAGTTCTTTGTCAGGCGGCAACAAGGTGCGCGCCTTTAACGGTTGGGTCATGCCGGTCCTGATGTACTCCTTTGGCATACTAAAGTGGACCCAGACGGAATCCGGTCACTGCTGACTGCAAACCGGATGCATCACCCACGTTCGTCTGTCATGAGGCTGTACATTCCGCGGAAGTGCGGGGGTCGAGGTTTTGCTAAGACCCTCCACAACCGCGAGGTGTGCAGTCTCAGAGAATATTTTCTCAAGGCTGACGTGGGTATGCACCGAGATGTGGTTGCAGTGGACAAGGGACTCACCCCGTTGTCCTTGGCTAAAGAGAACTGGCGCAAACCTGTGGTGCTTAGTACCAACGACCGCAAGGAAGTATGGCAAAGCAAGGAGCTTCACGGACGCTTTTTCCGGGCCCTTCATGGGCCCGACGTAGATTTCTTAGCGTCCGTGGCCTGGCTACGCTTCGGTGACCTCTTTGGGGAAACCGAAGGTTCAGTCTGTGCGATTATGGATGAAGTTATGCTAACAAATAACTACCGGAAGTATATAATGAAAGACGGGACGATCGACATATGTCGGGCATGCCATTGTCCCGGTGAGTCTATCAGACATATTACTTCTGGATGTTCTCGTTTAGCTAACGGCGAGTATTTGCACAGGCATAATCAAGTAGCCAGGATTATCCATCAGCAACTTGCTCTGAAATACGGCCTTGTGGACTCTGAGGTACCGTTTTACAGGTATGTGCCCGACCCAGTTCTCGAGAATGACCATGTCACGTTATACTGGGATCGATCTATTATCACTGACAGTACTATTGTAGCCAATAAGCCTGATATAGTGGTAATAGATCGGTCAGTGCGCCGCACAATGATAATCGATGTCACTATCCCGCATGACGAGAACCTCGTGAAGGCTGAGAAGGAGAAACAATTGAAGTATCTCGACTTAGCCCACGAGGTTGTCGCTATGTGGGATGTGGACTCGGCAATCATTGTGCCGATAGTCGTTACGGTCAATGGCCTTATCGCTAAGAGCCTCGACCAACATCTCAAGAGGCTCTCGTTGGGTGGCTGGGTGAAGGGCCTGATTCAGAAGGCAGTACTCCTTGATACGGCGCGTATTGTGAGGAGGTTCCTGTCTCTGGGACCCTAACCACCGGTAGCTTGGACCCTGTTCCCCATGCCGGTGGATTTCTATTTTTTATATTTTTAAATGTTTTTTTTTTTTTTAATTCTAATATTTAAAAATATAATTTATATGTAAAAAAAAATGAATAAAGGAGATAATAATAATACCTTTATTTACAAGTAACAAGACTCAATTATGTTAGTAACAGTATTCCTTACCCCTATGTTAGTATTCATATTCTAATCATTTAACCTAAAAACCATGAATACATGCGAGTCACTGCCACACGCCTACCACCGAGGTGGACAGCTTGCAGCAGCGACCCACGTACAAACAATCAAGTCTGCTCGCAACGCAGCTCAAAATAAGGTTGGGGCTGGCCCGCACGCGGCGCACCAGGGAAGAGCATCGTTTTCTCATCGTTGTATAAAAACAGTCGACTCGAGCTTCAGCAAACATCCCTGACGCACTACAGAAGCGGGGCAACCCCATCAATATCCTGAATATCAATATTGAACGAGAAAGACGCTGTACGATTTCTGCGTATAATCGGCCCACAGACTGCACGTGTAAAATGAAGTGCAGTATGCACGAAACAAGGTTATTATTACACCCTGTGAGCAACGTGCAAATCTGCGAGCTATCATATTAGCCCTAACCGACAGCGCCCTCCGCTCTCGCTCAATATCTTCATCGTCCTTCATGCCCGCGGTCAAGACATGGCCCAGGTATTTAAACTTGTATACCCGTGTGAGCGGAGTTCCATCCAAATGGACTGGTGGTATAATCCAGACGCGGTAAGTATTTTTTCCGTAATTGGGTTACTAGGGTCGGACGCTAACGCTTCGGGCGATATACTTATATTTTATTCACTTATCTACGAGCAGCGAAGTCAAATGACGATGATGGCGGTAATTTTATGTTTTGGATTGCTTGTTTAGTCATTTCAATTAGAGTATACCCCAGAAATTGAAAAGAATACATCCTATAGAATTTTGGCGCGTCATAAGCTCTAACTCTGTCTGTTTACTTACGACGCGATTTTGAGTGCGTTTGAATCAGGTGTTTTGATTCTATGTGGTATACGAGATGAATAAATAGGGTTGTGCTGAATGAATGGAACCTCCGAACCAACAGTCCAGAAGCGCAACATTCTTCAACCGTCAGACCCACCAAAGTCCAGAAGCGCAACATGCTTCAACCGACCGACCCACCAAAGTCCAGAAGCGCAACATGCTTCAACCGACAGACCCACCAAAGTCCAGAAGCGCAACATGCTTCAACCGACAGACCCACCAAAGTCCAGAAGCGCAACATGCTTCAACCGACCGAGCCACCAAAGTACAGAAGCGCAACATGCTTCAACCGACCGACGCACCAAAGTCCAGAAGCGCAACATGCTTCAACCGACCGACCCACCAAAGTCCAGAAGCACAACATGCTTCAACCGACCGACCCACCAAAGTCCAGAAGCGCAACATGCTTCAACCGACAGACCCACCAAAGTCCAGAAGCGCAACATGCTTCAACCGACAGACCCACCAAAGTCCAGAAGCGCAACATGCTTCAACCGACAGACCCACCAAAGTCCAGAAGCGCAACATGCTTCAACCGACAGACCCACCAAAGTCCAGAAGCGCAACATGCTTCAACCGACAGACCCACCAAAGTCCAGAAGCGCAACATGCTTCAACCGACAGACCCACCAAAGTCCAGAAGCGCAACATGCTTCAACCGACAGACCCACCAAAGTCCAGAAGCGCAACATGCTTCAACCGACAGACCCACCAAAGTCCAGAAGCGCAACATGCTTCAACCGACAGACCCACCAAAGTCCAGAAGCGCAACATGCTTCAACCGACAGACCCACCAAAGTATTCAAACAATATAATATTTTAGTATCACTAGCATACCTATGTTAACAGATAACCTCGATAAGCTTACGCCAGTGTATCACATCTCGTTGACCTCCGGCCTCATTGACCCGCGGTCCTCGGTGACCTTATTGAGCCGGCCACCGTGCACGGGCGACGATACAATTTTAATCAACTTGCTGTATCCTTCGATGACATTTAGTCGAATTAAGTAACGGTAATTACCGGGTCAGGTTGCAACCATCATTCTCCTGCCCTTAGGATAATTTATTTGCAGTCGGTGCAACGTCTTTTTCTTCCATATTTCTCTTTTAGTCAACATCTCAGTAGTCGCTCTTTCTAGCCACATATTAGATGCAAACAAAGTGGCTTGATTTGGGTTATTTATGCAATATTATTCTAGTCGTTAATTAGAAGATTCTATATTAGGAAATTAAGATTAAAAATTCTCGCCGATATTATTAGTTTACAAAGTATAACTAATTAACGTCCGTAATTTGAGCGCTTAGAATTATAATAGGTTGGGGAAAAAGTTTCTTCGCATTTTTTAAGAAAATTCAAAACATTTTTTAATATAGTTTATTTACATTTAACTAAAGTATGTAGGTACATACCATTTTGTTCGATAACTTTTTGCCATCTTGTAGGTAGGGACATGATCCCATTGCTATAGAAATTTTGGGACTTCTGGTCAAAATACCGCGACAAGTGGTTTTGGCAGTCCTCTCGTGATGTTAACCTGACACTGCCTAAAGAATTCTGAAGAGACCGAAACAGGTGGAAATCTGAAGATGCAAGGTCAGGACTATACGGCGGATGCATTAACACCTCCCAGCCAAACTCTCTTAATTTTTGCTGAGTGGCTAAAGATGTGTGAGGTCTAGCGTCATCATGATGAAAAACCACACCCCTTCTGTTGATTAATTCCGGCCGCTTTCTCTCAACTTCTTGCTTTAATCTCATCAGTTGTTTGCAGTAGAGTTCAGAATCGATGGTCCTGCCTGGTGGTAACAGCTCATAATGAATAATGCCCTTCCAATCCCACCACACACACAGCATCACCTTGTTGCGAGTTAACCCGGGTTTCGCCACAGTCTGTGAAGCCTGACCGGCCTTTGACCACGACCTTTTTCGCACGTTCTTGTCATACGTGATCCACTTTTCATCACCAGTTATCAGCTTCCTCAAAAATGGTTCGGTTTCATTACGTCGTAATAAAGAATCACAAATGAGTACACGGTTCATTAGGTTTCTTTCAGTGAGCTCGTGAGGTACCCAAATGTCGAGCTTTTTTGTGTACCAAGTTTTTTTCAAATGCGCCGAAACTGTTTTGTGGTCAATTTCCAGTTCTCTAGCTACGTCGTAACTACTGATATGCCGATCTTGCTCCACTTTTTCAAAAATGGCATCCATTTTATCCGTATTAGGGCGACCAGAGCGACGTGCATCTTTGACATTAAAATTTCCGGATTGAAAACGCTTAAACCAAATTTGTGCTACTCTCACAGACACTACACTAGGTCCATAAACATCGCAAAATTTTTTCGCGGCTTGCGTTGCATTTTTACCTTTTTTGTAGTAAAATTTTAAAACGTATCGAATTTCTTCATTAGACTCACTCATCTTGACGGTACGAAAAACAAATGAAAATCACACATTTTCCTAATTTGAATTTGGAATTATGTTCTTTAAAATTTAAACTTTCAATGATACCAAAACCAGCCAGATACAAATAGTATAGCCAAAGAGATTTTGTTACAAGTTCATACATACTATAATGCGAAAAGACTTTTTCCCCAACCTAGTACAAAATTATTGGAAAAGTTCTATTAATTTGAAAATTATCTCTTACTCTTCTATTCAATGTAAACGTTTAGTTGTGTTAATTATTATTTTTTTAAGAATGTCTCTTGAATTTGTCTTTGTTTAGTTAAGAATAAGTTTAGCTCTATAGCTAAACTTACACCACTAAAACGGGGCAAATTCTCGTTTGTACGAGAGAACGTAGCTCATGATAATGTTGTAAAAAGATAAGACACAAAGTTTTACCTCTTCATCTCTTCGTTTAATTTCATATCCAAAGTAAGAGGCAATATAAAATATTCATTAAGATGGGTCTGTTATAGTATGCTGGCAATAGAACAGGAACACTTTGATTTTATGTCTCGTCTTCAACATCTTACACAACCCGTCTTATCCTTCCTACCTGGGTGAGCGATTTTCTTACGCTTCGCCCTAGCGACGCACCGTGTAGATCACACCTTAGATCCCTCCTTAAATGTCATCCTCATAAAACTAGCTACTATTCTTATTCCTTCTCTATCCATGCCGTGAGACTGTGGAACCCACTTCCGCTTAGCATTCGCGATTTGAAAACAGTTTCTCTATTCAAATATCGAGTAATGAGCATTACCTTTCGTCTCAACAATGAGTATTTATAATTATATTATATTATTAATACTTATATTTATTCAAAAACTACAAGACATAAAAATTAGTACAGTTTTGCTTAAATAATAATAATAATAATAATAATAATAATAATCTTTTATTTCTCTCGTAATCACAAACACAGTACAAAGTCAAGGTAACACTTAATAGAGACTGGTGTCTGTTGTAGGTAAAACCTGTATTACAGATCACCAGGCTTACCGCCATCGGACAACTCATGAATGACCTATGACTGTATTAACCTAACATACAGGTTGTACATAATAAAACACTATTACAAATTAATAACAAAAGTGAAGTGTAACTATATGGGAAATTAAAAACTAAAGTAAAAATGGCTTAACGTTTGATTTGGGAATGAGTGAGTGTGTGTGTGTGTGTGTGTGTGTGTGTGTGTGTGTGGGTGTGTGTGTATGGGAGATGGTGTGATGGGTAAGTGTGTGTTAATTGTATATCGTTCCATGCTGGCAAACGTTACCTTAATGGTTTTAATAAACGTTCTGTTGCACTGTAATCAATGCCTTGAAGCCACGAGCAAACTTTTTTCTTGCACTCTGACCTAGAAAGAGGATAAATTAACAGCTGCTTGTTCATTTTATTATATAAATATGGACCCAGGAAACCGTAAAAATTATGTGCGAGACTGAACCCATATCTATTTGTAGTGCAGACATCGGTGGTTCTTCTTTTACCAGATATTGTTTCGGGGTCGTAAGAAAGTTCTGAGTGCTTTTTAGTAACTGTCAGTAGAATAAAAAGTTGTCTAACAGTCAGCACCTTATAGCGCTGATAAAGATCAAACGTAGGGTGTCGTATTGGAAGGAAAGAACTTACTTTTAATACGGCTCTTTGGGCTCTCTCAAGTTTTAGTAGGTGAGTTTTAAATATATATGATGTATGTGTATATTATGTATATGTTTATATATTTAAGCTTAATGCAATTATTTAAGTACTTGTGTTACTTTTTTGCGTTATATTTAATATTTTAGTTTAGGACCTCGCATATTCATAATATTTATCTCTTCTTGTTCTCACACACTATTATCTTCATATCTTTTTTATTTCTCCATTTGCAGGTCTGCTGGAAGAAATTTCTTAAGAAATATGCAATATCTCTGTACCAAAATACTCAAAATTATAATTACTTAAGTCATATTTCTATGTATTTTACTGTGTGTACATAAATGATAAAAATAAATAGAACAGCAAGTAATACACACATATCAACATGTATTGAAGTTTAGGAAACTATTTGTCCAAATTAAAGGGTTGTAACTGTAAATAAGGACAGCTGGAGGGGTGTTGTAGAACTTGAGGGGGAGGGGGAGGGGGAGGGTGTGTGATCACAGCGAGGATACTAACTTGCGACCCAATAGATAGGAAACAGTCTAGCTATCATACTTAACCAGAGTACATACAATTTGCTACGATATAATAATAATAATAATATCCTGGGACATTTCACACACGGTCATCTGATCCCAAACTAAGCAGAGCTTGTACTATGGAAACCAGATGACTGATATACTACATACACTACTTTTTTTTTGTAAATACATACTTATATAGATAATTACACCCAGACTCAGAACAAACAGACATGTTCATGCACACAAATGTTTGTCCTGGATGGGAATCGAACCCACGACCTGATATATCAATAATACCAGCCTATTATTGTGCCCCCCCCCCCTCTAAAAGCCTCTTTTCGTACAGAGAAGGCGATGTTAGGATACACTTCTTTAATTATTATATGATATATGGGGCACATGCTGCCCTTAAATCCGGTTTAAACATATTTATTCGCATAAAGAACACAAATCGTTCACTTAAAATATGAGATTATAAATAGATCATGCACTTATACTATTACATCACGACTCCGTGAGTCGACAATATATAGACTGAAAGCGATAACAATATATATATATATATATATATATATATATATATATATATATATATATTGGGTTCTAGAGAAATTAAGTACACATGGTTAATTATAAAATTTTAGATACATAAGTTTTTAGCATTTTTTTAAAGATATTTGTACTTTTTACATTAATCATATCATTATCATCTGGCAGTTTATTATATAGGACTGTTCCTTCATATAAAATGTTTTTCCTTCCGTAATTGGTTCTGGTTAATATCAGTAACATTGTTGATAAAATGTTAAAGCAGCAAATATTAATTATGCAAAAAATTATGCAAACGGCGACGCGACGCCTCACCAATAAGGAGATTATTTGGGCCAAAGATAAAGGAATTCTAAATCCTTATAGATCTATATCTTGAGGTCAAGGGTTATATGAAGAGGTTTACATGACAAGGAGTCTTCTTACGCTGCGATAGAGAGGAAATAAATATTTAGTCTTCTAAACACATCATACATACATCTTATTATTAGGAACGAGAAGCCATAATTATTTTAATATCTCATTACATTTTTAAAACCTGTTTAATATTCTTGACTTAAATTTTAAATCTATACTCATAAGTCCTGCCACTCAACTTTTCCCTAGATTCCTCTAATATAACGCCATCTATGAACAGTTGAACACACTGCTAATCCAAGCACCTTGCTTGTAACCAGTGTTGAATAAAATTTTCCGACAGTAGCGACATGCAGGGGCGAGTAGTGAAACTACAGCATTGGAAAAGTTCCTTTTAGAACTGAAAAGATGGTGTTGTTACAAAATTTTGAGTATGAGTTCGCTTTAAAAAAAAATAGTCAGTAATGAAAAATAAACAAGCATTTTCTAATTTAGAAACATTACGAGTGTCTCCTGAAATACCACAATGACATACCGACTAGGAAATTTGGAGGTTGCTACTTGTATGTTTGTAAGGCGCTACCTACACAATAATTGTTCGAGTCTGCATCATTCGCCACAGCTACACGGCAACGTTTACAATGTGAACCTGAATTTATGTACATTATGAAAGTAGTTAGTTTAGAATCGTTTACAAATCGATTTCTGTCATTTTTAATATACGTCCTTTTTTATCCCTAAAATAATTAAAACTACGTAAATTACAGTCACACTTCCCCTGTACAATTAAAACAAACCAAAATGGACGAATTACCTACTAAGCTAGACTCTTACGTGTGCGACTGCGTAAGTGCGTAGATTTGTAACGGGGCCACAATAAATTTCCTCGTACAGATAAAGATAAAAAGATAATTTATTTGTCAAAAACATGCGTTTACACATCGACTAGTCAGGCATGCAGGGTATCCGGAGGAAACGGTGGAGCGTACGGTGGAGGTCTGCCCGGCTTGGGCGGAGCACTGCCGCGTTCTCGCGGAGGCGACAGGCTGCGGCGATCTCTCGCATCCGGCCCTGGTCCAGGCAAACAAAGCGAGAGTGCATGGGAAGCCGTCACTTCCTTCTGCGCAGTAATGCTCGCGAAGGAGGAGGTGGAACTCATGAGGAAGAGGCAAACTTTGCGCGCTCACGCACCTAGTCGCCGCAAGAGGCGCCCGATCCCCAGCCACCGTAGGCGCGGGTAGAGATGTTAGAACTAAGTGATGGGGTCCACTAGGGCCGATGCATGCCAGGGTTACGGGTTATTTGGAAGAGTTACCGTGGCCCTGGCACAGGCAACTGAAGGAACACGGGTAGGTTTTAGTCAGTATAAGTCTGACACGCCCTCCTGCTCCACCCAGAGCGGGAAAAGTTATTTATTTATTTATGGAGAGAACTGCCACGTCACATACATATAACATTAAAAATATTATAAAAATTACTTCATAGCGGTCTGACGCACGTGACAATAATGGCGTACATAACTTTTGCAATTCTTCGGCTCGGTGAAAAACACATGGTGGTTATTTGATTATTTCCACCCAAAAAAAGGCAAGCAGGGTATTTAGATTACAAAAATGTACGTACATGTTTTGCCAACTAAGGCGTACAAATTAAACAAAATACAATGTCTCAATAAAATGTCATACAGTAGCAAGTTTATAACTTTCAGTTGAGTCCAAAACAATATTAAACAATCAAAAAGTATAATTCAAGAAGTCATTCGTCTGACATTTCTCTGTTAATACATTTTGCATGTATATTTTTAACATATTTGTATTTAAATCTTTGTACTGTTTCGGTATTTTATTGTAAATGGTAGGGGCCATACAGAAAATACTTTTCCCCAAGAGCGCAGTTTTTGCAATATGCGAGTGTAATTTGCTGGTCACGTCAGGATTAGATTTAACAAACTTAACTGTTTCAAAGATGACGATAACGTTAGAAATTTGTTTTTTTTAAAAAAAAGGTCTGCAAGTATCCGTCGGTTTTAGATTGAACACCGCCCGTTTTGTGCTTTGAATGCAATTTCTCTGTCTGTGGAATTGTTCCAGTACCGATGCGACTAACCCGTGATATGCAGTTATCAAGGTATCTTGATTGAGTTCCTCTGTTGGTCAACTTTACCAAAAGATCGCTGGAGGTTCTGCGCTGCGAAAGACTTCAGAAGCTGTTAAGTTTTTTTTATGAAAGTTATTTTATTCGTTTTAGGTTTTTGAAGCCGCTTTTTACTTTTTTAAAGTAAATTTATTAATAATCGGAACAATCATAGCTGACAGTTGTAAAATTTCAGAGTTGCCACTTGCACGAAAAAAAAAAATTACGCGACAAAATCGTGCACTGTTATTGAGACAACCTTTATAACGAAATTAAAAAAAAAACTATCATAGTTAAGTAGGTAGGCTATACAAGTTCACAAGTAGTAGTCGACCAACTTATAAAATGTGCTAGGAAAAGTAAAAAAATTGTACAAACTCCATTGAAAAATTATTCATTGAACTACAATGTTAAGTTTGTTTTCGGAATAAATTCATCCGAACTACGGAACCTTTCATAGTGCGTGCTCCAACATTGGCCGGTGTTTTATGAATCGGTTTGATAACAGATATTTTTAGAGCATCTGGGTATACTTCTGAGATAAAACACAGATTGATGTAGCTTAAGTATACATAGATAACTTCGGATACATACTTATTATCTTTGGTTGAGCTATCGTCGTAGCCTACACTGTTCGTCATTTTTAGAGCATTTATAATTTTTTGTATATCTGTTGGTTTATGCGGTCTTACAAATATTGAATCTTTGCGACTTTGAATATGGGATGTAATTGGGACGTTGCTTGCAGAGGTCTCAAGAGGTTGGATTTTATATACAAAATAATGATTGAATTTATTGACGATGTTAAGAGGATTACTTATTATTTTATCATCTTCTATAATTATGTTAATAGACTCTTTTGGGAATTGAGGTTTTGAATTATGTATTATGTTCCAAGTGGCTTCTGAGGTATTTGTAGAGGTTTTGATTGAATAATTACTTTGTGCATATATATTTCTTTTTTTTTTTATTTGAGATGGGTTTGCTCTTGACTCTAGTCTAGGTCGGAGGTGACAGAGACAAAGTCGACGATGGAGTGAGCTTACCCAGAAGAAGCCTGTTCACTCTCACTTTGAAGAGATTAGGGTTGTATACGTTCGGAAACACAGACGCAGGTAGTGAGTTCCACTCTATCTCATACTCATATCGAGTCAAATGTGTAATTTTTTAAAACCTGTTTGTATAGTTTATAAAATGGCTGTTATTTGTAGAGTTTGTATAGTTTATAAATCTTAACTTAATATTATAAATGCGAAAGTAAGTTTGTTTGTTTGTTTGTTACCATTTCACGCCTCAACTACTGAACCGATCATCCTGAAATTTTGCATATACGTTGTCAGGTGTCGACACGGACCTTTCATCCCGAAAAAAGTACTGTTCCCGGGAAAAATAACAATAACGTTCTTATGATAATAGATGGCGCCACGTGTCTTTCGAATCACGTTTGAATTATATTATTATAGAAACTTTAGTAGTGTGTTATTTTATTAAAGTACCTAATACATTTTACTTAGATCTGTGGGTTGTCTTAAGATTGTAGCTAATTTTAGATCAAATTTTAATAACAGAGATTCTAATTCTAATGTGACACTATTTTTAGGGTTCCGTCCCTCAAAAGGAAAAACGGAACTCTTATAGGATCACTCATGTCTGTCTGTATGTCCGTCTTTCACAGCCAATTTGCTCCGAAGCTAATGGACCGTAATCTTTCCAAATTTCAAATTAATAGTTGAAGTTGAATACACGTATGTATTTCTGTGACCCAAACACGGACGTGTAACGTAAATAAATTAATTTTGAATATGGGGGTCACTTTTAGGGGCTAAATAAGAATAAAATAAAGTTTCGTAAACTGTACCGTGTGAAATATAAAATAGTACTTGCTTACTGTCAGGGTCACAAATAGACTTTTTCTTTACAATAAGTAGCGGCGCGTGCGCCGACCGCTCCACGACAAACAAACACAAATAGCGGTTATAATATTAAATAAATATATTTATTTAATATTATAACCGCTATAACTTTTATATGGCGGTGTAAGTAAAAAGAGAGGAACTAAATCTAAATAAGTATATTTATTTATTTATTAAAGAACACCAACAGCATATACATTCAACATTAGTTTAGCGTATTTAGGAGAGGTATTACTGCTAATGTATACACAAATTATAAGTGTACATAACATTTAAAGAAAAAAAAGACATTGGACAGAAGGTGCTTATAAACTAAAAGTAAAATTTCAGCAAAGTTATTTAACTTTAACAAAATCGAATTGAATTGTAGGTATACAACATAAAATAAAACAAACATAAAACAAGTTAATGATAAAACACAATAATTCAGATACATAATTCTACTAACAAAAGTTATGTGACTACATGATAATGGTCCAGTATTTTTTTCCGAATACCACCCAAGGAGTCGTGAAATATGTCCAGTTTTGAATTTAAGTTTTTGTTAAGCATATTGTAATGGTTAATTGTTCTTATGAGCGGACCATGGACACCGATATATAAAGTATAAACTAATAAAGATAAACTAAAGAACTACTTGCTAGGTCATTGTTTTTTTTTTTTGTTTGTTTTATTTTTTCTCTCAGTTATTTTTAATCATGGTCTGGCAGTTTGAGTAATCTATGCGGCCTACCCCAATGTCCTTTCTTTGGTATTGTTCGTCGAATCGTTGAGCTCCTTAAGTTCTGAGTTGAGCTGCGCGATTACTGACAAATGCGTGCACTGACTGGACAGGTCCTCTCAATCTGTGTGGTTCTTTCCTCAAAAGACCATTTCAGACACCAATCTACATGGTCTTCACATGAAGTGACCAAGATTATGTCTGGACTTTATAAGAGACTGTGACCTCTGACTTTGTTTCGGCCTTTCTTCTCAGAGTAGTCAGATAGGAAACGCCGACCTCATCTAGTTTAAAAAAAAATATTGACTTGTAAAAGTGTTTGTACAAACCTACTTACAGAAATAAAAATCATTTATCATTTATCACTAAATCTACGGGGCGGGAATCTACGGTTAAGGAAACATAAAATGTATCGGTTGATATTTCGTCTAAGTCCAAAGGAAATCATTTCCTTACTTTTTTGGGGATGAATAAATTAAATAATTTAAGCATTGTGTTTAAGTATCGGTCACTCATTTTATTACCAGTCACCCTGTATTTCTATCATGTTTGTAAAACATAATGAATTGATTAAAAGACTGAACCATTGAATAAAATAGAAAGTCTGTTGTGGTCGGAGCGTTACTGCAACATTACTGGCCGGAAAATTTAGGCGTTTGACAAAAAAAAACTGTTTTACGAACTATAAGTTATAGGTTACATCTACCTACTCACTGCGTCCTAAAGCGGCAATGTGCTCAAAAATTTAACCTAGCTTGTGACAATGCGTACATTGTGAAACAAATACCTTGTTAGGTATTTGTTTCACAATGTACGCATGTACGGGGGAACGCGTACCTGTGTGTTCACAGGTACCCGTTACCGTACCCGGCCATGATTTTGATGGAATTAAAACTTTTTTCACAAATCGTAGCCAAAGGTAGCTTTTGTAACAAGCTTGAATTGTACCCACGATTACTTGGTGGTTCTACCTCTTACAATCTCAGTTTCAATCAGTAAAAAATCCGCCACTTGAACCCCCCACAACTTCCAACAAATTCCACTCTTGTAACTTTAGTAAAGGTTTGTGAAAAGCAAGGTTGAAAAAGCCTGGTTTCCCCGAGCGCTACCCGCCGCAGCGCGCCGCAGCCCGCCGCTGCTCCGAATCGCAATCTTTTATGACTTGTGCCGCGCGCGGATTCATTACTTTACAACATAAAATAAAACTTTACTGCCGTTTTTTTTGTCGTCGAAAATATTTGATGTCGCTTTTATCGGCGGTCGAGTAAAGTTGCGTAAAGTAAAGTAAAATAGCGCGCTTGAAATTATTACCGGGTTTCAGTAACGTGCTACCGGACCTTCTTAATGATTGACGCAGTTAATCTGCGGATGTGTTTTTTTATGTCTTTTTGCGTTTCTTTTTGGTTGAATTATTACTGAATTAAAATGTAACTTTTGTACATTGTATCTTATCGGGAGACCAAGATCTTATAATAATATAAACGACACATACAAACACAATAAATAACAAACAACTTAACATGATGTATTGCAAGATCATTTCCATCCCTTAGTCACTTCCCACGACACCCACTGTAATATGAATTTCGAGGCGGTTATTCATTTTTCAATTATTTTTAATCGTACGCACGTAATTACCACAAATACGCCCAGAAATAACCCTCCATCATTTATATTTTTACTTCGTTTTATTTAATATCGGATATTACAGCGAATACTCGATAAAAGTAATTATTTGAACAAACAAACGGTTTAATGAAATAACAGAATTTATTTTGTTGCGCTTCGATTTGCGCCTTCAATTATTTTCCGAAAGTACTCTGGTTTTGTTTATTTGGGGATTGTAATTAAAAGGTTATATGTTTTCCTTATGTTCAACTTTTTAAACTGACTAAACAAAGGTAAATGTACTCAATTTGGTTAATGTTTTTGTTAAGTGGTGAGTTAGGTACCACACCTGAAAGCGGAAAATAAAAAGTTGTTTAAAAAAACAAAGAACTTCCAAATAAATACTACAAAGTGAAAAAAAAATCAAATCGACTTCAAAAAGAAATTAAATCAAAATTATGAAATAACTTTAACTTCGGAAGTCGGTGTTTTGGGACTTGTAACTAAAATCAGCTGAGGGCAATCGATAGTACCATTAGCGATTTAAAATAAGTACGTCAGATCTGCAATGCCTGCGCTCCTACAGCGGTAAGATATGAAACCTCTTACATCGCGCTATATATACGTAATTGGGAGTATATTTCCTAGTTTTGTACTGCAAGAAACGTAGGCACCGCTTTTGAATTCCCTCAATTCTGTTTATATAAATAGACTTATAATTAGGGTTCCACACTTGTGCGGCGTACTCCAAATGGCTGCGGACTAAAGCACAATAAAGAATTTCAAATGTTTTTACGTTTTTAAAGTCAACCTAAGCATAAATCCAAGTGCTTTGGAAGCTTTATTAACAACGTTTTCCATGTGTGCATCAAAGAGCAATTTAGAGTCAAACGTTACACTCAGGTCGCTGATCACGCTCATTCTATTTATAATAGTATTATGCAACTTGTACCGAAACGTGATCGCATGTGGTTTGCGTGTGTACGTACTAACAAAACATTTAGAAACATTCAGTTCAAGATTATTAAGGAGACAATAATTTTGAAGTTCATCCAAACCCCCTGTAAAACAAAGCAGTCGGAGAGTTCTGATATAGGGCATACAATTTTCATATCGTCGGCGTAGAGAATTATTTTCGAACGGGTAAAGATCGAACCAATGTCATTTATAAAATTAAAAAAAGTAAAGGTAAAGAAATATTTTGGCATCGAAATTTAAATAATATTATTGTTGTATGTTATATAATATTAAATTCTAAACTCTGTAAAATTTTAACGGTGTGAACTTCTGGTTGTTGTTACACTTAGGTACATATAATTTAGTTGTATAGTAATCTGTGGAAACTGTTTCTGGATTGTGTTGAACTATTTGTATACATATATTTGTTATTGCATGTTTGTTTCCCAAATAAAATAAAATAATAAAAAATACATACGTATCGAATTGATAACCTCCTTTTTTGAAGTCAGTTAATAACTTTAATTCCGAAAGTTGGTGGGAAAAAACGAAAATACAAAACTAAAGAAACCGACTTCCGAAATTACAGTTACTTTTCACTTTGTAGTGTATTTTTTTTTTGGAAGTCGGTTGTTTTTATTTTTTTTGGAGTTTACTCCTTAAGAATTGATTTTCATATAAGGCTCCCGGTATGGGAAAAAATATAAGTGAAATACAAGCGAAGCGTTGTCACGTCTGTGTGTCTAAAAGCGTTATCACGCAACGTATTTACTTTGCGCGCTTTGAAATCGTGTAGTGTATACTTGTTTTGATTATTTTCGGCACTGGAATTTGACCAAGGTTTCCCATTGACACCACACCCGTAGCTCGTATCAATAAGCCAGGCCGTCAAACTTACACGTATTAGTTCATTATCTTGAAAACTACTGAAAGGATTTTGATGTTTGTGTGTGGGGTAGGTACCACAACTTAAAACTGAAAATAAAAGACTTTCTTACGAAATAAAACAACCGAGTTAAAAAAGCACTACAAAGTGTAAAATAAGTTTAATTTTGGAAATCCGTGGTATATTCGAAAATATAAACCAAAGACATCGACTTTTTTGTGTAAGCTTTTCCTCAAATACTTGTAAGTGTTTTCGTGTTCGCGACTCGACAATATTTCTCGACCAGAATATGAATTGTTGTAATGCTGTCGTGAAATGTTGATCGAACGAAATTGACTGTCGTAGAGGCTGCTGGATGCTTCATTTACTTACTTGAACAAACAGAATTGTTTTTCTTAGTAATATATAAACTCATCCCTTCTTCCCATGGGGGTAGGCAAAAACTACAGAACGATTATTACAATCACGCGACGTCTCTCTGTCTGGCTGTCTGTAAGTGTGCTTGGTAACCACTAACCCGATAAGCGTGATTTCTTTATTTTATAGATCATCTTTTCTTGCAAGAGTTTAGTATATGATTATGTGTTAGAAAACACGAACGGAGAAGTTGGAGTCTCAAATATAAACGTGATTTGAGTCGAGACTTTAGTAGCTATTAAAGCTGACACGTTTTAAAGCAAAGTTCAAGCAGTTGTTGTCCAAAGTTCAAGTGTTGTTTGGAACGAAGTTCCTTAAACCGGTTGCGATAGCAGTTGACTGGTATAAATAGTCACGTAACGAAAAAGCGTTAAGCCCCTCCACACGAATTCTTCTCTCTTTCTCTCTGTACCTTTCTATGATTACAAGCTGTTATTTAGTTTCACCTGTGCCGCTGTCTGTCACATGCATATGTAAATCGGATGACAATGCAATATTATTGTGACATGGAGCTGATCTGATGATGGAGCCGGAAAGTGGCCATGGGGACTCAGTAATAAAACGACGCAACCCCATTGAGTTTGGGCTCGTTTGATTCGTCTTGACAATGACTATGGTCCTAGGTGATATTCAGACCAATAAAAGCTTGATTTAAAAAAACCCGTCTACTGAAAAATCACGCTATAAAAAGTATGAAACAAGAAAATATTCTCATCTGTTTGAAAAAGACAGACAAATTCAAAATCCGTAGTCACCCGTGTTCTGTTCCATTTTTGTTTTAGCATGTCGTGTGATTCTGGATTTTGAATTCGTCTGTCTTTTTCAAATTTCTAATGAGAATTTATTTTTTCATACTTTTAGTTCGTGATTTTTCAGTAGTCGGGTTTTAGTTTTTAAAATTTTTTATTTAAATTATTTTGGGGTTCTAATTTCGTGATAAAGTATTTACAGAGCCACTATACATTTTTTAAAGAAGAATAATTATAATATAAGTGTATTTTGGGTAGGTTCGGAGAGAAGATAATATGTTTGGCTCACATCTGAGGCGTGATTTTAGAAATTATTCATAATTATCGGGTGCATGCAAGCAAAGCCGCGAGCAACAGCTAACAATATATACATTTTATCTATATGTATATGTATCTTTAATAAACTGCCACCTTTTCTTAGAAATATGAGCGATATAAATGCCTTTAAAAAAAACTACACGAATTATTGATAAGTAAATGCTATTACTCTATAAGAGAATTTCTAAATGACAATACATTGAATGATACTATTTTTGTAACATGACTTATTTATAATTTGACATAAATATTATTCATGACTAATTTGTAATTTGACATAAATATTATTCATGACTAATTTTTAATTTGACATAAATATTATTCATGACTAATTTTTAATTTGACATAAATATTATTCATGACTAATTTGTAATTTGACATAAATATTATTCATGACTAATTTTTAATTTGACATAAATATTATTCAGGACTAATTTGTAATTTGACATAAATATTATTCATGACTAATTTATAATTTGACATAAATATTATTCATGACTAATTTGTAATTTGACATAAATATTATTCATGACTAATTTTTAATTTGACATAAATATTATTCATGACTAATTTTTAATTTGACATAAATATTATTCATGACTAATTTGTAATTTGACATAAATATTATTCATGACTAATTTTTAATTTGACATAAATATTATTCATGACTAATTTTTAATTTGACATAAATATTATTCATGACTAATTTGTAATTTGACATAAATATTATGCCAATTTAATCTTAATGTATTGCATGACAATTTGATGTACCTATGGTATTTTAACTATGAACCAAACTTATAATGTGAATTTTGTATGCCTCAATGGCGGGACATAGCAGACTTACCTGTATAACTAACACACCATCTTATGACCCTATGATCCACACTAAATTATTTTGATTTTTTTTAAATGTGTTAATTAAGCTCCAAAACGGCATCATATAGAATTTTTTTTTATAGTTCATGACTTTACGTCCTCTAGAGGGCGCCATAATCAATTTAATGTGACGTCACATAGCCTATAACCAGCGAGCAATCAAGACGCTTCTAACGACACCTCATTTCTCAAATTATGATAAGAAGTTTAGAAGTTATGAGGGAACAGATTAACATACATACATACGTACCAGTCAAAATCACAACCTTCCGTTTTGCTTCGTCGTAGTCGGGAAAAAAAAGTGTGTGTCAGCTCCGACGCACGACAAGAGTTTACTCCTTATTTACGATTGTACCTTTGAATATAATGGATAGATTGACCGCTACAATGAAGACTGGTTTCGGCCAGTCTTCATTGTAGCGGTCAATCAATCTATCATAAACAAAACACAAAAAAGTTCGCATGTATTACACTCCTTATATTTTTTTCATACCGGCGGCCTTATATGAAAATCGATTCGTAAGGAGTAAACTCCAAAAATTGGTACAAACATTTGTTTACAAGTGTTTGTTACGTGCGAGTATCGCGTAAAGAACTTCGTTTCTGAACCACACACGTTTCTTTTTAGTCACATTTTTAATACTCATATAAAGATTGAGCGAGTAATTTTGAAATGGATGCTGTGCACCACAATTATTACTATAAAAACCTTCTAAAACCATAATCAACTCAATCCAAGTATTCCCATGAAACTAGAATCTAAAATTTCTCGAGCAGACAATTAATTTGGAGCAAATAATAATATTTTACTACCTCCCCTTAAACTCCATTATCTATATCTGAGGAATTTTAGAAAGTATTGTAATGGCTTGCGCAGTCGTTCCGAAGTTTGAAGGTGCGCAATATTATATATTGATAATTCTATTGTATTTGGGTGGGATCCGTGGAGGAAAACTGCTGAAATACGAGACGGAAAAGTTTGGGTTCCACTAGGGTAAGGTTTTTTTGATGTTATAAAATATATACTTGTTAATCCAATTTTGATGCTAATTGTGCGGTAACCACAAGCCGGGTGTCAACACACGTTGACACAAACTCACCTAGTTGTGTAACATTTCATGTTAAATTGCATAACTTAGGGCAGCTTATGTGTGCACATTTGAGGTAACGTTCACCAATCTGTAAGTGTTTTTATAATGGCTTTTCAGATTCTATCACGTTCTGAAATCAAGTTTATAATATGAATGTCAGAATGATTGTATTCTTACCTCAGCAGTGTATCGGTTGCCCCCTTTCCCCCCCTTGCCATGCTCGGGGGAGTGGCGCAGCGCCTTCGTGTCGATCTGCACGTTTGTCTGCATCCTGCGCCGGCGCACTATATTGCCCACGCTTACCTATTAACCAACACGCACTTTTAATAACGCGCACTATAACCCATGACCACTATTACCCACGAACACTATTGCCTAGATAAGTACAACTTCTGCCTCATTACATTTTACTTTGACTGTTTAGTTGAAATGTTTATAATTTAGTTCAGTACCAACATGTCTATCGCGGCTGTATAATTCACTGAACAAATATTAGGCATTACTTCTTCAATTTCACCGTATTTTCTTGTCACACAACATTAGAGTACTGCTTTAACCTACTTCCACTGCGCAACTTTACGAGATGTGTTCAAAGGTGCATTTCTACTGGACATAGCGTTTTACAGCACTCTTTTACGACACTTATACGATTTCATTTGCACCTTAACTGCGCACTTGTACACGTCTTATCGTATTTCAACGCGGTTTTATTTTATATGGAAGTGTTTGATATATTAAATGCTGCGGTTATAGACCTGAAACAAACAAAGTGTATTATTACTCATGATGATACATACATTGACAGAATTATGATAATGTACCTAAAAATATTTTTTTAAACGTAAGTAGAATTATTCTACCCCGTCAGGTAAACAGTGATTTTTATAATAAAACTGAATGTTTTCGGAACTGAAACCGCTTTTTTTATCTGACATGTTTTATTCCGCTATAAAACCGGCTACGTCGTAGCTACTACTTGCTACGTCGTAGCTACTGCTTGCTACGTCGTAGCCGATATTGCAAGCTGTAGCTACGACGTAGCATCCGCACCAAGATGTTGCATAGCATTAACAAATCCAACGTAGTTACTACATAATTTTGGGCTTATTATTAAATGAACTGTGGAACTGAAATGAACTATAACATAGTAGTAGTTGAGAAGATATAATATATAAATGCAGTGGGTCTTCTGAATCTATATTGTTAACCCAACTACAAATGAAAGCTTTTCTTGTGTTAAAAACAGTAATCAAGTTATACAAACAAACATGTCAATAAAAAGCTAACGCTTTTAATAAACCTCTGTTTTCATCTCGCCGCGCAGAGTTTCCCATATCGTAACTAGATGGCGCGCGGATCGGGTTAGATCTCGCTATGGTTTCGTGCACACTCAAACAATATAACTTACGACATCGTGTAGTATTCTGATGTTCTTTATATAATTAAGAAATTTTTCCTCGGTCGTTTCACATTTATTGTATGTAAATGGCCGTTATTATACCACATCGTAGTTATTTTATTGCATTTATTTTTGTATGGTACATAAATGAAAATAAATTCTTTATTCTCTCAAACTATACATTACACAATTCAGTGAGTAATGAACTAGATTACACCATCTTTTATGCGACAAAATATTGTCTTATTGAAGAGCTACAACCTCGAAATTCCTATCAGTACAGCTCATACATAGTTTATGTTGTTGTTAAAACTTGAAAACAAGTGTATTATTAAAAAAAAAAACCCGCCAAGTGCGTGTCGCACTACGCACAATGAAGGGTTCTATAGTTGGGATTAATTTATTCCAACTGCAAATGTAAGTTTGTACGCACAATATTGAGAGATTTACCATGTTATTTTAAGACCATAGACTTCTTATAAGTTTTCCTGTAATCTATAGGTATAGAACCATTTTCTGTATGTTTTTTAAATTTTACGCTCAGTAGTTTTGGAGATAAGGAGGGAGTAGTCAATTTTCATCTGTGTTCTTAAATAACTTTAAAACATTATCTTTTTAACTATAAAAAATATATATATTTGAGATTCTCACAGTTAGCCTGTTCATTTGATATATTACACAGTACAGTTTGCAAAACTTTCTTTTTTATTTTCTTATTTGCCCCCTAAAATTGACCGCTATATTCAAAATTCATTTATTTACCTTTACATCCTTGTTTGGGTCACAGAAGATCAAATTTCAAATTAATCGGTCCATTACATTCGGAGCAAATTGGCTGTGACAGACGGACAGACACGAGTGATCCTATAAGGGTTCCGTTTTTCCTTTTGAGGTACGGAACCCTATAAACACTCTGAAACAAGCTTTTATTAAACTATATATCACTGGGAGTAACTGGATAACTAAAACGGGCCCAAACTCGAATGGGTTGCGTCGTATTATTACTGAGTTTAATTCTAGGCAACTACCAAAATAAAATATTTAAATTACTCGCAGGTTCAGTTTATAGTAGGTACGTACCAACAGCAGGCTGCATTATTTGTTGCGTGACTTATTATACATCTTTAAAAACTTTTTTTTTTTTTTTATTATGAGTAAAACTACCGCGGACATGGTGATCCGCGCCTTTTTTTATAGGTGTTCTTTATTTGTTGGGTATTGTTAAAATATATTTTACAATTACAAACTCCTTCATCGGACACTTAATTCTAATTATCTATCTAGATACTTAAATCTACGTGAGTTCATCCAATTTTTTTTTTTTTTTTTTTTTTTTTTTTTTTTTTTTTTTTTTTTTTTTTTTTTTAATGTTATTGTTTATATGTTATTATTATTATTAATGCTACTTTTTTTTTTTTTTTATCTTAAAAGCGAACACAAATACACAGGCTTACATATTTACGACATTTATTTAATACAATTTTTATTAGGGAGGGGGGGATAGAAAAACCACATGGCAGCTCGAATCGACCGGCCCCGATCGACGGCTTCCGTTCACGAAAATGACGTGCACACCCGCGCCGTTCACTTCAACCATATTTTAGGGAACTCAACGACCGAGTGCACCGCGCCACCGTCGGCAGGACATTTTGGTGGGTATGACAGACTCGACCTGCCACGTGGTTCCACCTGTTATCCCACATTAGTACATAAATTACATTATTACACACATTACATTTTTACATACATTTTTAAAAATTTTTTTTTTTTTTTTTTGCTACTTTGTTACATTAATATTTACTTACACTACATTATTACATTACGTTATGTTTTTTTTTTTTTTTTTTTTTTTTTTTTTTTTTTTTTTTTTTTTTTTTTTTTTTTTTTTTTTTTTTTTTTTTTTTTGGATTGGGTGTGGGTTGTGGGATTACGTTTTGTTTGGAACTTAGGTGGGACTTTGGGTGACGTTTGGATATTTGCTGCTGACCAGGGACTTCGCTAGCCCAAGCAGGGCCTCCATAACGGCTTTGTCTCGATGCTGCATGGCCGTCTTAAGGTTGTATTCGACGACCATTTTAGTCGGCGCATCCATCGCCCTCTTCGCAAAACGGCCCGTGGCGTCATCAGCGTCGTCGGTGTAATAGACGCAACTGACGGTATGTCTGGACACCGCCACTACCGCGTGGGAGATGCTGTCGTGGATCTTGAGCCTTCTGGACTTGGTGTTGATGATAATCACGCTGTCGTAGGTCAATCCCTGAGCCTCGTGTATGGTCAACAGGCGCGACCCTTCGCCGGATCCATATCCCTGGTTCGCAAGAGAAGCTTTCTCCTCCTGCGTGTGAACCAGGAACAGGGTGTTCTGGGCGTTTGCCGGTATTTGCGCTCCTGTGTAACCTTTCACCCTCAGGGAGTGAACCCGCGACAGCGATGACTTGGAGGAATATATACCGGAGTATATCTCCCTCAGTGCAAACGCTACGTCCATTGGATTGCGGTGAGTGCAGAGTAGCTCCTGGGTGATACCAGCCACCAGGTCTGGACGGGTATACCTTAATTTGAAAAGGTTCTGTCTGTCCAGAAATGGAAGCTGGTTAACGTCTCCGATAAGGACAAGCTCGCTTGCTCCAGACAACTTTACTGCCATGACTATTGCCCCAAAGTGGTTCATGAGCGCCTCGTCTACCGTGAGACGGTAGCATTTGTCTTGGCTCCTGAACCCGTTGGCTAAGATTGAGGCCATAGTGCGCACCTTGGTCTTAACTCGGTCTCCTAAACGGCCCGCGAGTTTTACCCTAAGATCTTTGGCAGCTTCGGTTGTCGTGGTGACTACAACGTCCCTGTCCCCATCAAAGTGCTTCACCACCCAGGTGGTCTTGCCGCAACCCGGGACTCCGTTCACCCACCTGATATTGGGTACCGCCCAACTTTCCTGTGATGCCGGGATATCTGAGGTCCCCAAAATAGACTGTGCCATTTCAAGGATCTTATCATCCGGCATGATTTTGGTACATTTGGCGGTAACCACTATCGGGTCGTCATTTGGCGCACTGAACTTTTGTTTGCCTGAGAGCTCCGTTGCCTCCTTGTCCAGGGTCACGAACCCACTCGTCCCACTGTAGGCTGCCATGTACGACCCCGTCATTTCCCCTTTGATGACTTGGGATGTGACATTGTCGTACACGGCTGCCCCTGCCTCCTCGAGCAGTACCCTTAACAGACCTTCTGTGCCTCTCTGGAAGGTCTGCAGGATCTTCCTGCAGACCTTCTTTAAAAACTTGATGACTAATAACTCTAAAGGTGTCTACATACCAAAGCGGACGGCTTAGTGCCGGTGGGTCAACGAGCTACTTAGTGCCGTTGGATCAGCGAGCGGCTTAGTGCCGGTGGGTCAGCGAGCGGCTTAGTGCCGGTGGGTCAGCGAGCGGCTTAGTGCCGGTGGGTCAGCGAGCGGCTTAGTGCCGGTGGGTCAGCGAGCGGCTTAGTGCCGGTGGGTCAGCGAGCGGCTTAGCGGCGGTGGGTCAGCGAGCGGCTTAGGGCCGGTGGGTCAGCGAGCGGCTTAGTGCCGGTGGGTCAGCGAGCGGCTTAGTGCCGGTGGGTCAGCGAGCGGCTTAGTGCCGGTGGGTCAGCGAGCGGCTTAGAGCCGGTGGGTCAGCGAGCGGCTTAGTGCCGGTGGGTCAGCGCGAGGCTTAGTGCCGTAGTAATAAAACTGAGTTATAGTTGTTCAACAAGTACGCCAAGAAACAATCAGTTTTATCTGTAATAAATGAATTACTTGTTTTGACAAGAATAAAGGTATGGTCTATAAGGAAATGCTCAATTTCAACGTCAACTAACTAAAATATCGACCAATGACGTAAACATCTCATTAGTTATGGACAACCATCCCTGAGTGACATCATAGTACAAGTTACATGGTTTTATTTATATTTACAAAATAATCATGATGGCTAAAAGCAGGAAATTCACGTTTTCAGGTGAAAATCATTTCAATTCATTCAATTATCGAGACCATGTTTTTTTTTTTTTTTTGTGTGGATAAGAGCTATACGACAATAGCCCATGTCTTGGTGAACAGGTGCCAATCACAGATAGATAGCGGGTCCCAGTGCACGTTAGCCATACAGGTAAACCAGAAAAAACTTGCGCTTCGGTAATTTTCGTATTTCCGAATTAGCACGAACGTCACGCCCGAGAGTAACCCTCCACAGAGGTATAGCTTCTAGGTTTTGTAATAAAGCGCTTTGTCATAGTGCAACTATCATTGCGCGTTTGTATGAAATTTTCTCTGTCGGGTTACCCACTCTGGTCTCATATCGTCATATGTCACTCAAAAGTATTAAAAAGTTTTTGGAATTGCTTACAGTGATCAATTACAAGGTGTAACTTTAATCACCATTATCCTCTAAAGAGGGTTATTGTACTCATCATTATGAACAACTTTTACAACGGGACCTAATCTAAAATCGCGAAAAAAATCAGCTGTAATCAGTCAAAATGTTGGCACCAACAGATTTTTTTTCGCGATCTCTGGTTTGGTCCCATAGTAAAAGTTGTTCATAATGATGAATACAATGACCCTTTTATGAGGATAACGGTGAATAAAATTACACCCATTATATTTTTGTAAAAAAAGATAGACGATGATTCCAGAAGCGCATACTTCTCTTTGGAAACCTGTTCTACCTAGTTCAGTATCATCACTGATGCAACCTGTTCACATCAATACAAATCTACATAAAATTGAAAAGCTTAAGAGCCCCACGAAGCATACGTAGTTCATACAAACGAAATACCAAAATAATTTGTAAATCAAACATATTCCTAAGTTAGTGTGTATTTATTCCGATTGGATTATAGAATATCTAGGTTCCCAAACATATATTTTGAAAGAACACTGATTTGAAGACGAGATATGAGGAATTTAAAATGTCTATAGAAAACTTATTTTTCTCATATTTCCTTTTTAAATCAATGTTCTTATTTAATATATATTTGGAAACCTAGATATTACGTAATCCAATCGGAATAAATACACACTACCTGTAGAATATGTTTGATTTACAAATTATTTTGGTATTTCGTTTGTATGAACTACGCATGCTCCGGGGGCCTCTTAATTATAAGGGTTCCAGGGCTCCCTTATTACACCACTTGGTCAATATTCGTAGTAGCTAGTAACTGCGTGCGAGTACATGATTATGTATTCCGTCCAGAAGGCAAACGCTTAGTGCAAATATAAGAGACGTTGCAAGTAGGTAGGGTGACCATGAATTTAGAAAACAAGACTCCTACCCAATTGATTTAGAAACTGTTAAAAGTAGCAGTGTAAATTAATTTGCCATTGTAAGCGCAGTGGTAGAGTGCTGGCTTCGGTGCTACAAGGCGTGGGCTCAATACTCAAACGAATCAAATATTTGTATATCTACAGATATTTGTTCCGTTTCTATAAACACAGCACACGATACCGGAAAAAATTATTTTATAACTGTTCATTGTGTCTGACATATCTGATATCAATGAAATAGCAAATTGCGACATAACAGTATCCGTCAAATGTTTTTTTTATGATAATTGCTCGCTCCGTAGTACATGTAGTAATAATTACAGAATGTTTTAAACTTGAGGGAGGTCAGTAATTGCTACGTTTTGCGTAAATTGCCAATTTTAACAGCAATTATGATATTGAATGTTGCTATTTTAATTACATAATTACTTGTGACAAAACACTCTCGGGAGTAATAAAACGGTTCATATTGTGCTTCATTTGTTTTTCAAGACAAAATACTGTTTTGTTAACATTCCTCGCTTCGATTGACGGAGCGATTATTTTTTATGTTGCGAGACAAGGTTTGATTGACGATAGAAGTGAAGTTGATTGATTGTCAGCAAATAACGGGTCTACAACTGTAAATATGACTTAATTCTGAAAATTCAAAGTATGAAGTTACGTACATTGTACGAGTAACGTAGCGATATCTTGTCGTATGGTCACTGGAGTCGCAGACTGTGCACTACAGCGGCCAGCGCTGACTTATCTGTAACATATACTCCGCACGTAACTGACCCCATCTCACCGTGCAATTGTAAGGATCACGCGTTTACGAGCATTCAACAATATGCTTATAAATTCTCGCCTTGCGGAGAATGTCGTGCGTGCTATTTTTATAGTCATACGCTCAATCTGATTATATTTTGTGATTTATAAAGTTGCTGGTATTTCCTAAAACTTTATATATAATAGTCCTTATTAGCCTGATCTGACAGATTGGAAATTGTTGCAAATTGATAGTATTCCCTATGTTACTAAAATGTATGTAGGAACAGTGGTGACCCCGTGGTATCGACCCTGACTTAGTGTTGTGTGTCGTGAGTTCGAACCCAGTCAGGCAAACTGTGTATTTAATTTCATCACCACTGCTTTGAAAACGATTAAGAAGAACATCGTAAGGAAACCAGCATGATCTAGAACCAAAAAATCGAACATATACATATATCCAGCAACCCACACGCGGCCCGCGTGGCGCCCTCGCTCACAGAGAAGAGGCCCGAGTTCCAGCAATATGAACATTACAGGCTTAGGTGTACCAGAGTGTCAACTGTGACAGATCAGCGTCGGCGACAATTCAGCGTCGGTGACAGATCAGCGTCGGTGATTCCTTAAACTCATTTTACTTGACAGCATTATTTTTGGATCGAAGTTCTTTACGTCTAGTAACGATAATGCGTTCACCGTCACCAGATTTTGCTCATTATTTAGTGATGTGTGGTGCAGGCGGCCCTAACAGCTCGTCATTTAGTGATGTGTGGTGCAGGCGGCCCTAACAGCTCGTCATTTAGTGATGTGTGGTGCAAGTGGCCCTAACAGCTCGTCATTTAGTGATGTGTGGTGCAAGTGGCCCTAACAGCTCGTCATTTAGTGATGTGTGGTGCAAGTGGCCCTAACAGCTCGTCATTTAGTGATGTGTGGTGCAAGTGGCCCTAACAGCTCGTCATTTAGTGATGTGTGGTGCAAGTGGCCCTAACAGCTCGTCATTTAAGAATCAGCTAGAAAATATCATAAACCTGTTTGAAAAGTTCAACTAAGCGGTTATCAAAACTCACTTTCTCCCACGCACCATGTCAAGTGATACCCATAGCGTGTAAACTGACAGAGTGCGCGTCGTCCCTGCGTCCTCTCATCTGTTACACTGACCGTGATCCGCCATGATCCGAGAATCGGACAGATTACACTAAACGGATTTTATACAAGAGGTGAGTACAGTCGACTGCACGTCCGTAGTGACTGTTTGAACTGCGAAAACCGCTCTCACTGCTTTGAAATGAAGATGCTGACCATGTGAGATTGTAAGTATATACGAGCGGTTGACTTTGGCGTTACCGTTTAACAAGGTAGGTATCATTTTCAGTAAGTTTTTTTTTTTTAACAAATGGCTGTGCATTCACTTGTCGAACAGCGGCGGAGTACCAAGCCATATTTCTAAATCAAATCATACTTTAAAATTCGCAAACACCTTGTGAGAGAGATTGATGAATATTCAGTTGAGGTTGCAAGTGTGGCACACCCACGCGACACTCATACATAAATATTAAATACACACACAGCTCAAAAGTCAGCAATCTATTTTCGGTTTATCGCTGACATTTTTCAGGATGGTACACTAGTTTCTAATCAAATAGAGCCTTTAACCATTTTCTAACCACAAAACATCTAAACTTTAAATTGGTTTGCAACATAAAACCCTTATTTCATCTGTAAATACTTTGTTTCGGAACCCTCTACCGCGACACTTAGTGTTCATCTAACAGCAGTTATTACACACATGCTACCGCGCTTCGAGCGCCAATCAATCATGAATATAGCGCGCGTAGCGTTCAACTAGTGCCGCCTCTCACGAAGTTTTATTTGCAGGTTAACGGTATATTACCAGCACACCTAAAGAAATGTTGATTTGAATATCGTGGATCGTCTCATAGTCGATAGAAGTCCGAGAAGAAGAAATATAACTTCTTAGAAGCATAAGTCAATGCAGTGTGTTGTTTTCAACAAACAAAAAGACATAACTGTCGTGACTTGACAAGAGCCTGCAATTACTTGAAGCGCCTCCCACGGCAACAGACCACGTTGTCTCCCCACAACCATGACCGGAGTTAATTTTCTGTCCAAGCTTATATTTACTTTACCTCTCCTTACACATTACATTATATGAGAAAAGCGATCTCCATACGAAATATTTCATGAACGGTCAGCAAGCGTCGTGTGTGCGGGCACTAACGCGCTTCATGTATCATTGCTCGTCAGTCACTGGCAACGTCTCATAGAGAAACCATTACAGCCGGTTTGTTCAGTGCGCTGCAATTATAACATACTTAGTACTGCTTGGAAAGCATCGAGATTTTTAAAGCTTCGTAAAGATGCAATCGTTTTTGCTGCGGCAGTACGGTTATTGTTATCTCACGTGCTCGAGCTGTTTAATACATAGTTTATAACGTAGTGAAAGCCTTCGCTAGTCAAACAGAACTGTAACTGACCAGAGTTGTGAAACCCTGTTACATTAAGAAACAATATTGCTATAGTATGAAAATATAACAACAAATCTCCTTCACTAACAATTTTGTTTAACTCGATTCAAATATAATTAGAATAAATAAGACATAGGAACAAGAAAAAAAACCCTAGAACAAAACAATCCTCTTTCTGTAATTATAAAGAAAACAAGTCACGAACTCATGATAACCAACCTAATGACTGTAGTCCAGCGCTACTGTCACAGCTTAGCTAATATGTTTACCGCCGCACCGCACCGCCAGCTCTGCTCGGGCCCACTCGGAACTACCCAGAAGTCATCGGCAATTGTTTGATTCTTTTGTGTTGCTTAAGCGAGCAATCAGTCGCATGCTTGCAACAATTAGGTAGGTCAGCGACGGCGAGGCCTCAGAGCCCCTGCAGACTACAGACTTTCTTTCTGGCTGATAGGTTGGTCGGGTTAGGCTACTAACCCGACCAACTGTTATCGTCGAGGCGATCCAGCCGAAGGCGAGGCGGACCAGGCCAGCCTACTAAACATTCGACCGGCCAGCCTACTAAACATCCGACCGGCCAGCCTACTAAACTTCCGACCGGCCAGCCTACTAAACATCCGACCGGCCGGCCTACTAAACATCCGACCGGCCGGCCTACTAAACATCCGACCGGCCGGCCTACTAAACATCCGACCGGCCGGCCTACTAAACATCCGACCGGCCAGCCTACTAAACATCCGACCGGCCAGCCTACTAAACATCCGACCGGCCAGCCTACTAAACATCCGACCGGCCGGCCTACTAAACATCCGACCGGCCGGCCTACTAAACATCCGACCGGCCGGCCTACTAAACATCCGACCGGCCGGCCTACTAAACATCCGACCGGCCGGCCTACTAAACATCCGACCGGCCAGCCTACTAAACATCCGACCGGCCGGCCTACTAAACATCCGACCGGCCAGCCTACTAAACATCCGACCGGCCAGCCTACTAAACATCCGACCGGCCAGCCTACTAAACATCCGGTAAGTGTGCGCGCTTGGAAGAGCGCCACACTGAGAGCAGTCGGCCGATAGTTCGCCGACATTTCAGTTGTTTGAAAACAATCGTGTAGCCCATCAGACTATTTTTATCGGCCGATATTGAATTGTTATAATGTGCGCATTTGCATACATTTTATACTAATTAAGGAACCGACCAAACTATCGGCCGATAGAAGGTCTCTAGTCTGCGGGGAACTAATACTTAGCCTGTGCTCTCCTATAAACTATCGGCCGATAGAACGTCTCTAGTCAAAGCCAATCTAATTATAAGACAACAGATTAAATTGAATAAACTTTTAGAAACCAAGAGTCTAGAGGTAATACTTTTTTTTTGTTTAATTAAACCTCTGATATCAAATCATGTACCAGTACATATGTGTAATTCAGATTAATTATTTATACGACTGGTACACTGCTAATCAATCAATCTGCCTAGCCTTTTCCCAACTATGTTGGGGTCGGCTTCCAGTTTAACCGGATGCAGCTGAATACTAATTTTACGTGGAGCGACTGCGTATCTGACTTCCACAACCCAGTTACTGGGTAATACGATACCCATTGGTAAGACTGGTTGTCAGACTTTCGGGCTTCTGATGACCCGTAACGACTGTCAAAGATCCACGAATGACAGCCGGGACCAACGGCTTAACGTGCTTACCGAAGCACGGAGGAGTCTCGGTATGAAAAGATGGTCACCCATCCACAGACCAACCCCGGCAAGCGTAGCTTAACCTGATGGATCGACCCGTGCGGCTGTTATTATTTAGCCACAAGCTCCTGCTAATGTCATCCTTTAATTACCTCTCCCTCTTCGCAGGCGGTCTGTCCGCAGCCTCTGATTGGTTTCGTAAAACTCGTTACTTCAGAACCGCTCCGACTCCACACAGCCATGAAATAGAATTTCAAACACACGAATCTAATAACACTTCGCAAACTTAGTACTGGGACGTATTTAGAAATGATATTAAATTTGATATCTGCATATGGAACTTGATTCGTCGAATCACGTAGCTGCTATAATGCGTCTACGGCATAGCTGCTACGAAGCGTCTACGACGTAGCTGCTACGATGCGTCTACGGCAAAGCTGCTACGGTGTGTCTACGGCGTAGCTGCTACGACGTGTCTACGGCATAGCTGCTACGATGCGTCTACAGCGTAGCTGCTACGGTGCGTCTACGGCAAAGCTGCTACAAAGTGTCTACGGCATAGCTGCTACAATGCGTCTCCGGCGTATCTGCTACAATACGTCTACGGCATAGCTGCTACGATACGTCTACGTCGTAGCGCTACAGCGTAGCAACAATCGGTTTCTTCTGGCTCTTCCCTATTTTTACGGGACTGTGGCGAAGCCCAAATGCCTCGACTGTACTGTGTAAAAACATTAACCCTGTTTTTACAGAGTACACTCGTGGAAATAATATTTCACGAAAACTACGAGGTAGCAAAGAAATCTTTTTGGGCTACTAAAGAATCTTGCACATAAAATTGTGAAAATGAAAAACACATTACCCACATCCCAGCCGCAGCCAGCTGCAGCAGTAGCTTGTGAACAGCTCCCAGTCACACAAGCAGGAACATTAACATTCAGTTCCGCGATCACTATAAACAGTATCAACATCGTCCCGGGATTGCCGGGATTCAGGAGGCTCGTTAACACTGTTTACTGACGTCACTTAGTGTCACTGAGACCAACATACACCGTGTGCTTACGAAGCGAGGCTGTTAGCCTCAGCCACTGCCACGGACGGATGGCCGTATGTAAATGAACACATAAAGTGTATCTTATAGCGCTGTGTTTGCTGTGTGCCTGTCCGTATCGAGGGTTTGTGTTAAAACACAGGGTGTATTTTTATTCATACAATAGTTTCAGTTAAAATTGGTTGATAAAAATTTGAGAAAATGTAAGTAGTTTTTTTACAGAAAATGTAATCGGTAGGTACCTACAGGCAACTTTGTCTTTTGTATATCATTTTCATATTAAGTAAGTATTTTAACAAAACTAATAAAGTCTTCTTGTCACGACAGTAAAATAACCACAAATAAATGCTCGTCCTTCAACAGTCTAACCATTCTTATCTGTCAGTAACTCGTCCCTGTGAGCTACAGAGATCAGGCTCACAGAAGGTGCGGCTATTATCGCGATAAGCCACGGCTTTGTACATGGAAGCGGCTCCCTACGTCTCGAGCTGCCGACGTACTCGAGATAATAATAACTTGTAAGTATTGTTATGTTTGCTTCCGGGAAAGAATTTTTATTGAATGTCTGGCCGCGGGCACTGACTCAACAAGCCGGTTGTGAAACCTGCTAATACATAGAAATACATACATACAACCATTTGTTTCTTTATTTATATTGAGCTGCTCCGGCTTCGTACGCATTGTACGACTTGACAAAACGTCAAGATTACTTTATTATACGTATATTATGTAAGTTTAATATGAATGCATTATACATTTAAACCTTCCGAATAAATTCTCTAAAAAATGGAGATCATTGCATTGGAACCAGTTGTGTATTTTAGAAGATCTCGGCGGTCACACTTTAGAGACAAAAAGCGAATTTGTTTTATTTTTTTTTTTACAAAAATAACACATTTTATTGCTTTATATGAAAACCAAATCTATCAGTATTATAATAATTTATGTATAACATTGTTTTTAGGGTTCTGTACCTCTAAAAGGAAAAAACGGAACGCTTATAGGATCACTCGTGTGTCTGTCTGTCTGTCCGTCAGTCACAGCCAATTTGCTCCGAATCTAATGGACCGATTAAGTTGAAATTTGGTACAAGTATGAATTTCTGTGACCTAAACACAGACGTGTAACGTAAATAAATAAATTTTGAATATGGGCAAATAAGAAAATTAAAAAAAAACGTTTTGCAAACTGTACCGTGTGACATATTACATGAAAGGGCTTGCTGTGACGGTCTCAAATATATATTTTTTATAATTTTAAAATAAAATGTTTTAAAGTTATTTAAGAAAATACACGAAAATTGACCGGAGATAAGGTCTCCGAACTTCTGAGTCAAAATTTAAAAAAAATACAGAAAATTTACAGCACATACAGAACATTTGCATTTGGATTGTATGGGAGAACATGTTTTTCAACCACAATGTTAAGTTTGTTAATTACGGAAACCTGCACTGTACGTAGTCCGACACGCGCGGCCGGTTTTTAATTAACATGGCTGTTATAATATTCATGTAGGTAACTATTCAGAACAAACATAATTTCAATAATCACGAAAGTGTAATTGTTTTAATCAGTCAATTGTAACTAATGAGACACAATTAATTTGTTTTTTAGGTTTCCGAATGAACACATATAGGATCACTTCGTTGTCCGTCGTTGTCCGTTGTTCGTTATCTCTATCTGTCAAGGCCCTTTTTGTCAGGAACACGTGGAGTTATGAAGTTGAAATTAATATCAAAAACGTAGGTCTATGGTCCCTTGGAGCTCTAAAAAAATGAGACTTATATGTCAACGCAATAAAAAAATTATGCGACATATTTTGATACTTGTGAGCAAGTTAATCAAAACCTATAGGGTACTTCCCGTTGACATAGAACCATGACATTTGGCAAGAAGCAAGCTTTCACAGCACAAGTAAAGGAAAAAGTCCGAAAATTGTTAAACTATAGTTTAATCACACAAAAAAAATGTGATCACAAAGTTTTTTCAGTTGCAGAATTGATCATGACGTATATGTATGGGCGAAGATGTTTAGTTTATTTTTGGGATAAATTAT
This sequence comes from Dicycla oo, assembly GCA_948252095.1. Lineage (NCBI taxonomy): Eukaryota > Metazoa > Arthropoda > Insecta > Lepidoptera > Noctuidae > Dicycla > Dicycla oo. The sequence goes on from OX411730.1 coordinate 27,276,601, forward strand.
TTTCAACTACCGAACCCTTGGTTGTGCGTGGTTCGACACGCACTTGACCAGTTTTTGTTCCATTACTCCCTGGAGTTACACGAGCAGACAGAAATAAAAGTATACACGTATATAAGACGGTATATTATGTTTCCTGTTGACTCATCCTGGCTTCTGTTAATTCGTTTCGTACATTTATCCGTCCAAGTCTACACGATACACATCACACATTAGCTGTCTGATTCCACTTCCTACTATAACATTTCATTACGCAGTACGTTTAACTAATTGGGAACAAAACTAATGCATATATTACACAGCGGTTACACGGCTATCGCTCCTAAGAGAGCTATTTATACAGCAATAAGGAGAACAGCATTTTGTTCATGAGACCGCTATTTATATACAAGTGGGGGCTGTAGGACTTCGGAGCTTAGAACCTACAACTTTATACAAGTTGGTTATTAGATAAAATAGATATAGTTTGTGTACTAATACTACGAGAGCATTGGCTATGTGAATAACGTTCTCAATACTGCAAGAGCATTGGCTATGTGAATAACGTTCTCAATGCGGTAATGTTATGCTGGACAAAGCCTAAAATCAAACTGTTGAAAGGGCAGTTCGTACACAGATCTATTTACCGCAATTAGTCACTGGGCTTCGGCCTTATTAACCAACTTCAAAAAATGAGGCTCTATGTTCGACCCGTATTTATGTATGTCCGCGATTTTCTTAAAAACTGATGAACCAATTTTGATGATTCTTTCTTTACCGTGATCTACATACTTTTAGGAAGGTTTAAATATATTAATTAATTTAAAAAGTAGGTAATCATTCTTAAGTACGACGTTATACGGATTTTGATGATTCTTATTTTTGTTTGACTTTGGCTTATATAATTGTATATTCAACTAAAAATGGAAAAATTAAATTACTTTAAAAAAGTAAAAACCGACTTCGAAAACCTAAAAAGAATAAAATAACTTTCATAAAATACTTTACAGCATCTGAAGTAGGTGTCTTCAATTCTTCAATACTCCTTCGCTTGGCACCGACTTCAGAATCTGTTAAGTTTTTTACCAAAGTTATTTTATTCGTTTTACGTTTTTGAAGTTGGTCTTTAGAATATTGTTTATTATCCTGTCACTCTCTCTCTCTCTCTCTCTCCTCTCTCTCTCTCTCCTCTCTCTCTCTCTATCATGGCCCATGGGAAATAATAAGAAGAAGGTAAAGTTATAGTTTTGGTGATACGGAACCCTCAGTACCTACGTAAGTCTGCCTCACACAATTGGCCGGTCTTAAAAAAGTCGGACGACGAAACTTTATTCTGAGTACGAATACCGTTACCCATAGAAAGAAAGCCGTAAAAAACTTCAGAAGCTGTTACATTTTTTATGACAATTATTTTATTCTTTTTAGGTTTTTGAAGTGAAATTTTTAACAGTTAAGTTTTCAACATTTATCTACTTTTTATGAAATAGTTGGTAAAGATCTGAAAAGCGATACTTACTTGGTTAGTTTTGGCTAGGTATTTCAATAGCGGTCGCCAACTACATTGTGTATTTGCGTAAGGACAAAGATTGTTTTATAATAGTTCGAGTAAAACCAGAGGACGGCGCGTTCAAGTAACTCGATGTATGGGATCACAACGGAGGCTGACTAATTATACAGATAATATTGTGATATATTAATAACCAGCAATACGTTATCCGGACAAGCACTAAGCAGTAAAATAATGCAAAGGTATTTACATAAAATATAGCTCTGTGTTGTGAGATGGAATGATAGCCCCGCACGAGCTACGCTTAAAGTTACAGTTAGTTAACCTTCAGATTTTGAGGATTGTGTTTGGCATAACTTTACTCCGCGTTCATTATTAAAGGAGGTCACTGCAGTGGCCTCTGGCTCAATAAACTCGCCTACTATAAAAAAAAACCGGCGAAATGCGTGTCAAACTACGCACAAAGAAGGGCTCCGTAGTTGGGATGAATTTATCCCAAGAACAAACTTAACATTGCAGTTGAAAAACATGTTCTTCCATACATTCCAACTGCAAACGTAAGTTTGTACGCACAATATTGAGAGATTTACCATGATAGTTCAAGACCATAGACTTCTTATAAGTTTTCCTGTAATCTATAGGAATAGAACTATTGTCTTTTTTTTTTCAAAAGTTTAGGCTCAGTAGTTTCGGAGATAAGGTGGGGAATGGTCAATTTTCGTATATTTTTTTAAATAACTTAAAAATCATTTATTTTAAAATTATAAAAAAATATATATTTGCCCCCCAAATGTGACCTTCATATTTAAAGTTCATTTATTTACGTTACACGTCCGTGTTTAAGTTACAGAAATTCATAAGTGTACCAAATTTCAACTCAATCGGTCCATTAGATTCGGAGCAAATTGGCTAATTTGCTCACACGACACACGAGTGAGGGTGAAAGGTTCCGTTTTTTGCCTTTTGAGGTACGGAACCCTAAAAATGAAGAAATAGGGGGCCGTAAAAGTTGTCAGTTTTAGAACATTTTTGTACGAGCTCTATCGCAACAACTAAACTAGTTAGGAATTTGAAACGTCTGTATATCATGTACCATATACTGAAATCACCGATTCATAAGGTATTTTGTTTAATTATGGGCGATTTTCTGCAACTGCAAAAAATAACTTTGTAATTCACAGTATAATTATGAAGTACAAAGTTATCTTGGCGATTGTTAAAATTGAATATGAAACATATTCTTCGTTTAGTATTTTCATTTACCTGAACTAAGAAAAAATTACGAAGTATGGAACCTTTGGTGCACGAGTCCGATTCGCACTTAGCTGGTTTTTTTATGTTTTATTAGTTCAAGTTTGCATAACTTAAACTATTTATTCAGTTTATGCATACATAAGTTACAAAATGTCTTCCACTGCGGCTGGTCTTCACCGTAAAGTAAACATCGCGATACCCGTTTATGTATACATACCCGCTATAGCGGGTGACGGGAAATGAAATCATTTCGGTGGAAGTCAACTGTTACTGGCGAGGACCGACAGACAGGAAATTTGTGGCCAGTTTGCAGCGTGACGTCATATATAGTAAGTTTCTTGAAGATGTTTTAACTTGTCTGAAGTTTGTGGCTCTACAACAATCACTATCAATGCACGGTATCAATCAATATTTAGCAATTTAGCTGTACCAACATTCTGTAAATAATAGGTTGGGGAAAAAGTTTCTTCGCATTTTTTAAGAAAATTCAAAACATTTTTTAATATAGTTTATTTACATTTAACTAAAGTATGTAGGTACCATTTTGTTCGATAACTTTTTGCCATCTTGTAGGTAGGGACATGATCTCATTGCTATAGAAATTTTAGGACTTCTGGTCAAAATACCGCGACAAGTGGTTTTGGTCTCTCGTGATGTTAACCTGACACTGCCTAAAGAATTCTGAAGAGACCGAAACAGGTGGAAATCTGAAGGTGCAAGGTCAGGACTATACGGCGGATGCATTAACACCTCCCAGCCAAACTCTCTTAATTTTTACTGAGTGGCTAAAGATGTGTGAGGTCTAGCGTTATCATGATGAAAAACCACACCCCTTCTGTTGATTAATTCCGGCCGCTATCTCTCAACTTCTTGCTTTAATCTCATCAGTTGTTCGCAGTAGAGTTCAGAATCGATGGTCCTGCCTGGTGGTAACAGCTCATAATGAATAATGCCCTTCCAATCCCACCACACACACAGCATCACCTTGTTGCGAGTTAACCCGGGTTTTGCCACAGTCTGTGAAGCCTGACCGGCCTTTGACCACGACCTTTTTCGCTGACTTTTTCCGATGTTACTATTGACCTTATCGTCGGATTTGATTGATGTTTGAAATCGATAATTTGATCTTTACATTCCATGTATACGTATCAACCGCTCTGCCTCACTTAGCCTATCACTTCAGAAGACCTACATTATCCGAGCAATCTGCTCGAGCGGAGACTAAAACCAACACGTTTCAAGATCAAAGCATTCCAATGTATACGGGAATTGATCGCGAGTTGTCCAAACTTAGAGCAAGTTGTTAGAAAGTCTTTGATGTTGGGTGTAACTGTGTTATGCTGTGAGTTTTATAAGGAATGGCTCGTCTAGTAAAAGTAATGTGTGATTGCTGTGTTCAGGTTCGGCAACTTCTTTGACGAATGTAGTTTAAACCCTTTCGAATAGAAAAAAGGACATCGTCGGAAATGGCCCTAGGACCAAGATCATCTGACGTACAGACCTAATAGTTATAAATATATTTTAGTATACTTATTGCGAATATCTGTATGAAACGGACATTCTGCGTTCCATAAAGAACCATTAAAAGAGCTGTAACGAATACTAACATCACATCAAAAATGCCGCCAGCCGCTACCCGAGTAGCGGAACATCATGCGGTTCGCGGCAGAGGTGTTCTAAAACCCTCAACCTTTTTCGCTCTACGGTATGACCCTTCTGTAGTGACTTGTGCGACGTACCATATACCTCAGGTGCGAAAAGAATTCAACCAAATAACCGATTTTCATATCCTAATCCATCCATCCTTAATAATTTATGATCTTTTTCGATACAATGATTAAATAAAAAAACACAAACAACAAAATATACAACAATATTTCAAATAAAAAAAATGCTGGGTACTGAACGGTATCGATTTTGTTTCAAATATATCGATACAGATCTAATGTATGCGCATCCCTAATCTTGTCATGTCATGTCAGTCAACTCAAATGTTAAGTTTCTGCGCGCATTTCGTTCGCGCAGAAATAACATTAGTGCATCACAGGCATAAAACTGACCAATCAGTGAAACTGACTAATCAACTGATTGAGGGAAACTGACTGTGATACTCATAATAGCATGTACGCTACGGCCGAAATATCTTAGCGAGCCCGAACTTCGCGCTGAAGGCTGGAACCAAATGGTGCCATGAGGCGAGTGTGAGTGAGAGAACATGCGCGAAAGTTCGTAGTGCCTATGTTCAGACTCGCCAAGATATTCCGGTTGTAGTGTATTTCTAAATCTTGAAAGGATTATTTCTTACTAAACATAACCTCACAGTATTTGTTTTCTTTTAAAATAAATGCTTTTTGAATGTTGCCCGTCACTAAACGTTGTCTTCATATACATGTAATTTAGAACACGCAAAGTAATTTTCCTTCGTTGTTGGCCCTGGGGCGAAAGATTAAAAACGTTTATACACCATATAACAAGTTAAATTTAAAATTACAAAAAAACCCCCAACACAAATTTACCCTCATTTCTTTTTGCTACTCCAACATCAGACCGTGATTACTATCTATCTATAACCTACTCATTGAGACCATTCCAATGAGCCCAAACACGATACCTCTGCTGTAAGTTGGTGAGGAAGTTGGGTACCCTGCAAATTCCAGGTGATGCTGCAGCTTCAGCTCAAGGTTACTATGTTATTCTAATTCTATTCTAAAAAAATAACACCTCCTTCGTTTTCCGTCAGGGGTTAAAAACAAATTAATGTGGGACTCGTGGTTAAATAATAACAGCCGCACAGGTCGATCGAAGGTTAAGGTACGATTGTCGAGGTCGGTTCGTGGATGGGTGACCATCCATTACATATCGAGACCCTTCCGTTTCTCGGAAGCTGTTGGTCCCGGCTGTCATTCGTACATCTTTGACAGTCGTTACGGGTCATCAGAAGCTCGAAAGCCTGACAATTAGTCTTACCAAAGGTTATCGTGTTACGCAGTAACTGGGTTGTGGAAGTCAGCTTGGCCGTCACTTTATGTGAAATACTGGTATTCAGCTGCATCCAGTTAGACTGAAAGCCGAAAAAGAGAATGGGCATTTTGGGCGGTCGGCGGCCAGTTATGAAATTAGTGTCAAATGAAAGTACTGTTAATTAGGAATAACTTTTACTATGGGCGTTACGTTGTGTTTCATTTAGAAAAAAATATATTTAAATATCAATAGAATGTAATTGTATAGAGCAATGTTGCATAATTATTATATTATTAGTGTGTTTAATGCTTTATTTTAACTTCAAAACGTCTCGTGACACGTTATTTTTACCATCAACACAACAAAACCCACCAGTTCGACTCAACTACCTGCTCACGCGGAGGATCAATCAGCTTTGAGCAAGAACAAAGCCACCGACGCGACGGCGGCGCGCTCGCTTCTTCGGCGCAGTCTTTCGGTTACGCTTGTGCCGTTGTGTACAGTGCGATTGTTCATCGATTTAGCTTGTGCTTCTATAAACCTTTTGAACCCTGCTTGCATACTGGACTTTGTTTACACTAACCTGATCACTTGGCTTACGTTTTTGGACTCGATTAAAGACCGCGGTAATATATTATAAGTAATATATAAGTTTGAATCTTGAATCGACCAAACCACCCGGCAGACAATGGTGTTCGTAATAATATAAACAGACAAAGAGCAACGTTCCAAAGCATCACCGGTGATCAGCCTATTTTTGACGATTTCCCAAATCTTACAAAGGATGATCTTATTCTGTTTGCTCTCGGTACATACCACGTCAAGCTAGCCCGCAGTTATTATGCTGAGCACCTAGTACAGGGCTTGTATAATATTGACGTGTACCGAGAGCAGCAAATAAGGGGTCTTAGCGACTACATTGCAGAGCAATACGTTTGGTTATTACGTGTCCGAATACAGTCTAGACATGTAAGGTCTAGGATTTACTTTTCATATATTGTTATTGACCGACAAATGAACGGACGAGAAGCTATCACTCATTATTATTGTTCATGTCTGAGTGGAAGGCGCACGGTTGGATGCTGCACACATGTTATGTGTGTGGTGTGGTATTTAGGCTGAGCAAGAAATCAAACCGAGATGATTCGGTTATCAGCAGCGGAAAATAAGTGCGATTATAGAGCATGATGAGTAGGCACTATTATTATAGATAGGCTGATGCCCCCAGCTTAGCTCGCGTAGTTTGTCGATATAAGTATCCTATCTCCTTCCCTCTGGCTGTCTGTGAAAAATATCAGATTAATCGGTTGTTTCGTATACATTGTATAGTAATTACATCGTTTGTAACATGTATTATAAGTAGTATGGTAATTTTCATACTAATAATTTAATATATGGATTATAATGTAATAAATATCTTTGAGCCTATCTAGAATTGTTATTTAACTTTCCTTTTCTATTTTGGCATAATCCATAATACTAAATAAAACTATAAATCAGAAACAAAAATGTATTTTATCCGTTTTAGAAGTACACTACAGTGATAACATTTCTACATAGTAATTGTAGGACTAAACCATATCAATAAACAACAAAATCATTCTTGGCCGCGGACCGCCCACGCTCCATACAAAATTGCCCATCCTCCTTTACATTAAATGATAAATAAATGATAAATGATAAATGATTTTATTTCTGTAAGTAGGTTTGTACAAACACTTTTACAAGTCAATATTTTTTTTTAAACTAGATGAGGTCGGCGTTTCCTATCTGACTACTCTGAGAAGAAAGGCCGAAACAAACTCAGAGGTCACAGTCTCTTATAAAGTCCAGACATAATCTTGGTCACTTCATGTGAAGACCATGTAGATTGGTGTCTGAAATAGTCTTTTGAGGAAAGAACCACACAGATTGAGAGGACCTGTCCAGTCAGTGCACGCATTTGTCAGTAATCGCGCAGCTCAACTCAGAACTTAAGGAGCTCAACGATTCGACGAACAATACCAAAGAAAGGACATTGGGGTAGGCCGCATAGATTACTCAAACTGCCAGACCATGATTAAAAATAACTGAGAGAAAAAATAAAACAAACAAAAAAAAAATAGCAATGACCTACATAGTCTTCACATTCACAATAAAGTAAAATAATATAATACTTACAAAGTAAATATTAATGTCAACATTCAGTATGCAAAAATAAAAATAATATAAAATAAAATTGGAGCAGTTCAATCCCAAGCCTTTTTGTCCTCAGTATAATCTTTAACGGTATAAAAAGCTTTCTGACACAACTTGCGTTTAATGAATGATTTGAATTTATTAAGACTCAGATCTTGAACGTGGCTTGGAAGTTTATTATAAAAGCGTATACATTGACACCTGAATGACCCACCTATTTTCTTGAGCCTTGTTGGAGGTACAACAAATTTGTGTTTGTTCCTAGTATTTATATTGTGGATATCACTGTATTTTTTAAACAATTTAATGTTTTTATGGGCATATAAAAGATTTTCAAAAATGTACTGAGAAGGCAAAGTCAGTATATTAATCTCCTTAAATTTCTCTCTGAGAGATTGTCTCGGACTTAATTTATAAATGCATCGCACAGCTCTTTTCTGCAAAACAAAGATAGTCTGAATGTCGGCTGCATTTCCCCACAACAGAATACCGTACGACATTATACTATGAAAATAGCTAAAGTACACTAAACGGGCTGTCTCTGTGTTGGTTAAATTACGAATTTTCCTAACAGCGTATGCTGCGGAGCTTAGCTTTTTTGACAATTTATCTATATGTGGGCCCCACTGAAGCTTAGCATCCAAAGTTAAGCCCAAGAATACTGTGCTATCTTCAGGATTCAACTCTTCGCCCTTTATCAACACGTTAGTTTTCACCTGCCTAACGTGAGGTAGTGTAAACTTAATGAATTTGGTTTTTTTTTCATTAAGGAGTAAATTATTAACACTGAACCAGTGAACTACTTTTGAGATCGCTCTGTTTACATCGTCAGTAACCAGCTGCTGACGTTTAAGTTTAAACAAAAGTGAAGTATCATCCGCAAACAAAACTATATCATGATTATCCTTAATAAGGTAGGGCAAATCGTTAATATAAATAAGAAATAAGAAAGGACCAAGAATCGAGCCCTGTGGGACCCCCATTGTTACTATAGATCCGGGCGATCTTTTTCCATTAACGTCAACGCTCTGAATCCTATTACTCAAGTATGAAGTAAGAAGATCCAGAGCGGTGTTCCGGATCCCGTAATGGCGGAGTTTCCTGATTAACGTTTCATGAAGAACGCAATCGAATGCCTTGGACAAATCACAAAAGATGCCCAAGGCATCGCATTTGTCTTCCCATGCATTATAAATATGTCCTAAAAGTTCAACACACATTAGTTGAACGTAAAACCGAACTGCTTGTTATGTAATAATTTATGTTTATTAAAAAATCTTTGCAATTGGTATAAAATTAATTTCTCAAAAATTTTACTAAACGTAGGTAGTACTGAAATAGGTCTATAATTTGTGGGGTCTGATGTACTACCTGATTTAAATTAAAAAAGTAAAAATCGACTTCAAAAACCCAAAACGAATAAAATAACTTTCATAAATAACTTAACAGCTTCTGAAGTCGGTGCCAAGCTAAAGTGCATTGACATTGAAGAATTGAAGACACCGACTTCAGAAGCCGTTAAGACTTTTATGAAAGTTATTTTATTCGTTTTAGGTTTTTGAAGTCGGTTTTTACTTTTTTAAAGTAAATTTATTTCTTTTATTTTTAGTTTAATATACTAATAACTAACTAACTACTTTAATTACATAAGCCCAAGACGAACGAAAAGAAGAATCATCAAAATCCGCTTAGAAATGCCGGAGATACAGTACATTTATGTATATAACTACGTACGTAAGTTTAATTACCTAATGTGTTATATTATATACTTAAACCTTCCTGAAAGTATGTAGATCACGCTAGAGAATCATCAAAATTGTTTCATTCGTTTTTGATAAAATCACGGACATATAAACATTACATACGAGGCGAATAGAGAACCTCCTTTTTTGAAGTCGGTTAAAAAAGACTAGGCAGATTAATTGATGAAAACAGATTAATGTAAAATCGGGCTTTGTGTTTATATTATATATTATAATAGTATACTAGCTGACCCGACAGACGTCCTCTCCAACATTGATGTATGAGACAATTTATTTTCTTCATATTTTTTTTTTCGTGTATTTTTCTAATGTTTTAATAGTTATTTTGCTATTCGGGACAGAGACAAGTACAACAACAAATAAAAAACTATGAAAATCGGTCCAGCCGTTCTCAAAGTTATAAGTGTTCGAACAAACCCGACTTTGTTTTATACATATAATATAGATTTCTGTCCTGGTCTCCGCTACTCACATACAAACATTGGCTTTACCTAATAATATTATTACTGCTCATATGTTCTGCTTTCAATTACTTTGTCATCAAAATCAGCCTCCATAAAAATGCTTCCCGACAGGGGTTCACAACCTACGGGCCATGTTACTATGATTAATTTATTATTCCCTATGAAACTATTAGATTCTCCCAAACTGCCGCAGGGCTCGTTCGGGAAACATTATGAAAGGAAATGTATTATGTATGGAAACTTCGTTATTGGGACTCATTTGTAAGTACGGAATGTATTTAATGTTATCTATGTTCGGGACTCCACCTTCCGGAAAAGTTTTTTATTTCGGGAGGAAAAGTAACCTATTTGCTATTGGCTGACTATTACTGTGTCTATTACTTAATGTCGTTGTATGAATACAGAATTACTGTTTAGTTAAGTTTATAAACTGGTGCTCAATTCAACAGGCTTCTTTTGCATAATATAATTGAAAACTTTTTCAAAGTAGGTAATGTAGCAAGGATGCTACTAATGGATGATGGGTAAATTTATAGCCGATTATCAGCCACTGATCAGGAGATAAGTGGCTGATAATCGGCTATAACTTACCCCAATAAACAGAACATTAAATAAAAATGCAAGTATAATAGGGATGATGACAAAAAAATGATTTTTGTCCGTCATGTAGATTATTAAAATATATTGGACACGTATTTTTTCTTTTTCTACGTAATCAAAAGATTACGGCGATATATTGAGTTAAAATGTGGCATGACGTCACGTCTTGGTAGATTTTATACGTAGAAGTGACGTAGCGAGCCCCTACTCCCGAATTTTAATGCGAGTTATCTAAGTCATTTTTTATTAATATGATAAAGCAAAAAATACGTGTCTAATATTTTTTTATTATCTGACTGACGGACTAAATAGAATTTCTTTTTTTTTTTACCCAGGCATCATCCCTATTCTGAAGAAAAAAAAAAAAACAAGCGCTAAATCTGCAAGGAAACATTCTAACACAAATGACGTTAATCAGTTGCTCTTCCCCTGTCAAGCTGCGGCGACACCGGCAGGGGTGGTCGACCTTGTGATTAGTATCGCAGCGACTGATCGAGTCGTCAGCTGTCACTGCGGCCCACACGGAGAATACAACATTGTTTTGTAATCATTGAGTTTGGCGTTCATTTTGAAATACGGGTCTAATTGAGAAACTGTAGGACCCGTACACGAATTCGTTGAGATTAGTATACAATTATAATAATTGAGTAAGATCAGATACATAGAATTTCGTAGCAGTAATAATAATAATAATAATAATATCCTGGGACATTTCACACACGGTCATCTGATCCCAAACTAAGCAAAGCTTGTACTATGGAATCCAGATAACTGATATACTACATACACTATTTTTTTTTTGTAAATACATACTTATATAGTAAATAACACCCAGACTCAGAACAAACAGACATGTTCATGCACACAAATGTTTGTCCTGGATGGGAATCGAACCCACGACCTGCAACATGATAGGCGGTATCTTAACCAACCACGCCAGCTGGCCTATCAAACCCTATATGCTTGTACAACCTCTTTGAATAACTCTACATACGTTGAATGACTTTTCAAATTGTTCTTTCTGGTTATTAATAGCTGTAGGTGCAAATTATTAATTAAATATTCAACGTTCAATGTATTGTTCAAAGTAAAATTTGAAACTTTCTTGTTAATATTTAAATTACTCCTTTGATGAAATTCAGTCAAATATTAAAGTTAGTAAAGTGGGTTGAACTCAAAGACTAGCAATCAACGAGAATGGTTCACTTGTTACTAACTACATTATTGTGTACGCGGGAGTTTGTCAGCAAATAAGTATTATTGGTTTACCTAGAATAGGATGATTGATCGGACATGTTACGTTATCTCGTGCTTTCTTTGTAAAAGAAGTCTAATATAGAAGTGCAACTGACTGTGAATGGCATTGTTGTATAACGTAATATCATTTTTGAATTTTTAAATAGCGGAGGCCATGTGTATCGTGTAGGTATGTATTGTAGAAAATTGATCCTAAAAGACAGTTTTGTTTTCTGGAAGTGGAAAATGATGAAAATGAGAAAGTCGAAAAGTTTTTATTTATTTTCCTCTTTATTGCACACCAAGTAATTACAATTAATGATTAATTTCTCTTTTCAAGATATTTTTAGAAACAAAATTAAATGATTGTGTATAAGGTACCTAATTAATCATAGTTGCCCATTGGTTATCCTAATATTATAAATGCGAAAGTAAGTTTATTTATTACCTTTTCACGCCTAAACCACTGAACCGATCATCCTGATATTTTGCATATACGTTATCAGGCGTGTCTGTACGCCTGATAACGTATGGGGAAACGAACATGGGGTACCTTTTGACCCAAAAAAAGTACTGTTTCCGAGGAAAACAACACTAACGTTCTTATGATATGATAGATGGCGCCACGTGTCTTTCGAGTCATGATAGATTTATATTATTAAACACACTACTTAAGTTTCCAAACTTAAGTAGTGTGTTATGAGTCTTTTTTAATTTAAGTACCTATTAATACATTTTGTGAGTTTAGAGTGTCGATGCGAAAATGTTTTGTAAGGGGCTGACGCCGCAGATTGTTGTTATAGTGCGACGCGGGGCTGCTCGACTTGGGCAGTTAGCCTCACGCCGCGGACTAAGTAGCTCTTGTAGCGAGTTCATTCAATAAACGTCTTAAAGGTTCCGTGAACATTAAGAGTTGTCATTTATCTCCACCACCTGTAGGGGCGTAGGTCTAACTCACAGTTTGTTTGTTTGTTGATTACGCTTTCACGCTAAAACGGCTGAACGGATTTGGATGAAATTTGGCACTTGGGTAGACCATGACCTGGAAAAGGACGCAGGCTACTATTCATCCTGGATCGCAGACGAAGTCGCGGGCAACATTTAGTATCAAAATATGAGTAACAACGATTTCTAACATTTTCAAGTATCCGTTAGGTAGGTATATCTCGTAGCTAGTTCTCTACATATATACGATACAACACATGATTATTCAACACAGATAACTCAACCATCTCAATGTTAATAAAGAAGGAACACATACTTTGTATGTAAATAGAGGAACAGAGGCAGCGGCGGAGTGCCGCGGAGGGTTCACACGACACATATGAGTATGTTAAGCAGGACACAGGCGAATAATATGATGACGTAGTATGGGGCGCAGGGATCAAGTTGACCTGTCAACATTTGACATACGAATAAGTAGTAGTATTAGAGATCAACAAAAAAAAAACAAAGTCTTCTCGCTGTTAGAGGGTAAGAAGGGAAAGAAGGGTTCGTTATAGTAGGTAGAATGCAAAGTGTGCGTGACATGACATTCTGCCTGATTTTAATAAAAACTCATGACCAGTCGTTCTTCATAAGACGTACGCAGACATCAGTCAGCTAACAGACAATGGTAACTTAATACAACAGTTACAAATCTCGACGCGATCCACGCGCGGCTAGCAACAGCTCGCACGAACAATCACAAATATGTTTATATAACAATTCGTCGCGGTATGGTACCTTATGTCCGTTCCAAGCTACCTGACCGCTGACGTAAATGTTTTCAAACCCTGTTCAGGTTAACACCCAACGCAAACACACACTAAAAAGAATTAGTAACACATCCAAACTCCATTTATTTGTAACATTAGACAAGTTAAAAGTTAAATTAAAAAAAAACCCCTACACCAATTTTACCCTCATTTTTTTTGCTACTCCATCATCAGACTCTGATTGCCATCTATCTATACGTATAACCTATTCATTGAGACCATTCCAATGAGCCCAAAGACGATACCTCTGCTGTAAGTTGGTGAGGAAGTTGGGTATCCTGCAAGTTCCAGTTAATGCTGCAGCATCAGTTCAGGGTTACTATATTATTCTAATATCATTGAAGTAACAGAATACCTTATTGCAACTCTATCAGACCTGTGGAAGAAGCTCACATCCATTCATCAACTAGAAAAGAGCGGATGACCTTGAAATGGCTGAACTGATTTCGATAAAACATATCTAAGAACCATCGCTAAAAAACCTGCTTTCATATAAAAAAAACCGCGTCTAAATCGGTTCACCTGTTTAAGGCCTGGGTTCACCACAAACCACCGGTTAGGTATTTAAACAGTTGTATGTCAAATTTGAAAGAAAGTTTGCATAAACCAACTGTTTAAATACCTAACCGGCGGTTTGAATGTTGGTGAACACATCCCTAAGGATTCTCTATTGTGTCACCTAACTTTTTTATCCATAATTTAATCATCATTTGTCCGAAAGATAACTTACCCGAACTTAATATCACATAATATCACATGCCATAAAATTTAAATCCCTAAGTATAATATGTCCTAAATCCGTTTGTCATAAATATTACAATCAATAATATACAAAAGCATAAAACCGTTTTCAATACAAGTTATGTCCTAAATTGAAATTACAAAAAGCATGCAACATGCAGCAGGCATGGTTTCTGTCGGGGCTCCGGCGCTGCGGGGCTCCGGCGGTAACACGCAAGTTTATCGTCGCAGATCAGTTTATCGCTCACCACCGCAGCTTCGGCTAAGCCGGCCAGCCTCAGCCGCGGCGGCGAGAGTTACAAACACCTGCTCCTCAACTCGTGGGCCGCCTCGCTCCTCCGTGCCTACGCGATTTTAACTTACACTCTAGGGGTAGAGCAGACAAGACTGCGTGGAGTCGGATTTACAGCGATTCGATTCTATCACTAAAACCTAACTTTTAGCAAATGTTTTAGGACTAAAAAAATGATTATAAATGAACATTCGGAATAATACACCCTATTTAAGACAATACTTAGGACATATGACTTTAGGTCATATAAAATTAGGAGATTCAATTATTATAGTAGTCGATAGTATGACAGAATACTTTTAGAACTAAAGATAATTATGTTAAACAAAATTTCGGGATTTTGAACATTATGGTTACTGAAGTTTATAGCAAACGTGTTATGGATAATGATTTTCGGACAAACAAGGAGAAGAAAGGGAGTACCATCCCTAAGTGCTGCGGTGCCACAGACAGACACACACACACACACACATTGCGGTTAAACTTATAGCACCCCTCTTTTTGCGACGGGCGTAAAAAAATAACCGCAAAATAACAACAGTACTTGTGTAATATTGTTGAAATTACTCCTCTTTACAGTTATTTTTTTAATATAATTAATGGTAAATAGATTACACTGCTTTGTATTTATCGTCAAATAACGGAGTTTATTATACCTTTATATGTAAGAACGAACGGGTGACAATGTTATTTGTCTAATGTTATAGTAAATTAAGTATCAACTTTATAATCTTAACAATTCTTCCATTAATTATTGTTTAAATAACATTATTAAGTTGTAATTGAAAATACACAGGTACGTTTTCTGATCCAAATTACATTTTCAGATTTTTGGAAACAGACTATTTTTATTTATTTAAGCACACAAACATACAGAGGCGGATTTAATGCCATACGGTTTTTTTACCAGTCAGGCTTTGAGCGATGCAGATACAAATAGTGGTATGCAATAGCGAGAATTGAGGAATAAAATATTTAATTAAAAATAGCTACATATAAAAAAATGTGTTTTAATTCATAGCTTTATGTCCTCTAGAGGGCGCTATATTCTATTGTGACGCCTATAACCAGCAGACGATGAAGACGCTTCCCACGATAAATCCTCATTTGTCAAATTATCATAAGGAGTTAAGAAGTTATGAGGGAACAGATGAGCCAACATACATACATACTGACCAAATTATAACCCTCCCTTTTGCTTCACCGTAGTCGGGTAAAAAACTATAATATTATACACGAGTTACAGTTATTAACAATGAGGTCGTATTTTTAAAATTTTCTAACTACGTGGCAAAATAAAATAAAACAATGAAATTACAATAGATGTTCAAAATTCCTTCCTCTTTCTCTCAAACACAACTGGCATCGCCGAATGAAATTTGGTATTATTCGTCTAAATGCACGGGAATTATGTTTTATGTATAAGGTTGCAGATGTGATTTTCTGACGGAGTTGTTCCTCGGTTCCGCTCTCTGTCTCGTACACCATCTCTTTGTAATAACCCCATAGAAAGAAATCTATGGGGTTCATGTCAGGGGAACGTGCTGGCCATCTAATGTGCCCCCCTCTTCCGATCCAACGACTAAGGAAAGTTAAGTCTAGATGGTCTCTTACGACTCTTGCGTAATGTGGGGAGCGCCGTCTTGCTGCAAACACATGTCTCGACGGGTTTCAAGTGATACTTCCCCAAGTAAACCATTTAGGTCATTCTGTAGAAATCTCAAGTATGAGGGGCCATCGAGTCTAGCAGGTAACTCATGAGGACCTATTAGCTGTCCTTCTACTATTCCAGGCCACATGTTTACTCGGAACTGATGCTGGAAATGGTCACTTCGTACAATGTGTGAGTTAATGCGCGCATAAAAATGCAGATTATGCATGTTAAATATCCCCACCCTTCGGAAACTTGTTTCATCGCTCCATAAAATTTTCTTTAAAAATTTTGAATCTTCACAATGGTGACGTAACATTTCCCGACAAAAAGCCCTTCTCGGGCCATGATCACTCGGTAAAAGGGCTTGCACACGTTGAAAGTGAAAGGGATGAATTATGTGTCGTCTCACAGTACGATGTACCACAGATCTCGGAATCCCTGACATTCTTGACATGCGACGAATACTTGTCATTGGATTCTCACGTAGCATCTGAAGCACCACATCATCGACTCCAAGGTCTGGAACGCTACGTCGACCTTCCCGAGCTCCTGGATTTCTACCATCTGCGTAAGCAGAGTGTACACGTTGGAATACTCGGTAATCCGGATAGCGGTCCCGATTAAGATATCGCTCTCGATACACTCTTGCAGCTTGGCGTGCATTTCCATCACAAAATCCGTAAATGAAATGCATATCTGCATATTCATGGCTGTTGTACGTAACCATACTCAAGTCCAAGTTACACATTCCAAATAACGTTAAAGAATAATTATAGATGAACACCGAATTAAGTACGTGCGCAGTCACAAGCTGGTAGCGAGTTACTAAAACATCTACCTGAGTGCGACCGTGCGCCGGCGCTGGTTCTTTTGTTTCCCTTCCCCCGCACATTCCTAGCACCTCGTTGGAATACAATGCCCCTCGCACTTCCTCTTTCACCTCACCGCGCTCGCCCCGTCGCCATACATATTGTACCAGAGCGCCGATATGACGTCATTGACAGCAGGTGCACGGTTTTTTCCGGGTTGTAGCTAGGGCAAATAACATGACTCATGAGATAACAAAAAGTTAACCGAAATTATTTTTATTTTTTATTTAAACCTAAACCACATCAAACAGTTAGTGTTCAGATAGGTAAGAAATGACTAGGGACTGAAATTAAATCGTTAGTTAAGCTGAAAAAAAATTAAAATTTTAAACCTAGAAAATTGTAAAAATACGACCTCCTTGTTAATAAAAATCTCTAACTTTTAAGCTATAAAGAATATTCCAGTGATTCATACCTCCAAAGAATCTTTATGACTTGGACCAGTTTTTGTAATACGTGGTCAACTTTCGCTAGTGTAACTTTTTCCCATAAAAATCGCTCGAAAATTGAGTAAAACTTCTGCCAGACCGAAGACTTTGCAGTAACTGTTTTTTTTTTTAATATTGAACACATGTTTTCTAGATGCGTATAAAGGCCCACTTTTCTACAACGTTTTGAAAAAAAAAATTGCCCTGATAGTTTTTTTTATGATTTTTTTCATTGAGCATTATTTGAAGTGATTGAAAAAAACAAAAATTGGTCATAACTTTTGAACCGTAAAAAATTGTACCAATATTTAAGTTTAAAAGTTTGGAAATGATATTGCCTACACTCCTATTCGATTCATTCATGATCCATACTTCCAGGGACACCCTGTATACTCGTTTAGATAGATACTATTTTGTAGACCATTCGGCGCCGCATCTAATATTAAAGAACTTGCGCGATAAACTAAAGTTGAACGCAGACACAATGCTTCAGACCGGTGACACAACAAGAATTAAGTTTGTGTCGTTGTTGGCGATTGATTCAGGTGAACTAATAAATAACTGTGATTAGCTTTCGCTTCCGCTACACCTTGCTTGATCTCTTCCGTTCATTTCAAAGACTAATAATTATGTACGTTTTAATGAGTTCTCTTTGTTTTAAATAGACTTTTAAAACATAAATTTGAGGAGCTCGTGGCTAAGTAATAACAGCCGCACGGGTCGATCCATCAGGTTAAGCTACGCTTGTCGTGGTTGGTCTGTGGATGGGTGACCATCTTTTCATCTTTTCTCCGTGCCTCGGAAAGCACGTTAAGCCGTTGGTCCCGGCTGTCATTCGTGGATCTTTGACAGTCGTTACGGGTTGTCAGAATCCCGAAAATCTGACAACCAGTCATCTGATCCCAAACTAAGCAAAGCTTGTACTATGAGAACCAGATAACTGATATACTAAATACATTACTTTTTTGTTGTAAATACATACTTATATAGATAATTACGCCCAGACTCAAAACAAAGAGACAAAGAGTTCACACAAATGTTGGTCCTGGATGGGAATCGAACCCACGACCTGCGGCATGATAGGTGGTATCTAAACTAACCACGCCAACTGGCCTGAATTGTACAAAGTAGGTAAGAGATCTTTTCAGCCAAGTATTGTACGAGTGTCCACAGGTCGGCGCGCGTCGCGTCAGTCCACCGCCGCAGACAAAATGTACAGGTACTTTCATTTTATCGGGTTCTCACTTGCGGAACATCCTCTTACCACCCCCGTGTATCCCCCAGCTTCACCCCCTAACTCCCCGCGAACCAAACGCTTTTGGTATTATATGTATTGTGGAGATATTTATTTATTTATTTATTCATCAAACAATTTTCATTGTGTTCGAATTTTACAAAATAATACATTTCAAATCTAAGCAACAAAAAAAATAAATATATATAAAGCAAACAAAAATATATTAAAAAAATATCATATTACTATGTCCTCAATCAAAAACTGTTTACATGTTAAACTATAAAAAGCACAAAGACAACCCCTATAATAAAATGTCAATTAAATGAAAACTAAATAGAAATTACAAGCAATTTAAATCAATCACAAGCAAATTAAATGTGAATCAAAAAATGTCAATTAAATCAAATATTAATTAAAATAAATGTCAACTAAATCAAATGTCAATACCATATCAATAATTCATACTCAATTTATCTGGAATCATTCAACATCAAATCGGATACAGAATATAAACATTTTTCTAATAGGAAGGCTTTCAGTTTCGCCTTAAATAAGTTTCTGTTATATACTAAAGTTTTTAAATCAGTAGGTAGCTTATTATATAACTCTACTGCTTGGTAACGTGAACAATGCTTTACTATGTTTAATTTAGGCACCATTATATTTTTAATAACTTTCCTTCGCGTGCTCTCTCTCAGCTCTCTATCTTTTTGTGATTCATATTGATGTATATATTTTGCGAACTTGCTTAACAGAACTAGTATATACAAACTTGGGACTGTAAGGATGCCTAATTTCTTAAAGTATTCTTTGCATGAATCACGCTGTGAAATTTTGACAATGGTTCTAATGGCACGCTTCTGAAGGATGAATGCCCTTTGGCAGTTGTAGTTATAACTATTTCCCCAAAACATGATGCTGTACCTTAACCTAGATTCAACCAAAGCATGATAACATACTTTAAGTTGCTTCAAATCTATTTCATCCCTGAGGCTCCTAAGTGCATAACATGCAGAGGATATAGAAGAATCAATAGCAGCAAGCTCCTGCTTCCAGTTTAGATTTGAATCAATGTTTATGCCTAAGAATTTTACATCATTTACCAATCCTATCTTGTCTCCTTTCAATGTCACATCTATAGTGTCGGTGTTACGAGATGTAGTCTTAAATAACATTATATTTGTTTTATTTGTATTAATTAGTAAATTATTAGCTGTAAACCATTCAGAAAGATTGTCTAGACCCTTATTTACTTTTGTGGACAATTCTTTTAAATCATGCGATCCAATTATTACGTTTGTGTCATCAGCAAAAACAACACACGAAACGTCAGGCTGAGCTTTATTCATGAAATTTAATAAATCATTTGTGAAGATAAGATACAATATTGGACCTAAAATTGAGCCTTGGGGTATCCCGCGTCTTATGTATATCATCCTGGATTTATATGCTATTTCATGATTGTTTTCATCAATGTTTTTTATTTCGACATACATCCGTCTGTTTCGTAAATAAGATGTCATAAGTTTTAAAGCATCACCTCTTATACCGTAATGTTCCAGTTTAGCAAGCAGTAGTTGATGATCTATAGTGTCAAATGCAGAACTCAGGTCAATAAATAGTCCAGCCACTTTCATTTTGTCATTTAATTTACTAACTACGTCATCAATGAGAGTGTCAATGGCATCTGCAGTGCCAATGCCCTTTTGATACCCAAATTGTCTTAAATGGATTATTTTATTTAGATTCAAATGTACCATCAGTCTAAATTTAATTAACTTTTCAAAAAGTTTCGACAAAGTTGGTAGCAAGGATATTGGTCGGTAATTTTTTGGGTCAGTCTTTGTGCCCTTTTTATATATCGGAATTACTTTAGCCAGTTTGAGTTGATCAGGAAAAATCGACTCTTTAATACATTTATTAAAAAATTCAGAAAGAGGATGTGCTAAAAATTCTATGTTCTCCTTAATAATTGTTATTGGTATGTCGTCATATCCGCAAGATTTTTTGTTAGCCATATGACACACAATCTTTTTTATTTCAATTGGTGTAGTCGGCTTGAAAGACAAGTTACTCTCAACTCTCACTGTTGTTTCTTTCAGAAAGGACATTGCTTTATCTTTGTTAAGTGTCAATGATGGTTTGTAAACAAAACTGTCAACGAATTTATTAGCAATATCCTGGGAATCATACACAACTTTGTTGTCTATATTTAGGATAAGATTTCTACTAAGCTTGTTTTTTGTTTTCTTTGTATGTTCATTTACTAGTTTCCATGTCTCTTTAGGTATATTTTTAGCTTTACAAAGATGAACTGATATGGCTAACTTTTTAGCTTGCTTTATGACCCTTCTGTAAATTCGAATATAGTTTATTTTGTAATTCGAGATACTACCATTATTTGGGGTACCACAGCATAATACTCTTTTCATTTTACTTGATACTTTGACTCCCTTGGTTACCCACTTTATTATTTTATTTTTCATAGGCTTTATTTTAATAGCCTTCTTTGGGTAACAGGTACGAAAAATTTTGCCAAAATTGTCTAGAAAATTATTTACTCCCATATTACTCAAATTTATATTTGAAATACTCTTTTTAAACGCAGCATTATTTTTTGTCTTAAATAATCTTTTTTGAATTGTTATGGTATATTCTGAGCTCTTCGTTTTCTCATTGATTTTATCAAGAACCATATCGCAAAAGAGTCCACCATGACCATCTGCTAAGCCATTGTGATCGACCAAACAACGCTCTATACAATCTTCATCAACATTTGTAATTATATTGTCAATACAAGAGTATGATTTATTTCGAATGAAAGTAGGAGTTTTTATAAGATATCTAAAATTATAACATCTTAATAAACTTATGAACTCTGAAGCTTTTCTACTTTCAACCAGTACGTCAATGTTAAAGTCGCCACAAACTAAGCACTTCCTATCAAGAAAATTTTCTAACAATTTTTCTAAACTACCCATGAAACTTTCGAAATTTTTCTCTACTGGACTTCTATAACAACAACATATGTATAATCCCGTTTCAAGATCCTTAACACCACAAATCTCAAAACTTTCTGATCTATATAACTTTTGAATTGCATCAATGTTTTCATATTGTTTATTTTTATGTGCTAAAATAAGGCTACCTCCCCTCTTTTTGTTTGTCCTTGTGTTGTATGATGCTAAATTATAATTGGACATATAAAACACATGTGCAGATTTATCGTTTAGGAAATGTTCTGATATGCATAAGTAATCTAAATTAGTTTCATGTGTTTCAATATATAATTCAAGTTCTGTTTTTTTGTTACTTATGCCACATACATTTTGATGAAATATTTTAAGACATTTTGTTTTTGATAGTAAAACAACTGAATCATTTTTATATAACCTGTTTTCTGCATCTGTTTTAGTCACGAAAAAGATCATTATGATGGGTGGTTATTGACGAACTATTTAATTCTGTTTGTGTAGCAGAATTTACCAACACTTTTGGTGCCGTAGTATTGTTTCTGTTTTTGTCAAAATTTAGATTTGTTTGTGTATAAACATTCCTACATTGCACGTCTGACGAGTAATGCTGATTTTTAATCTTATTTTGCACATAGTTTAAATATTTAGTAGTAGATAATAAGCTTCATGGTAAATAATAGGAATCAATAGAACTGTGCTATGTATCAATACAATACTTATACAATAATAGATGGCAGATATTGGAATATTCGGCTGATATCGAATGTTAATGAAACCGCGAATAATGTGCACCATTTTGTGATCGTGTTGCTGGTGATTCTGTTTTGGCAGGTTTTCCTAGTAACTGGGGTGGTATGGAACATGGTTTGGTTTCCATTTAATGAACAGTCATTAGCTAAACATGAGGGTAGATTATTATTGTGGGTCCATCTTCTTTTCTGGCGACAACACCTCCGTCACACTTATTTATTTATTTGGCTCACCAAAAATTAAATACACACATACAAAAATATGAGATACATCGTATAGACTTATGGACTAGTATACCAATTTCTTACAGGTAAGCACAACATGCATTACTTATTGGTCGATTGATATTGAGCGCCTACTTAAAATTAGATGTGTTCTTGACCGAACATAATTATGTTTTCAAACAAATTCTAAATTAAAATCACATGCAATCAAAATCAAATTAAAAATAAAAATCAAAATGCAATTAAAATTCAAAATTATTTTGTAAAAGGCAGTAATAATAAAACTGAAGTGTTTAAGATTATTTTAATGGTTGTATTGTCAAAAGGGGACATCATAGTCGATGAAAAAGAAGAACGACCCACGTGTAAGGTACACTGGCGCACTACCTGCAGCTACCTTGTTCAGCAGATTGACACACAACAATTTTCCCGTATTAAAGCCCTTTCACGCGACTATATCCCAAGTCTCTAATTCAGATAATTTATATAAACAAAGGGGATACCAGATCAATAAAATATCTTCTTAATGGTAATTCACAAAAAAATGGCGGAAAAATGGTTAGATTTTCTTCTAAGTACTGATTTAAAAAATAATTATATTAAAAATTATCATACCGTATTTATTTTTATAAATTTTTAATGTTATAAACAAAGTTTCAGGTATAATTTTTTTTATGATACTGGTAACAATGTAGGAGTTCCAAACATTTTCATTATCATACTGTAAAAGTAGAAGATGAAATGTGCCAACTCGACCACATAATTGATGACGTTACTGATATGTTTGTCATAATGTGAATGAATCCGATTCCGAAAACGATAGTTATTCAGTACACACTCATGAAAAAATATTTCTTAACAGCTAATCCTAATCGGAGCTACACATTTGAAATCAGATTCATGTAAATTTAAATGGCTGATATAGTGTGGTTTAATAAATGCAATAATGTCTTTTCGTATGTTTTATTTACCTACTTACATCTTCAAGAACACACATATTACAACTCTCATTCATAGATTCATATTGTAAGCAGCATGTCTTGCCACATTCTGGATGTAAACGGCTGTAAACTCATAAATCGATATTAGGAGGCCTACGTCTAGCAGTAGACTCAAAAGGGCCGATTATGATCAATAGCCGCGTCTCCGACACACCACACAAAACGTTTTTTGGCTACGGTATTTTGTTTGCTTAATTCATAGAATTAATCAACTTTAATTTTATAGATGATTGCTTAATAAAAATTTAATCCTAAAAGAAACCGAATTAAAGTTTCGTCAACATCATTTCAACTAGTAGGTACTAATGAAAGCGCAGAAGTGCTTGTAGACAATAAATCCTGCGAGCTTCGTAAGGATTCAGTTCCCGCACGAAAGCATAGACTTGCGATATTCACCGATCAAGCTGGTTACGGTATGCGTGAAAAACTACAAAACTTGTTGGGAGAATCTTTTAGTGTAACGTCAGTAATAAAGCCAAACGCTCCACTGAATCAAATATTAAATTCATGTTTATCTATGTGTAAAGATTTCACCAAATCTGACTATATTTTGATAATGGCGGGTTCTAATGACAATAATCCGTTAAATATAATAAGTGCTTTGCATTACACCTTGCACAACATTCAAACAACGAATATTTTAGTAAGTAAGATCTATTATAATAAATATTTAAATGTATCCAAATTAAATTGCACGTTAAAATATGTTTGTAAAAATTGTGAAAATTCATATTTTATATCACTTGACAACAATTATTATACTGACACGGATGGTTATTTGAACAAGTTGATTGCATGCCAATTAATAAACAGGGAAATACTAAGTATAAAGTATAAAACTAAATATTTAAACTATGTGCAAAATAAGATAAAAAATCAGCATTACTCGTCAGACGTGCAATGTAGGAATGTTTATACACAAACAAATCTTAATTTTGACAAAAACAGAAACTATACTACGGCACCGAAAGTGTTGGTAAATTCTGCTACACAAAGAGAATTAAATAGTTCGTCAATAACCACCCATCATAATGATCTTTTTCGTGACTAAAACAGATGCAGAAAACAGGTCATATAAAAATGATTCAGTTGTTTTACTATCAAAAACAAAATGTCTTAAAATATTTCATCAAAATGTATGTGGCATAAGTAACAAAAAAACAGACCTTGAATTATATATTGAAACACATGAAACTGATTTAGATTACTTAAGCATATCAGAACATTTCCTAAACGATAAATCTGCACATGTGTTTTATATGTCCAATTATAATTTAGCATCATACAACACAAGGACAAACAAAAAGAGGGGAGGTAGCCTTATAAAAATAAACAATATAAAAACATTGATGCAATTAAAAAGTTATATAGATCAGAAAGTTTTGAGATTTGTGGTGTTAAGGATCTTGAAACGGGATTACATATGTTGTTGTTATAGAAGTCCAGTAGAGAAAAATTTCGAAAGTTTCATGGGTAGTTTAGAAAAATTGTTAGAAAGTTTTCTTGATAGGAAGTGCTTAGTTTGTGGCGACTTTAACATTGACGTACTGGTTGAAAGTAGAAAAGCTTCAGAGTTCATAAGTTTATTAAGATGTTATAATTTTAGATACCTTATAAAAACTCCTACTTTCATTCGAAATAAATCATACTCTTGTATTGACAATATAATTACAAATGTTGATGAAGATTGTATAGAGCGTTGTTTGGTCGATCACAATGGCTTAGCAGATGGTTATGGTGGACTCTTTTGCGATATGGTTCTTGATAAAATCAATGAGAAAACGAAGAGCTCAGAATATACCATAACAATTCAAAAAAGATTATTTAAGACAAAAAATAATGCTGCGTTTAAAAAGAGTATTTCAAATATAAATTTGAGTAATATGGGAATAAATAATTTTCTAGACAATTTTGGCAAAATTTTTCGTACCTGTTACCCAAAGAAGGCTATTAAAATAAAGCCTATGAAAAATAAAATAATAAAGTGGGTAACCAAGGGAGTCAAAGTATCAAGTAAAATGAAAAGAGTATTATGCTGTGGTACCCCAATTAATGGTAGTATCTCGAATTACAAAATAAACTATATTCGAATTTACAGAAGGGTCATAAAGCAAGCTAAAAAGTTAGCCATATCAGTTCATCTTTGTAAAGCTAAAAATATACCCAAAGAGACATGGAAACTAGTAAATGAACATACAAAGAAAACAAAAAACAAGCTTAGTAGAAATCTTATCCTAAATATAGACAACAAAGTTGTGTATGATTCCCAGGATATTGCTAATAAATTCGTTGACAGTTTTGTTTACAAACCATCATTGACACTTAACAAAGATAAAGCAATGTCCTTTCTGAAAGAAACAACATTGAGAGTTGAGAGTAACTTGTCTTTCAAGCCGACTACACCAATTGAAATAAAAAAGATTGTGTGTCATATGGCTAACAAAAACTCTTGCGGATATGACGACATACCAATAACAATTATTAAGGAGAACATAGAATTTTTAGCACATCCTCTTTCTGAATTTTTTAATAAATGTATTAAAGAATCGATTTTTCCTGATCAACTCAAACTGGCTAAAGCAATTCCGATATATAAAAAGGGCACAAAGACTGACCCAAAAAATTACCGACCAATATCCTTGCAACCAACTTTGTCGAAACTTTTTGAAAAGTTAATTAAATTTAGACTGATGGTACATTTGAATCTAAATAAAATAATCCATTTAAGACAATTTGGGTATCAAAAGGGCATTGGCACTTCAGATGCCATTGACACTCTCATTGATGACGTAGTTAGTAAATTAAATGACAAAATGAAAGTGGCTGGACTATTTATTGACCTGAGTTCTGCATTTGACACTATAGATCATCAACTACTGCTTGCTAAACTGGAACATTACGGTATAAGAGGTGATGCTTTAAAACTTATGACATCTTATTTACGAAACAGACGGATGTTTGTCGAAATAAAAAACATTGATGAAAACAATCATGAAATAGCATATAAATCAAGGATGATATACATAAGACGCGGGGTACCCCAAGGCTCAATTTTAGGTCCAATATTGTATCTTATCTTCACAAATGATTTATTAAATTTCATGAATAAAGCTCAGCCTGACGTTTCGTGTGTTGTTTTTGCTGATGACACAAACGTAATAATTGGATCGCATGATTAAAAAGAATTGTCCACAAAAGTAAATAAGGGTCTAGACAATCTTTCTGAATGGTTTACAGCTAATAATTTACTAATTAATACAAATAAAACAAATATAATGTTATTTAAGACTACATCTCGTAACACTGACACTATAGATGTGACATTGAAAGGAGACAAGATAGGATTGGTAAATGATGTAAAATTCTTAGGCATAAACATTGATTCAAATCTAAACTGGAAGCAGGAGCTTGCTGCTATTGATTCTTCTATATCCTCTGCATGTTATGCACTTAGAAGCCTCAGGGATGAAATAGATTTGAAGCAACTTAAAGTATGTTATCATGCTTTGGTTGAATCTAGGTTAAGGTACAGCATCATGTTTTGGGGAAATAGTTATAACTACAACTGCCAAAGGGCATTCATCCTTCAGAAGCGTGCCATTGGAACCGTTGTCAAAATTTCACAGCGTGATTCATGCAAAGAATACTTTAAGAAATTAGGCATTCTTACAGTCCCAAGTTTGTATATACTAGTTCTGTTAAGCAAGTTCGCAAAATATATACATCAATATGAATCACAAAAAGATAGAGAGCTGAGAGAGAGCACACGAAGGAAAGTTATTAAAAATATAATGGTGCCTAAATTAAACATAGCAAAGCATTGTTCACGTTACCAAGCAGTAGAGTTATATAATAAGCTACCTACTGATTTAAAAACTTTAGTATATAACAGAAACTTATTTAAGGCGAAACTGAAAGCCTTCCTATTAGAAAAATGTTTATATTCTGTATCCGATTTGATATTGAATGATTCCAGATAAATTGAGTATGAATTATTGATATGGTATTGACATTTGATTTAGTTGACATTTATTTTAATTAACATTTGATTTAATTGACATTTTTTGATTCACATTTAATTTGCTTCTGATTGATTTAAATTGCTTGTAATTTATATTTAGTTTTCATTTAATTGTCCTCCTCCATTCATTTAAGGTCCTCTTGCTGACCTTGGTTTTGTTTTGTTATTAGTAACTTAACTCGTTGTTGATTTTACTTCGATGGTCCTAGTTTATCATCTGTGACTTTGAGTTACGACTACATGTACGGCTATATGTAAGTGGGCACGCCCTTTATTACTGGAGGCTTTTATTTGGGTATAAGGTTCTGCTTGCGTTTTTAGTTTTGTATTTTGTTTCTGCTTGAGTATAGTTTTCGATTTTTTTTTTGGTATATTGGCGTGTGCTAGCTTACTTATAGCAAATAATTTAATTTAATGTTTTGTATTGCGTAATGTACCTAAATTATTATGCGCAGTGTTATATAGAATCATTATTTTTTTTTTTAACTGAACAGACAGCTGTGCTGCTGGGGAGTTTGTTGCGCCACTTCTTCTCCCCAGCTAAAGCACTAGGAAGTGGTGAAGGGCGGGCGTTTTGGGGGACTGTCTTATGTAATTTTGACGTTCAAAAAGTGCTGATTCTCAGCCTAGTTTGAATAAATGACTTTTGATTTGATTTGATTTGATTGACATTTAATTATAGGGGTTGTCTTTGTGCTTTTTATAGTTTAACATGTAAACAGTCTTTGATTGAGGACATAGTGATATGATATTTTTTTAATATATTTTTGTTTGCTTTATATATATATTTGTTGCTTAGATTTGAAATGTATTATTTTGTAAAATTCGAACACAATGAAAATTGTTTGATGAATTAATAAATAAAAATAAATAATAAATAAATAAATGATAAAATGTTTAGCACCACTGTCCTGTCATTTTGACAGTGACATATCTTGTCGTTTCTTTGTTTACATAAATTATCTGAATTTGAGACTTGGAGTTATAGTAATGAATGAGTTTTACCCACTTATTATAAGCGTTGTTTGAAGTTTAATTGATCATAGTTAATATCTAATAAACAATGATTACATTTCTTTATGTTTAGGCTTGTTTCACATTCATAAGTAAATGGGTTAAAGTTGTGATTTAAATTTACGTACATACAACTGAAATTGATATCAATCCGCTCAACAGTATATTCCCTGTCGCATAGATAAAGCATGACGAATCAAATTAAACACGTCGTCAGTAGTTAGAGGTCTCGCGATCAAAGAGCGTGTCACTTCATAATATATTAATACGAACCACCACTGAGACAACGACTAACAACTGTACATAGTATTACGAGGAGCGAGGACGCTCGGGCCGTCTTGTTAATGAGGCGAGGGACTACGAGGACACTCAAATATATTTCTGTTTATGTATTTCAAGTAGTTTCACGTAATCTGTACGTTTGATGCCTTAATGACGTGTAACTCCGGTTATACAAAACTGGTGCGATTTTGTTAAGATGTCTTGTTTATATATTTTATGTTGGCGTTCTTGTCATAATTGGGTTTTAGATTTAAACTATATTTTTAACCGACTTCAAAAAAAGGAGGAGGTTCTCAGATCGTCGGAATCTTTTATTTTTTAGGGTTTCGTGCCTCAAAGTAAAATAATAATAATAATAATAACCTGGGACATTATTCACACATGGTCATCTGATCCCAAACTAAGCAGAGCTTGTACTATGGAAACCAGATAACTGATATACTACATTATACTACTTTTTTTTGTAAATACATACTTATATAGATAATTACACCCAGACTCAGAACAAACAGACATGTTCATGCACGCAATGTTTGTCCTGGATGGGAATCGAACCCACGACCTGCGGCATGATAGGTGGTATCTTAACCAACCACGCCAGCTGGCCTGTCAAATGTCAAAATGGAACTCTTATAGGATCAATCGTGTCTGTCTGTATGTCCGTCTGTCACAGCCGATTTGCTCCGAATCTAATGGACCGATTAATTTGAAATTTGTGTGACCCATACATGGCACGTCCATGTTTGGGTCACAGATACGTAATGTAAATAAATGCAATTTTAATATGGGAGTCAATTTTGCGGGGCAAATAAGAAAATTTAAATAAAAGTTTTGCAAACTGTACTGTGTGACATATCAAATGAAAGGGCTTACTGTGAGAGTTTCAAGTATATTTTTTTTATAATTTTAAAATAAATTGTTTTAAAATTATTCAAGAAAATAGACGAAAATTGACTATTCCGCCCTCCGAAACTATAGAGCCTAAAATTTTGAAAAAAAAAAATAAGTAAATAGTTATATATCTACAGCTTACGGGAACACTCGTAAGAAGTCTATGGTCTTAAAATAACACGGTAAATCTCTCAATTGGAATGTATGGGAGAACATGTTTTTCAACTATAATATTAAGTTTGTTTATCTCAACTACGGAACCCTTCATTGTGCGTGGTCTGACACACACTTGGCCGGTTTCCGGAAGATGAACCCTTCAAATAAAAAATCCTCGACGGCAGAAAAAGAATCTATAAAGTTTTAAAACCTGTATACCATTGGTTTTATACCAGATTGGTTTTAAAATACGATCGACAGAGGAGTACTAACAAACTGACAGACTAAAGCAAATTTTGCCTGACTTGAAGCAGGAGCGAGTGAAGCGTCTCGCTTCGCTCGCTCCACTCGCTCCATCGATTAATAAATTACGCGCATACATAACAATTTTACAAAATAATGCTTTCTGACAATTTCTCCTCATCATCAACATCATCCACCTCCCGACTTCCCCCACTGCTGGGCCTCTCTAGTTGCCCGCGATGGCAACAATGTCGTCCGCCCATCTCGCCGCCATCTCGTATTTTCTCCTCACACAATAATATACGTATACGTTACTTGTTATAATAGGTAATAATATATAACTGACACAAATATGAGCACGAATAATAATAGAAGCCCTAGCTATACAATTACGAGATTGAATCCAATATCACAAAGGAATATTTTGTCATCATTACATGAACGTAATTATTAGCGCCGGTCTCATACAATATCATCACAATCCGATTAGATGTCAATACCCTTATAATGTTACTATATTTGTGTAGTGTTACGGTTGATACAATACGGTTGATACGGTCACACAATGGCGCTGTTCAGTATCAGTTTTACTAATTAGGGGATTGTCCTTGAACAATGAATTTCAGAAAATATTAATATTTTGTTTACCATGCCATAATCATACAAAAAGATAAAAGATATGAAAATAGTACCTACCTACTTAATATGCAGAATGTATTTTGATACTGAAAATATACAGTGAATTTTGGGTGTATGTCTATCTACCCCTTTATGGGAAATACACGCGTGATATTATCTAGATATTCCCATACTAAGTCATACACCATACGACGTACGTCCGTTCCGCGGTTCTCACTCAATAGCTGTGAATTCATTGAGCCGTGACAATCATTGGACAGGTGATCACAGGTGGGATGTATAATCGACCTCGTTATTGATTTACCACCCTTACCTCATCCAGATTTAAAACATTTATTTATTTTATTTTATTTGGTTCACCAACAATTGTATACACTGGTATAAGCAAAAATTACAAGCAATAAATCAGAATAAAGTGTAACAAACACTTATAATAACTCTGCATGCACACAAAACGTTGTCGTAACTTACAAAAATTGAAATAAAAGACTATATTAGTTACTACCTATAGTTGCACTGCATAGAACTTAATACATTAATTATACTACATTAAAAACAAAATTAAAATAAACTAAAACCAACTGCACCAAAAAAACTAGGTAAAAAACAGGTAATGTGTAGCCTAAATTCACCCACGCAGTGAGATAATGCAGGGCTAGGAAGCACAATGTTCAGGAAGATACTTATAAAAACTGGCTTTCAATTTGCCTAAACTATCAAAATGGAGGTCGATCCGATCACTTCTATCATTCACAACCCTGCAAAACCTCGCATAGGGAGAATTAGCACCCAGAATCGTTCTTCTCTGCGGAGGGCAGAGTGGCGTTATAGGATTGCGAGGAATTCTGGAGGGGGCACGGAAGTTAAAATTATATATTATATTTGCGGACAGTCAATTTTATGGGCCATAACTTTGCACACAAATATCGCGTCATTCAGTCGTCGACGTTTGTCAAGAGAAACCATATTAAAATGCTTGAGCCTATCACTATATGAACGTATTTTCTTGGACAAACCGCTAGCATAGGCCAGGTGCCACAGAAAACGTTTTTGTACACGTTCAAGACGCAATGAGTGAGTAGCATAGTGTGGCCGCCATACTACGCTACAATATTCTAACATGCTTCGACTCAAGCAGTTATAGAGGATAATTTTTGTTCTACAGTTTTTAAATTGTTTTGTGTTTCTGATAACAAAACCCAGCATTTTGGTAGCCTTTTTCACTATATTATTTATGTGAGGTACAAAGGTTAATTTCTGATCAAATATAACACCAAGGTATTTTATTGTATCTAATTCCTTGTTTTTTTCTCCATCAATATAATAATCCTGGTCAATGAGATGATGTTTCCTAGTAAATTTAATATGGTAACATTTGCTAGGATTTAAGAGCATCTGGTTTACTTGGCACCATATCATCAATTCATCCAAATCGCTTTGTAATTCAGAGGCATCATGCTGAGATTTAACTATTTTGACGAATTTTAAGTCATCAGCAAACATAAAAATTTTACAGTGGCGAAAGCAGTTCGGAATATCATTAATAAAAAATTAAAACACGATTTATTTTTGTCTTGTTAAAGCGTATTTTTGGACAAATTTACCTACAAAAATAAATATAATATAACCTAAGGTAAAATGACACATGCATGCCATAACAACAAGGTGTAGTGGTCTATTTGACAGATAGACGTTGTTAACCTCAGTGAAGTTTCAAATCACTGGAAATTGTTGTCTAAATTGGTAACGTAATTCCGAGGTCGACAATACGTACCTACCTCTAGAAGTATATAGCGCACCGGTCCTAATGTACAACCCGACTGGTGGCGCTACCAAACCGCGCGCATTTCTATTGTGACACGAATTTTAGAGATAGGAATAGTGTCCGAGTGAACGAAACACTTAGTATCGATTCTGATACATGGATGATGTTTTTTAATGCGCTGCGATTTTATGCTACTATCCAAAAATAACTATTTCCAATAGTTTAATTTTTTTTATGTATCTAAAGTTAGACGAGTTTTAGACTTTCGAATGTGAAAACCTCAATAATAAAGAACGTGATCATCTTCAGCTATACTCTGTATCAAGTACTCGTGAACACGAGTCCTAAACCGTGACTCGAAAATTATTGACAAACAAACCAAAAAACTTTATAACAGTAGTGAAGCAAGTCATTACCTATTCATAAATTATGTTAAACTTCAGAGTCCGATGTTTTCCTCCTAACTCAAAATATTCATCCTGTATACTCGTACGTATCAGCTTGCTACCGGGGCGACGGGTGACGCCCCGAGGCGCTAGGCACAAGACGTCGCTCGACCCCGCGGTGACGCGACGAGGCGGCAGGCGCGGCGGATCCGCGACCGGCAACCTGTTGCCTCACCTGATTAAGGAATTAACTCACAACGACACAGATGCTGTAAAAATCTTGAAGCGAGTTGTCATTCTTCATGATGTTATTAACAACTCACCTCAAGCTCACTTCCACTAAGTGTTCGTGGTGAGTTTTTTTTACAGAATAGATCGGCCGGCTATGTTTACTTGCGATATGTTTAGAATTGTGAATTGCTCGGGGGGTCTCAAGTTTTTCTGAATAATGGAACTTTCTTGTTGACCCACACAAAAATAGTCCTCGTTTTTAATTATAAATCGCAGTGGCTCTCATGAGAGAAGTTTCAAGCTAGTTACGTGTTTTCGTAATTAATTAGATTTTATCAGTTCGATAGTTATAATCTAACAGGGTTTGTTATTACCGTACTGGAATCAAACGCCAAAATCACACAAATTAACTGAGGTCCCTTGAAAAACCCTCACTTAACCATACGTAGAATCACGGGATAAATAAACAATACTATAGACATATTTATGTTGTATATGAATCACACTCATACACGCCTATCTGACCTCCACAACCACTGAGTTGTGGAGGTAAGATAGGCAGTCGCTCCAAATAACAGTTGGACTGGAAGCAGACTCCAACATAGTTAAGAAAAGGTGAAGCAGATGATGATGTTGTATAATAATGACAATACTGCACCAATGTAGCTAAACTTGTCAAGCTGCATGTAGTAATTTACTGCTCCAATGTAGCTAAACTTGTCAAGCTGCATGTGGTACTTTACTGCTCCAATGTAGCTAAACTTGTCAAGCTGCATGTAGTAATTTACTGCTCCAATGTAGCTAAACTTGTCAAGCTGCATGTGGTACTTTACTGCTCCAATGTAGCTAAACTTGTCAAGCTGCATGTAGTAATTTACTGCTCCAATGTAGCTAAACTTGTCAAGCTGCATGTGGTACTTTACTGCTCCAATGTAGCTAAACTTGTCAAGCTGCATGTAGTAATTTACTGCTCCAATGTAGCTAAACTTGTCAAGCTGCATGTGGTACTTTACTGCTCCAATGTAGCTAAACTTGTCAAGCTGCATGTGGTACTTTACTGCTCCAATGTAGCTAAACTTGTCAAGCTGCATGTAGTAATTTACTGCTCCAATGTAGCTAAACTTGTCAAGCTGCATGTAGTAATTTACTGCTCCAATGTAGCTAAACTTGTCAAGCTGCATGTGGTAATTTACTGCTCCAATGTAGCTAAACTTGTCAAGCTGCATGTAGTACTTTACTGCTCCAATGTAGCTAAACTTGTCAAGCTGCATGTGGTACTTTACTGCTCCAATGTAGCTAAACTTGTCAAGCTGCATGTAGTACTTTACTGCTCCAATGTAGCTAAACTTGTCAAGCTGCATGTAGTAATTTACTGCTCCAATGTAGCTAAACTTGTCAAGCTGCATGTAGTACTTTACTGCTCCAATGTAGCTAAACTTGTCAAGCTGCATGTAGTACTTTACTGCTCCAATGTAGCTAAACTTGTCAAGCTGCATGTAGTAATTTACTGCTCCAATGTAGCTAAACTTGTCAAGCTGCATGTGGTACTTTACTGCTCCAATGTAGCTAAACTTGTCAAGCTGCATGTAGTAATTTACTGCTCCAATGTAGCTAAACTTGTCAAGCTGCATGTGGTACTTTACTGCTCCAATGTAGCTAAACTTGTCAAGCTGCATGTAGTAATTTACTGCTCCAATGTAGCTAAACTTGTCAAGCTGCATGTGGTAATTTACTGCTCCAATGTAGCTAAACTTGTCAAGCTGCATGTGGTACTTTACTGCTCCAATGTAGCTAAACTTGTCAAGCTGCATGTAGTACTTTACTGCTCCAATGTAGCTAAACTTGTCAAGCTGCATGTAGTAATTTACTGCTCCAATGTAGCTAAACTTGTCAAGCTGCATGTGGTACTTTACTGCTCCAATGTAGCTAAACTTGTCAAGCTGCATGTAGTAATTTACTGCTCCAATGTAGCTAAACTTGTCAAGCTGCATGTGGTAATTTACTGCTCCAATGTAGCTAAACTTGTCAAGCTACATGTGGTACTTTACTGCTCCAATGTAGCTAAACTTGTCAAGCTGCATGTAGTAATTTACTGCTCCAATGTAGCTAAACTTGTCAAGCTGCATGTAGTACTTTACTGCTCCAATGTAGCTAAACTTGTCAAGCTGCATGTAGTACTTTACTGCTCCAATGTAGCTAAACTTGTCAAGCTGCATGTAGTAATTTACTGCTCCAATGTAGCTAAACTTGTCAAGCTGCATGTGGTAATTTACTGCTCCAATGTAGCTAAACTTGTCAAGCTGCATGTGGTACTTTACTGCTCCAATGTAGCTAAACTTGTCAAGCTGCATGTAGTAATTTACTGCTCCAATGTAGCTAAACTTGTCAAGCTGCATGTGGTACTTTACTGCTCCAATGTAGCTAAACTTGTCAAGCTGCATGTAGTAATTTACTGCTCCAATGTAGCTAAACTTGTCAAGCTGCATGTGGTAATTTACTGCTCCAATGTAGCTAAACTTGTCAAGCTACATGTGGTACTTTACTGCTCCAATGTAGCTAAACTTGTCAAGCTGCATGTAGTAATTTACTGCTCCAATGTAGCTAAACTTGTCAAGCTGCATGTAGTAATTTACTGCTCCAATGTAGCTAAACTTGTCAAACTGCATGTAGTACTTTACTGCTCCAATGTAGCTAAACTTGTCAAGCTGCATGTAGTAATTTACTGCTCCAATGTAGCTAAACTTGTCAAGCTGCATGTGGTAATTTACTGCTCCAATGTAGCTAAACTTGTCAAGCTGC
Organism: Dicycla oo; assembly: GCA_948252095.1. NCBI lineage: Eukaryota > Metazoa > Arthropoda > Insecta > Lepidoptera > Noctuidae > Dicycla > Dicycla oo. Next base: position 27,312,895 of record OX411730.1, read on the forward strand.
ATGTAGTAATTTACTGCTCCAATGTAGCTAAACTTGTCAAGCTGCATGTAGTAATTTACTGCTCCAATGTAGCTAAACTTGTCAAGCTGCATGTGGTAATTTACTGCTCCAATGTAGCTAAACTTGTCAAGCTACATGTGGTACTTTACTGCTCCAATGTAGCTAAACTTGTCAAGCTGCATGTAGTAATTTACTGCTCCAATGTAGCTAAACTTGTCAAGCTGCATGTAGTACTTTACTGCTCCAATGTAGCTAAACTTGTCAAGCTGCATGTAGTACTTTACTGCTCCAATGTAGCTAAACTTGTCAAGCTGCATGTAGTACTTTACTGCTCCAATGTAGCTAAACTTGTCAAGCTGCATGTAGTAATTTACTGCTCCAATGTAGCTAAACTTGTCAAGCTGCATGTGGTAATTTACTGCTCCAATGTAGCTAAACTTGTCAAGCTGCATGTGGTAATTTACTGCTCCAATGTAGCTAAACTTGTCAAGCTGCATGTAGTACTTTACTGCTCCAATGTAGCTAAACTTGTCAAGCTGCATGTAGTACTTTACTGCTCCAATGTAGCTAAACTTGTCAAGCTGCATGTGGTACTTTACTGCTCCAATGTAGCTAAACTTGTCAAGCTGCATGTAGTAATTTACTGCTCCAATGTAGCTAAACTTGTCAAGCTGCATGTAGTAATTTACTGCTCCAATGTAGCTAAACTTGTCAAGCTGCATGTAGTACTTTACTGCTCCAATGTAGCTAAACTTGTCAAGCTGCATGTAGTAATTTACTGCTCCAATGTAGCTAAACTTGTCAAGCTGCATGTGGTACTTTACTGCTCCAATGTAGCTAAACTTGTCAAGCTGCATGTGGTACTTTACTGCTCCAATGTAGCTAAACTTGTCAAGCTGCATGTGGTAATTTACTGCTCCAATGTAGCTAAACTTGTCAAGCTACATGTGGTACTTTACTGCTCCAATGTAGCTAAACTTGTCAAGCTGCATGTAGTAATTTACTGCTCCAATGTAGCTAAACTTGTCAAGCTGCATGTAGTAATTTACTGCTCCAATGTAGCTAAACTTGTCAAGCTGCATGTGGTACTTTACTGCTCCAATGTAGCTAAACTTGTCAAGCTGCATGTAGTAATTTACTGCTCCAATGTAGCTAAACTTGTCAAGCTGCATGTGGTAATTTACTGCTCCAATGTAGCTAAACTTGTCAAGCTACATGTGGTACTTTACTGCTCCAATGTAGCTAAACTTGTCAAGCTGCATGTAGTAATTTACTGCTCCAATGTAGCTAAACTTGTCAAGCTGCATGTAGTACTTTACTGCTCCAATGTAGCTAAACTTGTCAAGCTGCATGTAGTACTTTACTGCTCCAATGTAGCTAAACTTGTCAAGCTGCATGTAGTAATTTACTGCTCCAATGTAGCTAAACTTGTCAAGCTGCATGTGGTAATTTACTGCTCCAATGTAGCTAAACTTGTCAAGCTGCATGTGGTAATTTACTGCTCCAATGTAGCTAAACTTGTCAAGCTGCATGTAGTACTTTACTGCTCCAATGTAGCTAAACTTGTCAAGCTGCATGTGGTACTTTACTGCTCCAATGTAGCTAAACTTGTCAAGCTGCATGTAGTAATTTACTGCTCCAATGTAGCTAAACTTGTCAAGCTGCATGTAGTAATTTACTGCTCCAATGTAGCTAAACTTGTCAAGCTGCATGTAGTACTTTACTGCTCCAATGTAGCTAAACTTGTCAAGCTGCATGTAGTAATTTACTGCTCCAATGTAGCTAAACTTGTCAAGCTGCATGTAGTAATTTACTGCTCCAATGTAGCTAAACTTGTCAAGCTGCATGTAGTAATTTACTGCTCCAATGTAGCTAAACTTGTCAAGCTGCATGTAGTACTTTACTGCTCCAATGTAGCTAAACTTGTCAAGCTGCATGTAGTAATTTACTGCTCCAATGTAGCTAAACTTGTCAAGCTGCATGTAGTAATTTACTGCTCCAATGTAGCTAAACTTGTCAAGCTGCATGTGGTACTTTACTGCTCCAATGTAGCTAAACTTGTCAAGCTGCATGTAGTATTTATTCCCCGCTTCTCCAAAACTCAAAGGACCATTTTCAAAAGAAACAATGCAACAGAGTAGTAATCAACGCCACACGAGGACCAGAACAAACGCTGCTCCTTCGCGTTCCTTTTCGTCTGAATAACGAAAGGCTATTAGTTTTTCTCTTCACACCACAGCGTACAGTCAACCTAACGGATATTAGAAGCACCTTTATTCCTTAGCAGTAACGGCGGGTTTCGTATTTGAATTTTAATGAGGTGCGGTTGACCTTACAACCCGAGAATCAGAGTTGTCTGCGTCATACATACAGTTGTCTATAAATCTGTGTTCAGACCAAATAGTTGCAATGAGCGGAGATTTGTCGTCGTACGACGACTCGCTCGCAACTAAATGAAGTTGCTTCAGGAAGGTTCTTTTATTTGAAGAAAATCGGAGCTTGACGTACAAGTATTGATTGATACACGTACCTATCTTCAAAGTTTGCAACGAAAATTATAAGACCATTCGAATTGGTAGGTACACTAGCTACAACTCAGGGCGGCTAACTCGAAGGTATACAATTAATTTACCACCATTTTGATTTGGCACCAAACAGGGTTGTTTGATATTTACTAACTTTTTTAATTTATGATGGGTTTGCTCTTGACTCTAGACTAAGTCGGACGCGATAGAGACAGAGATGAGGACGGAGTGAACTTACCCAGAAGAAGCCTGTTCACTCTCACTTTGAAGAGATTAGGGTTGTATGCGCTCGGAAACACAGACGCAGGTAATGAGTTCCATTCTTTTGCTGTGCGCATTATAAAAGTCATTTGGAAGCGCTTAGTGCGAATCGGTGGAATAGCAACTAGGTAGGAATGTTAACTGGCAGTGCGTCTAGATGTCCGATGGTAGAAGGGGGCCGGTGGAATGAGGTCGTGGAGTTCTTGAGCACACTCACCGAAGTACAATCTGTAGAAGACCGACAAGCAGGCAACCTTGCGGCGATGAGCCAAGCTGTGAAGCTTAGAATCCACCAGTTTTACGTCGCCAACGAGCCTCTTAGCTCTGCGTTCCACCGAGTCAAGCGCGGCTATTTGGTACTTAGCTGATCTATCCCAAAGGTGGCTGCAATACTCCATGCAGGATCAGACTTGCGCTTTGTAAAGAGATAAAAGCTGTCCAGGCGTAAGATATCGCTTCACTCTATTTAGGATGCCCAGTTTCTTGTCCGCAGTTTGGGCTTTGTATTCGATGGTGACGCCAAAATTGAGACCAGATGTCATCTCCATGCCTAGGAGCTCAAGCCGATCAGTTAGAGGAACAGATGTACCCCGAAAAGTAAGAGTTTGAGGGAAACGACTCCTTTCAGCGGTAAAATCTGGTTACTACCTATTTAGTTAAAAAGTGGAAAATACGTTATGCACCATGTTTAAGAGCATGGCTACCGAAATGAAATTTGGTAAAGTAGGTAACATTATAATAAAACTTTAAAACAACATTATACTATATTTTTTACCTATAATGTGCGGAAATATATAACTAAATACCTAGTCTAATAGCCGAGTTCTTTTTATAATTTAAAATAATCATTTATTGTTATAGTATTTAATTAATTTGATTTGTAATTGACACCTAATAATATTTGTACGCCCAATGGCAACACATACAAAACTCATGTACTCGTTGTATCATCTCACCTTTGTCTACAAATAAAGACTGGTACTGATTCTGATTCTGACCGCATTCAGTAATTTATCCTAAAGTTCCTAAACGGATTGAAAGACGACCCAACTCTTAACAAACCACTACATATTAAAAAACAAAGTTTCCCGCCGCGTCTGTCTGTCTATTTGTATGTTCGCGATGATCTCAAAAACTACTGAACGGTTTTTAATGCGGTTTTTATCAATAGTTAGAGTGTTTATACGTATAATGTTCCAACATTGATGTGGACTAAGGCGCGGGCAAAAGCTAGTCTGTACCTAAATAAATAAACAAAACTTTCACTATGGTGGAGAAGAGCACCGTTTTTGACCACGTAGGACCCGTAAATTCTCTTTGTATGACTGCTTAGTTTAACTGATCTAGCTTTACACGGTTTTGCGCTATACGAATTGATATTTTGACACAAAGAAAAGTAGAAAGTCGCGCGCATGCGCGTGCACTCACAGTGTGACGTCATAAGCAAATTATATCCGTCCTTATTTTTTTTATAAATATGACGTATCTTTTGAATGCTCAACCATTAGTCTGGCATGAAAATTCTCGTAGTTATTAGCTGTTGAAATCTTAATTGTTTTTTTCTGTCAGAAATATTGAACCTGCGACCATTACACCAAGCGAAAAGAGCTTTCACGTAAAAATGATCGATTGAAATTATGTAAGTTCTTGAATGCTGCTATACGTGCTGCAGCGTCCATGATATATTTTTTTACATAATAAAAAAACAGATTTGGACACCGTCTCGAATTTTAACACTTTCACTGACACTGAGATGAAGTTGACATTCAGAAAATGACATTAAAAATTTTCATGCAAAATAATACCACGCCTATAGTCGTACGGTCGTCAAAAAACAAGTCAAGGTACTGTAATATGGATATGGTATTTTTTGCCTTGACACTAGAAAAATTTAAATGAGTGCAATCACGACTGACGACGACGCTATGACTGTATTACGTGGCTTCTGAGTAATGTACACGCTTTAGACGGCTTTAGGCGGTTTGTCTGTATTGACTTGGTAAAGTTAACCGCCTGTGAGCGTAGCGTCATATCAAACACGACTAAAATACGCTTCTAGCCGTGACGTCAGCGAAAGTATTAATACTATTTTTTTTTTATTCATGACATTGACGACCATAACTGGAATTGAATCAATTGAGCGCATTATCAAAACATTTTCTTTTAATCACGATTTCCTGAACCCGGTTGTTTCCTTTCTTAACTTTAAATTGTAATTTTAATTAAAAATGGGTAAAACAGGCAATTTTTGGTTTTTTCTGTTCAGATGTTAGCTAGAAAAAAAGTTATGAGGCCTCAAACTTACAGAAAGATGTAAAAAATACTTAAATCTAAATTTCAACTTGCATAAAAAAAAATGATTGAGGAGTTCCAATTCTAGCAAAACATCCCTAGTGTGTGAACTTTCTAATGGTATGTAATTTGCTTTTATAAAAAAAAAAAAAACTTTAACGAGTAGTTTCTAAGGGTATGCTACATGTCATGAAATTTTTGACGGAAAGTTAAATGTTTTCCGAAATTTAATACTGCAAGGTTGGTAAAAATTAAATGATCGATTGAAATTCTGTAAGTTCTTGAATTAAGTACAAAGAAAATAGCTGTACCAGTTAGGTGCACACACTGGCATGTAGGTACTAGCACTTTGAGTCTTTTCTAACAAACCCTTTAGAATCACATAAAGGACAATGCTCATGAATGTATGGAATCCCGTATCAAGAAATCCTCAACTCTGGATTTTTACGTCTGGGGACGTGCAAAATAATTGGTTTACCAGACAGAAGTGCCCAGTAGGGAAGTTCTAATTGAATGAATAACCGGCGCGTTCCAAACTTTGAAAGAAGAAATGTGACTACGTACAACGCCAGTTGAAATAAGAAACAGATGTCGTGCATGCATACGAAATGGAGGAGGTCAATTTGAACAAGATTTATAACTTCTTCTAACTAGCCTATTCTGTCTCACTGCTGGGCAAAGGCCTCCCCCATTTCTTTCCATCTCTCGCGGGTATTTTGCCTCCTTTTTAATAACTTTACTTTAGTAAAAACATAATAACCTTAATAAGTCTTTTCTTAACCCTGACTCTCCTAACTAGTGTTTGGCTACATAATGAATAATTTTTATGACATGTAGCATACCCTTAGAAAGGGTATCAACTAAAGAACTTTTAAAAATAAAGCTAAGTTCAAAATGGCTCTTACTTTTTTTAACGAATTTAGAAGTTGTAAAATTTCATACATTTAATAAAAAATTAAACTTTGGAAGCTTGTAAGGAATTTTCTTGAATCCAGTTGTATCAAACAAAGATGTATTTGGATTTAAATGACTTTGGAGAATACAACAAAATTTATTTTGTGCCACTACACCCACAAACAAAAAAGTTATTTCGAATTAAAGGAAACATTTTGGGTATTTTTTTCATTTAAAAATAAAACAACATATTTAACCAACCGTGACATTTGGGACAAAGGGTGTATGGGTAGAACCTAGCCAATGACCTCCCAAATCCCTGGAAAAATTGTATCGGTCCATGCGCCAAACAACCTGTATTTATCCTACACTGTGGCAATGGTTTACAAATATTATTGCCAGAGTAGGAAAAATATTCGGCATTGATTTCGTTTCATTTCTACACCTCTAGGCTAATATTTGGGTGACGCCACGCGGCGCCTCCAGGCAATACCCGTTTTTGAGGGGCTTGAAAATTACAGGTTAGTCGATTCATCAAAAATCGATTCTATTGCGTTCTACATCTCTATGACCGGTTGTGAACGGCTAATTAACCATAGATAAAAAATGATAATCTTTTATAGAGAGTGAAACAATATCATTACTTTTTTACCTTTAATTAAATTCCCTATTCAAAAACCAAAGCCCCGACGAGTAATGTCGTAAAAAATTAAGCAAAAAATTACTATATTTTTTTTTATTTTGATGCATGAGACTTTTTGGTACCACTTTTGATCATTCTCGTTTCTGTGTGGTAGGAAAATTCTTTTCGCTCAACAATTCCATTTATTCACCCTTGTTCTGATTTATAGAGGTGACATACATAAAATATCAAAGTTCTACTTAGGTTCTACTTAGCAGAGTCCGACCGAATATTTTTTCAGACGAAAATGGGTATTGCGACCAAAAATTGCCGAATAGGTAACAGTGATATGGATAATCGAAAGAAATAACATGAAAATATATTGAATTATATTTCAGTAAAATGAAGTCAGAAAATGTTCTCATGTTTCAACAAAGCAGACACTCGACCTCCTTCGTTTATTAGCAGCAGAAAATAATTACTTTCGTGGAAAATGTGAGTGAGAAAGAAAGAATCTCATGAAATGGTGCTCAACAAAACTTTGTGTAACACACACACTGGACACTTCCGGACTATTATCACGAATAAAAAACCGGATAAGTGCGTGTCGGACTCGCCCACCGAGGGTTCCGTACAAATTTGTAGGTATATACGTATGTGGGAAATGGAACGTAAGTGGAAGTAAGGGAGAAAGTGCTATGTGTGAGTGAGAGAGTGATAGACAAGGTAGAAGGGATTAGAGCGACGCAGTCAGTAGAGTGAGTAAGGAACGCCATGGACTAACGAAGTAGTGCTAAGAAAAATAAAAGACGATTAATTCAAGACTACGATATTTATTTGGAAGAACCCTGTATCCCACACGTATATTATAAATAGTTCAGGAATCAAGTCTCGCAGTTTTTCCAAGCTGTTCCCGAAACTCAGTTTCCAAATTTTCCCCTGTGCTTGTAGTATAAGCCGATATTACTTGCCAAACTTCATAGTTCTATGTCAACGGAAAGTACCCTATACATTTTGATTCCCTTGTGAGTGTCGAAATATACGTTGTTGCTGTATAAACAACCGTGTCTTTTTTACGTTAACTTCAAGGGACTGTTGACTTGATTATATGGTTTTATTGTCAACTCGATACCTTTACGCGTTCCTGAGATAAAGGGTATTGACAAACAGACGGACAGACAGACAAACGGACAACTAAGTGATCCTATAACGGTTCCGTTTTTCCTTTTGAGGTACGGAACCCTAAAAATAAAAATAAAAACTGACTTTGTTTAGACTGTCATTGTACCTACCCATAGAATTAGCAATATTGTATAAGATACTGTGTTACAATCTTGATGTTCAATAAAGTAGGCAGGTATAAATATTGTATCCATGTGTCTACTTTTTCTTGATTTCCGATTTAAGCAATGACGATCCAAATCAAAATTTGCCGGATTTAAATTGCTTTAAATATACTTAAGTAATACCTAGTTATTATTTTTTAAATCTTTAGTTTAGTCTTTAAAAGACGGTTGTTAAGAGCAGCGCGCGCAGCCACGGGCGGAGATATAAAGAGCCTTTGAAACAATAACAATAAATAACAAATAAATACCGTTAAAATGAACAGCTAAAAGCTTTCCATTAGAGAGGGGCAATGACCTTGATAATATCCGAAACAAAGAGATATTTGAATTGTAATGTTGCTCGCTTCTTGTAAAATGTTAAGCTTATTGAAGCATATAGAAAGAAGAAAGAAAAACAGTTTTTTTTTAACAGTTTAATGTTGGCAATAGATAAGCCGAATAAATACAAAGAAAGACAAATCGTAGTGAGCGCTTTCTTTACAAAAACAGATAATTTTGCTGGAACATTAACCAATTCATTTGTAAATGAAATTTATGATTGTTTATTTTTCTACTATCATAATTGGAAAGGCTATAACAACAGTTTCAAAGGAAGAGACACTATCATTAAAATTTGTTTGATACCTATTCAATTCAATCAGGAATGAATGATCGAAGTGGCGATTCTTTGGCGAGGCCTATTCCAGCAGTGAACGTCTTGCGACTGAAATGGTGATGATGATGACGAAGGACGACGACGAACATTATTTTACAGGGGAAACCAACATGTGGAGATGTTTATAAAGGGATGAAAGTTTCTAGACAGTTGTTTAAAAGTAAATTAAGATGGTGTCAAAACAATGAAGTTCAGATAAAAATGGACATCATTGCATCACTTCATGATGAAAAAAAGTTTAGTTAATTTTGGAAACAAACTAACTCTCTGAATCCTCAGCCGAGCTTGCCAGCGTGTGTTGATGGCCTATCGGACAACAGTGATATAGCGAACATGTTTATGAAACACTTTAAGGTCAATCCGTTTCTTACAGAGACAAATATGCGAGGCATTCGAACCCTGTGTGAGGGCGACGTATACGAACGTTTCACAGTCAAGCAAATTAATGCTGCGTTAAAAGATATGAAACGGGGTAGGTCGCCTGGGCATGACGGTCTGAGTGTTGAGCATTTAAGGTCCGCTGGGGTACACCTGCCCAGGTCACTCACCATGTTATTTAATTTTTGTGTGGGTCACTCTTATTTACCTGAAGATCTGGTTAAAACTGTCGTAGTTCCCGTACCAAAGAATAAAAGAGGTGACTCATCCGACAAAACTAATTATAGACTTATATCGCTAGCTACGGTCATTGGCAAGGTGTTGGACAGTCTGCTTGAGAGGCAGTTGAATGCGCACATTAATGTACACGACGCGCAGTTTGGTTTTAGAACCGGTCTGTCTACTGAAAGTGCAATTCTGTGTCTCAAGCAGACTGTGCGGTACTACACAGACAGGAAGACACCAGTGTATGGCTGTTTTCTTGACTTGGCAAAAGCCTTTGACCTGGTAAATTATGACATTCTGTGGCAAAAATTGTCGGATGATACTGAGAGCATTCATATTCTTAAAAAATGGTATGGGAGTCAGAAGAACTGCGTTAGATGGGCAGACGCGCATTCAGTTTCATACGGACTGGATTGCGGAGTGAGGCAGGGGGGGTTAACTTCACCCAGTTTGTTTAACCTGTATATGGACCGGCTGGTGCGTGAGCTGAGCAGCACCATGGTTGGATGTTCTGTTGATGGAAGGATGATCAATAACATAAGTTATGCTGATGACATGGTGTTGCTCAGCCCATCAATCTGCGGTCTAAGAAAACTACTGGCCGTCTGTGAGAGTTATGCGGAGGCTCATGGATTGAGGTATAATGCCACTAAGAGTGAGGTTATGGTGTTCAAAGTACCTAAAAATACACCCGCAAATATTCCACCTGTAACGTTGCGTGGAATTCCGTTACAAGTGGTCACTCAGTTTAAATATCTCGGCCATGTAGTCACGGATGGTCTTACGGACGACCAGGATATTGATAGGGAACGTAGGGCGTTGGCGGCCCGATGCAATATGCTAGCTCGTAGGTTTGCGCGGTGCACGAAGGAGGTAAAGCTAACTCTTTTCAGAGCTTATTGCCAGACGTTTTACTCGTGCAGCCTGTGGGTTAGATATACGCAGAAGGCCTACAGCGCCCTGCGTGTCCAATATAATAACGGACTCAGGATGTTGTTGGGACTGCCTCGGTTTTGCAGCGCATCAAGCATGTTTGCTGAAGCGAGACTGGACGACTTTTATGCCATCATGCGCAAGCGAAGTGCATCTATGCTGCGGCGATTCCGAGGTAGTCCGAACAATATTTTGGGAACACTGGCGGAAAAAATAGATGGGCCGTTTATTAGACTCTGGGCTGGGAGACATGTGCGTACGGACGTACATATGCAAAATTAATTATTTTATTTTAATTTATTTTTAATTTTCACTAACAATAGGTTAAGGCAATACTAACACATTATGGATCCTGTAATCTGAATTAAAGAGTTATTATTATTATTATAGTAATCTCGAATCTAAATCATAATTATCCGACTCTATCCGAAAATTGAGTTGTCGGTTTCACATCACTATGGTTAGATCCGCCACTCGCACTAAGCACGTCTAATACTATTATATGTATAAATTAACCTGCTTTAGCTTTTCTTCGTAGACCCGATGCACGGAGCTAGCATTTTAAAGAAATTCCTTGACAAGTTAATTACTTCAAAAAGCCGCAATGCTAAACACCTGCAGAATAGTGAGAAAGTTCATGCAATTTGAAGAAAATGAAATTTCTCCTCATAACATTCATTCTTAGAAATAACATTCACCACACACGCTACATTGACTTGGCTTGGGCCCGTTAATGTAGCTTAAACTAGCCAAAGAGCTAAGAAACCACACTTGTTTACCAAAATAATAATAATAATAACCTGCGACATTATTCACACACGGTCATCTGGTCCCAAACTAAGCAGTACTATGGAAACCAGATAACTGATATACTACATATACTACTTTTTTTTTGTAAATACATACTTATTATAAATAGATAATTACACCCAGACTCAAAACAAAGAGACATGTTCACACAAATGTTTGTCCTGGATGGGAATCGAACCCACGATTTGCGTCATGATAGGTGGTATCTTAACCAACCACGCCAACTGGCCTGTCAACTTAAATTTAAAACTAAATGTTTGTTATTTAAATTATAAGCATTTTATGCTAATCAACATTTGCCTAGTATTTTCCCAACTGCATATGTTGGAGTACTAGCAGGGCCCCACTGTTTCACCCGCGTGATAGTAGAACCCATAGGAATATCGAATAAAAAGTGTCCTGAGTTAATCGAGCTTATATACTATCTGTGTGCCCAGTTTCGTCAAAATCTGTTCAGTAGTTTTTGCGTGAAAGAGTAACAAACATCCATCCATCCTCACAAACCTTAGCGTTTAGAATATTAGTAGGATATAATGATTTCAATTAATTTATAGGCAGTTTTGAATTCTGAAAGGAGTCGGTCATTCAGAAAGATGAATTCCATTCCCAGGCGTAAGCGTTTATGTAAAAGTTATCACATAGATCATTATCATTATAATGTCGTTCTTTTTGTAAGAATTGTATGAATACATTTTTAACGAGCATACCGATGACAACTGATAACGATTGTAAGAAAGTAAGTAAAGTTCTAATGAGTTCACAAATGTCATAAAAAGAAAAACTTCAATATTCTAGACTACCCTGTAGCGTGTACTGACAAAAGTACTGATTCGTTGGAAGTTTCACGACTACGTAGGCAGTTAGAACAGTTATCGTTTGTCTGCAAATTATGTTTAAGTCCCATGTAATACGGGGCGCGCATACTGCCATTAAATGGGCACAGATCCAAACACCGAGCATTGTAATATCTGTGACCGAGCTGATACTAAGAAATTCTGACTTTTTATTTATTTGTACAAAGTGCACGGTTGCAGGCTATGACTAGGCTAAAACTTAATATTGCGTGCAGAGTCCTGTTCGAGAGCAGCAAGCATTATATTGTACATTTAACTGATAGCTAGGTGATGCTTATACAGGGTGTAAAAAAAAACATATTTAACCAACCGTGACATTTGAGACAAAGGGTGTATGGGTAGAACCTAGCTAATGACCTCCCAAATCCCTGGAAAAAATCTGAATCAACTGCATAAAAAGTAATCACGCTTTATCTACGTAAAGTCACTGGCCTTTGCGAGGCGCGGCGCGGGACGCAGCAGCGGCGCGGGACGTAGGTAGGTACTTTAGTCGGAGAACTACTAAGCACGACACAAACTCACAAAGTTGCGCCTTGTTAACTAAAATATCGCTGATTGAATGATTAATCACATATTATCAAATCATAATCAGAATTAACATCATCAATAGAGTGAAATTTTCAAACTGTCCACCGTTGTTCATAATGCACAAGCGACTTCGTCTTATTAAATTTTCACGGACTCGTCTTAACAAGTCCCCATCTGCCATTCTTTTAATTTAAGTTTGTCGAACGCATTAATTATTTTAATTTTTAAATCGTCCACAGTGTTCAGTTCTTGTGTGCATACACCTCGTTTTTTACGGCCCCCGATTTTTTTATACAACCGAGAAAATGCGCGCGCGGCTTGTCTCGTGAAAAAAAAAAATTGGCGCTAACTGACCTATGTAGCGAGAGTTCCGACACTGCCCAATAAATCCGCTCACATGTACACTCGCATTATTGTCTATGCACCACTAATGCATAATTTGAATTTGGATCTTATTCTTTCTAATTGTAGGATTTTGTGGGACTGGGCGGAGCGCGTCAGAGTGGAATCGTATTTTTTATTATTATTTGTGATGGGTTTATTCTTGACTCTAGTCTAGGTCAGAGGTGACATAGACAAAGTCGATGATGGAGTGAGCTTACCCAAGAAACATCACCTATGTATGACACCTATGTATGTATGTATGAGTATGACACCTTTCTCTGTCTTTCTATCAAATTGAGACGCAGAGAATAGAATCATACGTTTTACACAGGTTCTTGACCATTCAATGTTTGATTATTATAACGCACCCAGATCTACATCATGTTGAAAAATATTTTCCTGTGGCTAAAATACTCATTGGGTTTGATTGATTTTTTAAAGAACATGGTGCACACATAGACACGCTTCACGTACAGCGAGTGCAAGCGCACTCACGACTGGCATTTCTTTGAGATCTCAGTACGTACACTTTTCTGTGTGCGTGCGCCAGTTTCCGCTCGTCGCATGAAGCCGACCTTATGCAGCTATCCATTTTGTGACGTCGCTCTACCCCTTAGTTAACGCAGTTTGCTAATTACAAAAAGTGAAGCCATCTTTTAATTAGTCTCTAGTTTACCAGTACCCTCGGTGTGAAGACTTCTGCAGATAAAAGATAAAAGTGCAGATATAAGTAACGTGAAGGTAGTACATACAGCTGATTAAACAGATACATGATGTCGCTTTACTAAGTTTCAAAGTGGGGAAATAAACACCTTGGGTGTGGGTCCTTTTGATGTGTTTTGCAGGTCACATCTTAGAAACCTAAAATTTCCTTCCCATTCCACAGACTTCTACTCCTACTCCTTCACTGTGCACGCGGTTCGGATCTAGAATTCACTTCCACCTGACATTAGGGACTGCCAAACTGTTGCAGTATTTAAAAGAAGAGTGAAAGAACACTATCTTTCCATATCGTCATAGTTATTTTAGTGATATTTACTCTAAAAGTATGTATGTATTTAAGTATTTATGATATGTTTTAATAGCTTAGTGAATTGTTTTTTAGATTTTATGTATTTTTATTTTCTCTTTTATTCTTACACACGGTGTCTACATCTCTTTTTATCCTGTGTCCTATCGCAGGTATGCTGGAAGAGATTTCTTTAGAAATAAGCATCACCTTTGTACGTAATTTTCTGTTCCTTTATTCTTGTTTGTTTATTTGTGTGTACATAAACGGTTAAATAAATAAAATAAATAAATAAATAAGATGTTTGTATTTTACGTACAATTCACCGATGGCTGTGAGTGTCATGTAAGTTGGGGCATATTGCTAGGGCAGGCACCGAAATCATTAGAGAAGGTCGTTGTAAGGAAAACGTATTATGAATAGTCGAGGGGTTTTTGTCAGTCTGGATCGAAAACCATGCTTGCACAAACCATGCTTGCGCAAATTTTACTGTTCATTAAACGTTATTTCTACCAAAAAATCTTCTTTAATTTATTTTAGTAAGTTAAACGACGTCGTCTGTACGCCTTACATATGATTTACATTCCAATCCATTACGCGATGAGTGGCCTCGCGACCTACTCTTACATAAAACTGGTGGTCAATGTATTACGCACATTTGCCTTTACACGAGTCGTTTATTTTGAGATATATTATATTAGCTGATTAATATCTTGACCCTGTAACTTACACAAACTGTAGTATGGTATCAATGGACACAATGAGGGTTATTTGATATGATTCAATTAAGGGCCGTCGGTCAGTTTGGTCCTCCGGGACGCCCGGGAAAAGGTTCTACTAATATAGTCTGTATATGTCTGGATACAAAATGATTGTTCATGTGAATATTACTAGGTATGTTTTCTATTTATCTATTAAATTACTACCAACAAATAACAGTTATTTCGCTTAGCGCGTACATTGCTAACTTAATAATCTCAACTTCAGGTTGCAAACATAATCTATCTCTGTCAGGCATTTGAAGTTGACAGAGACAGCATTATGTTTTAAAATCCTTGTGGCGTAGCGGATTCTAGGGTAGAGCAATGAGACTAATATTTCACCTCTCCACTGACCTTTTCCTTGTCTTGGGGCTACGGACCTCGTCTG